>OX439132.1:13886549-14414049 GCA_949318235.1 Ecdyonurus torrentis | reverse complement strand
TAAATTGTGTGCACAATTTTTTGAAACTTTTAATATAAAAAATATTAAAATATATTATACTGCTGTTTTACCAAGCATGCAGCCAATTAATGGAAACTTCGTATGAATGATATTAAAACAAACAAACAAACACACAACAAACAGAAAAAGAAAAAAAAAAAAAAGGATTCTGCTTTTTTCTTGTATTTCTTGTTAATTTTGTTACTGCGTATTCATAAATTGTTACATGATTGCAATTCCAATAAGATGTCGTTTCATGTTTCATTTCTACAGCATTTTAGTATAATTATATGTATATATTCTTACCTTAAATCACACATAAGTAAATTATAGAAATAAAAACAACGATTACATGGACTGAAAGGGTTTGGATTTCGTGTTACGCCGTGTGTTATGGTATAAGCAGTAAATTGATTATAATATAGACTTTGCATCAAATAAAGTACAGAAAAAGGAAGTAAATATGTATACAAAAGCGGAGTACACGGTAATTAAAAAGCAATAATTATTCAAGCAATTCCATTTCACAATAAAAAATTCTCTAAATTGAAGACAATAATTTAAATTCCAAAGAACTTTAAAGAAATTCTTTACAAATTCATTATATTACTATTTTATACTGTGTTATAATTTAAATAAAAAAAGAGAGGAAAAGAAAATCACAATACATTTCTACACTGTACGTCATTAAACATTTAAATAGTTTAACTTGACGATTGTATAGTCCACTTTATTAAGTACGTACATACACAATTACATGCATGCTTGATTTTCTAAAGAATTATTCAATTGATTTGATTGCAAACGGAGCAATAATATAAAGATGAACCGTGATTATAAAAGTAACGTCATTATTGTGTGGTGATCAATGATATTTATCTATCGTACGTATATAAAAAAGAAAAAAAAGTAACACACGATTTTTTTGAACGTGTTCCAAGCACACGACAAAATATAAAACATCATCCAGATGTGTAAAGAAAGACAAGGATATACGGTTTTTAGATTTCAAAAAAAAAAAAAAAAAAAAAAAAAAAAAATCTTATAAAATGTATGTTTTTAATCAATCGAGGAAAAAGGCTTCGTTATTTCTCAACTAACAATACGAAGATGAATTAAAAAAATATATTAAAGAATTTTTTGCATAAATAATAATAATAAAAATTCTTCAACAGAATTTAAATGATGTACGGATTAAATAGTGTTTTTTTATTGGCCTCTCTTGTATTGATTTTAAAAATTGAAAGAAAAAGTAGCTTCACTTTGTCAAAATAGATTTGAAATGACAAGAAATGCAAATATTTAAAGATATATTTAATGTCTTAATCAAATATAATTACTTTAATAGCTATGCAAAATCAAACTAGTTTTTATGTAAAAAAGAAAAAAAAATCAATTTATTTAATGTTTTATATTAAGAATATATTTTTCATCAAAAAGCAAACTTGTGTTAGTTTTATTGGAAATTTATGCAAAAGTTATTTTCATTATCTAGGTGACATTTGAGAAAATAAAAATATAAGTAACCTAGGAAGAAATTGCGATTTAGTAGTACTGTTTTGAATAATTTAATAAAAATGTCTTCTTCTTTATTTTTATTTATTATTTTTATTTTTTTGCAATTTTTAAAACAAAAGCAGTATAAACATTTAATCTTTCAAGAATTTTTAGTTTTATTTCGTCTTACCTTTAGACATATGAAAAATGAATCATCCACCACCTGGTGCTATATATTTTTTTTTAATATTATAGTACTGAAAGAGAGCATGGAAAAAATGGTTTGTGTGAATTTTAAAGATTAAAGATCCAGTTTTATTTTTGTCGTGTAAAAGAAATTTATTTGTAAAATCAGAAAATCGTGACCAAATTTCAAGGTGTTATTTTTTGAAACTTCTAAAAGTGGAACAAATGTATATTATTATTTTTCTGATTCTGATATATATATTTTTTTAAGTTTAAAATTTTATAGAGTACAAGTTACCACCCGTTGCTGTAGCTATTGAGAGAGAGAAAGAGAGAGAGAGAGAGAGAGAGAGAGAGAGAGAGAGAGAGAGAGAGAGAGAGAGAGAGAGGCCGCAGTATTTTTAACTTAACGTACATCAAAACCCTCTTAATCCAATATAATTCTATTTCAAAAGTAAAATACTTTGGCCTATTTTTTTCCTTATTATCTATTCAAAAGAAGCTATACTCTAAAAATTTAAATAGAACCATTAATCATTAAAATGATCACTGTATAATTTTATTTGAATTAAATGGAGAATGATATGAATGAATTTAATAAACTTTGTCACAAAAAAAAAAAAAAGAAGAAGAAGAAGAAGAAGAAGAAGAAGAAGATAGGGGGAAAAAAATTGAATAATGAATATATTCATTTATCATGATTCTATTTAACATTCTTTTTTAAATATCAATTAATTAAAGTAATTAAAGTAATTGAAAAGATAGTAATACTTTAATTTATTCTTATTTAATGATCATCATATTTTTTTTAACTTTTTTTTTAATGCTAAAAAAATACAGTTAAGTATTAGACTAGTATGCTAGTTAAGTTTTAAAAGTAACTAAATTCGAAACTTTTTTTTTTCTGCAAAACTTATCACTTTTAAATAAATGCTGCTTTCAATAATAATATTGATAGTTTATGTTACTATACATCAAAAGAAATAAATAAGAGTAGAAAAAAATGAACAGATATAATTTAAACTAATTATATTTTACTTTCGAACTTTGATAAGAATCTGTAAATATTTTATCTCTCTTAAGTTCTTAAAAGAAATAGCAATTTTCAGAATGCTTTATATATTTTAAGTTTCAAAATTATTACCTTCTTTTATTTTATTTACTACTTTACAAATAAAAAGTTATTCAAGTAAGATAACTACTTACAGAAAAAAAAAAAAAAAACTTAGAAGTAAAAAACACTAATGGGTAACCAATAATTTTTGTCTTGTAAATATATGTATAATACTAATTTTTTTAAAAAGAAAATAAATTTAAAATGTGGTTTTTAGTAATAAAATAAACTATTTCAAATATTTGAAAGCTATAAATATTTTAGCATTAAAATTAGTTCAAAAGATTTTTACCCCGCTCTTGCTTGCACAAAAAAAAAAAAAAAAAAAAAAAGAAGAAAAAAAAAACTTTGAAGCTTTTAATGATATGTGGGAGGATCTAAGAAATCTTTTAAGTCCATCAATATGAACGAAATAATAAAACACATTATAAGGGAGAAAGAAAAAAAGTAAAAATATTATATTGAGAAAAAAAAAAGTGCGGTATTATATTGAAACGGTTTAAAATTGGCGTTTTTAAGTTTATTAAATTTTGACACCTCTAGGTTTTAAAGTGACAGTTTAGTATAATGTTTCAATGGAAAGAGGGGAAGAAATCAAAAGTAACTCAAACTTTGGTATCAAATGATACATTTAGGTACAACACACATTATATTAGTTATTGTATTTACAAGTTTTAAATTGTCAAATTGTAATAAAAGAAACTAAACAAATAAAAAATTAAAGAGATTAAAAAAAAAAATGTTTTTTTAGCATAAATTGAAGTTGTTAAAAAAATTAATAACTTTGAAGCGTTAAATTTAGCACAAATAATGTCGTTAATTTGTGCGTAAAACCGGATTTAAATCAAGTTCGGAATTTCAGATTAAAAAAAAAAAAAAAAAAACTCATCAATCATAAATTAAGACAAGTGGACATTTTGAGACAAATGTAATCTTCCTGACTTGTCAAATTTGATTTTTATAATAACATATTTAACTGTGAGTTGCATTGTATTAAGATCATCGTATTCGACGTGAGAATCTAAAGTCCAATGCAGATATCACGAAATTTGACTTTTTAACAACTTACAAATTGACATGTAAAAAGAAAAGACAGAAAATTCAAAAAGATTGAAAGACTTATTTTTGAATAAACAAGAATTAAAATTTAAAATTCAGCCTTTGACTATAATGAACTTGTAAACCAATTCTTTATTTATTATATTATTATTTTTTGTATGTTAATATTTTTGTATTATATCTTTGAATATTAATTCAATTTATTATCATTTGCATATAAAAAAGCTTTAGGCCAAACAATCACAATTAATGGTACTATATTTGTCTTTCGCATCATAATACAAACTTATTTTAGTAAGCGAAAGAAAAATATTTAGATTGCTATCTTTACAAATGAAGTCAGCAATTTTATTTATTTATTTATTTTGTTGATTTATATTTAAGGTCACTTTTTAACCTTTACAACTTTTGTTATCGCCAATTTTTTTTTTATATAAATGACGGTGATATTATACTCTATAAAGAAAAATGTTTTTTTCAGCGTGCTGTCTAATTTATTATAAAATATAAATACAAATAGATTGATAACTTCATATTGAACTTGTATGAGATAAAAATATTATTTTTAGCTACTTGTTTATTTAAACTTTTTTTAAGAACATAAAGATCCGAGAGAGAGAGAGAGAGAGAGAGAAGTTAAAAATTTAGTATGTTGGATGAACATTTATAATATTTCAATGTGTTATGGTAGCTAAAATAGTCAAGACCACACCTTAATTAATAATATGTGACGTAATGCTAAATTTAAAAAATAAAGAAAATAAAGAGAGTGAAAAAGAAGGTATAATTCGCAATGAGAGGTATTTTCAAAGAGTGCACTACCCTCTCATACAAATTTTGGCTCACACTCAAATAACTTAGATCGACTAACTGTAAGAATATGCACACGTATTACAAAAAAAGTAACGTACAATTTCAAGAAAAAGAAATCATGGCAAAATCTCTTGATATATAAAAGAGTGCCGCATTATACTCTTGATGTTACGATTATTGATGACTATGTTGATGCCTATAGGGGGTCTAGTTCTGAACATCACACATTACCCACTATCCAACACAACAGGAGGTAACAAATACTCACTCTTTTTTTTAAATATGTATTTTTATATTTAATTTTTTTCTCATCAGAATATACATTTTTCTAAAATACACACCCTGCTTCTGTAAAAATTACAAAGAAAAACATGTCATATTAATCAATTTTTTATTTATTTGTTTGTTGAATATATGTAATATAAAGGTAATTAAAATTCCATTTTTTAGAATATTCTTTTTTCTTTTGAATTTTATTAAGGTGGACTTTTACGTGATTTATGATACCTTTCATAAATATTTGTTTTGAAAAAAAAGGTGAGTAAGAAGTTAACATTTATAATATTTTTGACAAGTTGTGCGTGGAATAAACGAAGGAACGTACTTTTGCATATAGGGATATAGGTTACACTATCCGTTTATATTTTATATATTTATTTTTCTTTATAAATCGTATATTAAGGTGCACTTTTTCACTATTGAATAATTAAATAAATAAAATGTTACTGATGTTGCAATTAACTGCACAGTGAATGACCAATAAACTTTTCTATATAGTTAATTTATAACTCGAGATTTTAAAAAGTGCTAAAAATTAGCAATTATATTTCAAATAATATAAAATATCTATGAAAATAGTATCCAATCTAACACAAGAATTCTGTAAGAATCAAACATGTTAAATCATATTTTAGTTTTATTCTATTGCTTTAATAAACTACCATTGGAGCACTACGTTCGTTTAAGTCTCCATATAAATGTTTGTACGGTCATTTTACTAAAAAAATGAATATCTATTGGCATAATGGGAATAACATGTATTTAGATAGAGTTTTGCGTCAACTGAAATCTCCATCTGATTGCATTGAATGGCCATAAGCCAATAGAAATTCATTTTTAGGTAAAATGACTGTACCAAGGAAAAATATATATATATATTTTTCCTTTGCACGGATTTTTACTGTACACACGGTTGGAAAAATACATTTTACCATTACAATCGAACGCATAATTTTCATATAAGAATAACATTACAAACTGAACGTAATTTTTGGAATGGTAAAATTTTAATTACAATCGTGTGTACAACTACTTTAAAACGTTTTATTACAATCATTACTACGAATTCTTGCATATTTCAACCAAGTTACAACATCCTGTATATTTTTTTGTACGTAAATATTATTATATTTTTTAATATTTATTGTTTTGAAGTTTTGTATAATTCGCAACTACAATCGTTTTATTTTCCCCTATTATTTAGTTCCGCATGTTTTCCATCATGTCAAGTTGCGTGCAATAAAAAACAAAATGCAGAGAGCAATTGTCACTGTTGGCAAAAAAGGTGAGATTTTGGATAAAGCATAATTTTTTTTTGAACATAATACGAGTTATTACACACATTGTAATTACTTTGTCTCAATATTAATTATATAAAGACAAAAGAGTTTACAATCTTGTTACAGTCACCAAACATTATTTTATTTGTAGTCTACAGCTAAATTATATATGTTCTAATTATATAAAATTAAGGCTGAAAATGAGTAATGAGACTTTTTTTAATACTATCTTGACAACTATCTATATGATAAATTTTATAGGAACAGTAACCATCAGATAAGTAAAGGGAGAATTTTTGTTAATCAAAATAGTCAATGGGAGTAAAATTTCAAATATAGCCCCCCCCCCCCTCTTTTTTTTTTTTTTTCATACAAAATTTTAAAATATGGAAATATTGAAATTTCACTACCATATTAGCCTCATGAGCTAAGACTATTTTCAGTTTTTTTCCCTCCTTTATCTAATGGTTACTGATCTTAAAAATACTATTATATAAATATAGATAGGATAGTTCTCTAGATAGTTAAATAAAGATAGAGTCACGAGGAGGAAGTGACATGACGTAAATAGTTTCGCTTATGTAAATTAACGTTGTTGTTAACAATTCAAGTGACGTCACAACCACTACTGAACCCGGTAACCTAGTTAATAACCTTTGATTTTTAAAAAGCATCAAATAAGTAAAGATTTAGTATGTATGAATTTTACAGATACAAGTTTCATAATGTCAAAACTCCTAAATCAATTTCACAGAAGAAAAAAAACTGCAAATGAACAGCAGCTGTTTGATAAGTAAAAGTAGTGTACACTGTACAATGTACAATGTACCGCAACGAAATAAAAAACAACTATAGACTGAAATGCATCACTAAAATTGAAAGTTATTCATTTCATTTCGGTACGTACAACGAAATAATAAAACAATTTTTTTAAGTAGTTAGAGAAAATTGTTATGAATTGTTTCATTGTTATTAAAGGAATAGACCAGAAGAAATCATAAGCATTTATATCACAAAACACTTGATGGGACTTACATAAATAACTTTAGTTTGTCTCAAAAACCAACTGTATATAGCTCCGTAGCAGTGATCAGAAAATATCAATGTATGCAACCTGCACCACATTTTCATACTAATTTTTGCATGTTTCTGACGTCAGAAACATGAATAGTCACGCAAATTGCATACTTTACATTATTTTCACGTTCTCTAGTGGGGCAAAATTAGCATTCTGGTAAAAATTGTCATTAGTTTTGAAGATCCCATTTCGTGTTTATTCATTAAAAAGCACATGTTGTTTTATGTGGTCTATGGCTTTAAATACGTAAGATTTTGAAAGACGATACAACACAATAATGATACTCAAGAATGTCAGTTTCTTGTTGACGTGCATAGAACATTACGTGAAACTTCGCGACAATACGAGATTTACCTGAACGGCTCATGTATACAAACTCATGCATTGTTTTCAATTTTATATTTGAAACTGTCTACAAGTTTTCATGGATCATCAAGTAATAAAAATACCTGACAATGAGACAGTAAAATTGAAAAAGTTTGCCAAAAATTCTCAATGGATTGTGAATTTTAATAAGTGATGCGTGTCTTAAAAAAAATCGTGTGGATATTAATATACAGGCGCCTAAAAGAACAGATAATGATGAGCATGAGTGTAATAATAATTTTGTTTTATGATATTTTATAGCAAATAAAGTACTTAAGAGTAAGTAATCATGTCTTTAATCGATCAATTAACAATCATTTACCATTGATTAAATTCATACTATTTTATATGTTTGTCGTTAGATAGAGATTTTGAAAATTATTAATTTATTGTAAATGATGACTAGAACATGCAACGTTTGTTGTAACTGTTTATTGTTACTATAATCTGTCTGAATCAATAAAATTTTTTATTGCTTATTAATATACATCAGTCTTTGGTTCGATTATCGTATTTACGATAACGATATATCGATACATTTAGATTAACAGTTTTATAAAGTTATCGTTATTGATTACCAAAAATTGGTGATATGATCGTCACATCGATAACGTTACTTATTGCTCAAAAAAATAAGAAAAATATATACACACAATTAAGAAAAAAGCACAAAAAATGCAAAAAAAAAAAAAAAAAAAAAAAATCTAAATAAGGCGGGTTATTATTATATTGTAGGTATAGTACAGACATGAGGCCAGATTTGAAATATTTTATTTCAATAAAAACACTGCACTATATAGTTATCGTTATCAATATTGTATCGTTGTCATGGACGAGGTTTTAAAAATAACGATATCGTTTTAGTGTTAGTCTAGATTATAGTATCATTATGGAAATTTTGAGTATCGAACCCAAGACTGATATACTTACATTTCATTATTTTTAAATATTAAAACCAAGTGTTACTAGTTAAAAATATGTGAGATAAAAATACAATTATCTGAGGAGTTGACAAATTTGTTAAAAAAAAAAAAGTTTTGAAAAGTAATATCTGTACACATAGAGAGTATAAGCGGTGAAGTAAAAAGCCAATACGTATGTCATCATCGTAATAATATAACGTGTATAAAAAGTTGTAGACTTAAAAAGATTTTTAAGATGTTAAATGATTTAAAAACAATCTTGACATCTATATCGGATAATACAAGACAGATTATTCTTCATCAAATCTTTAATCTTTTTTTAAGATCTATTATTGATTTACTATATACAGTTATTTATTGATTACATTAAAACTATAACATTTCAGTGACTTCAAATATACATATGTATTATACAATCAATTTTGAAAAAAAATAAATTTAAAGTTGTATTTAAATTTTTATATCAATTTGATACTTAAAAGATATAATATATATAAAATAAAAATTACTGTCAATGATATAATAGTTTTTTTTACCATGTATTTAACAATGAACAAGACGGTAAAAAATATATAATACAATACACTATGTCGATCAATGTTGTACCTACCATGTCACGAAAAGTTCAATATATATAAAAAAAAAACAGGTTCCTTTGATTTTTTTTATATTGTCATGGAAAACCATATGATAGAATCATATTATATATATTTATATATAAAGCTACTTCTTCTACCCACCACTTTATTATATTAACCAACTAAAAGCTGTATTGTGAACTTATTAGGTTGTAATGAGAATTAAAAAAAAAAAAAAAAAGAATGAAAAGAAAAGAAAGAGAACTCCGCATGTTTAATGCATGTTCACTACTAAATACATGCATACTAATACTAAATAATGTAGTTTTTTTCCTTCTACACTACTATATTTATTCTTTTTATATAATTTATTATTATTATTATATAGGTTATTGAACTTTAATTGATTGTATCGTCAATTGAGGTTTTATATTTCAATATATTAATTGCATATTTTATTTTTATTTTACTTTTATACTATAGAACAGTATATAAATAATGTATTATATAATAAAGTCACTATGTGTGGTAGTAATTTTTGTCGTTCGAGTATTTTATAATTATAACGTTTAACGAAATTTAAATATTAAAAAACTTAAATATTTTTAAGCAATAAATCCTAAACATTACAGGATATTATACATCTTTAAGCTCAGTTCACTTTTTTTTTTTTTTTTTTTTTTTAAACGTTCATATAATGTTGTTCCAAGGTGGCATACATGTATTTATTTATTTGTTGTAACTTTACGCAGCAAAATTATTATTCTCATTTAAAACAATACTATACAACTACGCAATGTTAAACAAATAGATGAAATCATGAATTCATTTTAAAATCCTTACGTTTAAATGCACGCTGAATAAAAAAATAAATGCGTTTTCAAAACTTAAATCCACTACTTTTACATGACATAGAATGAACTTATCGAATAAAATTTAAGTGTCTGATCATAAAAAGTATAAAATTATTTATGCACGGGAATCAATTATATTTTATGTGTAACCCCTATTACATGTTTCAAATATTGAAATATAATATATTGTAATATATTTTATGTCACCTATGGCCCTATAGAAGGTCAACAGGGCAACAAGTATTTCAGGCCTAATATAAATATTATATATTCAAAATCATAACTAATAATTAAATATAAAGGAAATAAATTACGTAGCATAATATATGATTTTAAAAACTAAACTTTCAGTTCTTACTCGCAATAAAATAGTATCAGAATAAATACGTTATAGCTTATTAAATTGAAAATAAATAATATTGACTTTGAAATTATATATTACGTATTATACAAGAAGTTGAAATATTTCTTATTATAGTACTTGCTCTTGTTTTTAAATCATGTAGATATCTGATTACACCAACCATATATCAACATGTAGTTTTTTGGGTAAATAAATTAATGTTAAGATTTTTACCAAATATGGTAATTCAAAAATCTGGACCACATTAATTTAATTTATATGTTGTTTCTTTTTGCTACAGAAGCCACCTCTTGCTGTTTTTACAATGGCACAAGTTTATCAAGATTTTACGGTTAAAAAAAAAAAAGATGTTGTTTGATATAGTTGATATCAAAAAGTTTAATCTCTCTGACTACTTTTTTTTTATTTTATGTGATTTCATTTATTTCTTATGTAAAAAGTTACTTTTTAATGAAAATTGGTGGTTTTGATAGAAGATTGTAACATTGAAAATTTTAAAATCTTTCTGATACAGAAATTTAAATATATTTCTATATAAAATTATTCAATAAAAAACTAATTAAGGTAATTGAAAGTATTAACATAAAGAGCTATCTTTTTAGCAATTTTGCTTGCCAAATTTTTTTCAATAGTTTTAACAACTTAATACAAAAAAAAGAAAAAAAAATAGCGTATTTTTAAATTTAAATTTCTATAATATAGAAGTTCAGAGTGTTGAAAAAAACTCAAAGTTTTTGATGAGGTTAATTAATTTAACAAGTTGGTGTGTTGGAAATAGAGGCGTGGTGATTCTGCCAAATTTACTTTGAGGTTTTTGCAAGGAGCTCTTTGAAATAGGTAAATTAACTCTCCCCCTTTTTTTCCCTCAATACGTAACACCATCATCAGAAAAAAAAAAAAAAAAAAAAAAAAAAAAAAAAAAAAAAAAAAAAAAAAACGCATCTATTCCTGTAAACTAAAAGTACACGTATACGTGAACTTCAATGAATACTGAAACAAAATTCAGGTAGGAGATTCTTTTCATATATATTAAATATAATTAATCAAAATTATAGTTTTATTATTATTACTTCTTTGAACTCGTACTTCAAAAGATCTGTTTACTTATATTTGCTACTGTACTTCTTTGATTATTATAATCCTTCCTCAGATTAATATGTGTAGTCTTTTGTTTGGTTCTACAATTAGAACTAAGAATATTGCATTCTTTATAATATTTATACATAATAAATCTAAAATGTATTTTTAAACATTAAAATAATTAGGACTATAAAACAGAAGTTATTTTTAAAACTCAATGAACTTTATATTATTGCTTATAACGCTTTAGGTTTTAAATTTATAAATCTTTTTCATTAAAATTTTTATACCTTTTTTTTCTTCTTCTTCTTCTTCTTGTAATTAGCGTATATGCCATAGGCAAATATGTAAAAATTCTAGCTACTTGAATTATAAATTACTTGCCATATTTGTATTCATTATATTTAATCCGGCATTTATAATTTACTTTTATAAACTTATGCGCAAAAGAGCTTGAGATTTTTTTTATGTATATTCTTCATATAAACAAAAAAAATCAACCAGTTTTAAAGCTTTTTTTATATATAATTTAGAAAAATGTAAATTAAGCTATTTCTTATATTTTAGAGAACGGCATAGAATAGTGATACAAAAATTTTAAGGGGACAAAGCACAACCTTAAAATTTTCTAATGGCATATATAAAGTAAATTAATTGTTATAAAAATTAATTATTTTTGTTACTTTAAACTGAAATGTAGTAAAAATTTATTAAAACACTAATTAGTTGGTCACGGAAAATCAACTATATACATTATTACATTTGGAAAAAGAAATTGGTAAAAAAAAAAGTACAAATAAATATTATGTTTCACTAACATATATAGATACGTTAACGAAGTAATCATTAAAAATAACGTCTGTAGTGAAAATTATTCTATACTCGTTTTTAGTTTTTATATATACATAAAGATAAGAAAGAAAAGTTGAATGATTTTTCAATGTTATTACCACTACTATTTTATCTGTCTAATTGAAGCTAGATAAATATGTTTATAACACGCAATTTAAAGTTGTAAGAAAAATCATCGCATCATAAAAATATCAGAAAATACACTTAATGATTGAACTACAAGGTTGTAAATTGAATTATTTACAATTTTTTTAAACATTCAAATATGTATAAAATTTAAGTATTTAAGAAATATAAAAATAATATTAATAATAATAAATAAAGAAGAATTTTTAAAGCCTATTTGAAATTACACATACGGGTAATAATTACTTTATTGTAGTGTAATAAATATTAGAACAATTCAATTTTTCTGTTAGCGTTTCTGTATTAAATTTATTTACTTTTTATTATGTAATAGTTATAGTAATATAGGGTATATACGCATGACATCATATTTGATGCGCTTTAGCACTTTGACGCCATACTATGGAGTAATGAATAACATTGCTCAGCATAGGACAAACTTTGTTTTTGGCTATTTTCTAAGGCAAAGCAGTAATTTTTTTTTATTATTTTTCTCACATACTTGATACATTATAGTATGTTAAATTGTAATAAACCTATTCTATTAACAGCATTAATTGCAACAAAATGAAAATCCATTAATTTGCACGTTTCAATGTTAAATTTTGTTGATGTTGATTGCATAAATAGTTCAAAACTTCAAATATATTATAGGAATACTTATTGAAGTTTGATATAGTTATACAGCATTGAATAAGATTTAAGTTAGACGATCTTCTTTTTATTATTACTATATTTTTGTTCAAGAATACACCTTTTACGTTATAATATTTCATTTACATAAAAATAAAATATTTTATTGTGATTTCAATCTGGTCACGTTTTTACTTACTTTTACTCTCATATATTCATAGCCAACAATGTAAAAATATAAAGCATTTTTTTTAAGAAAAAGAAAAGGGAGGAAACAAATTGTAAGAAAAATATAAAAATATGATGCAATATTATATTTCAACATATATTTTTATGATTTATACTTTAAACATCAAATGTTTTTATAAAATCTCATAATACTTTTTTTTTTCTTTTGAACATGTTGATTGAAGCTTTTGACGGTTTTTAATAGGCTAAAAATTATAATACAACAAGAATTTCAATTGAAGTCTAATACATGATGTTATAAGCACGTCAAATTGTACTTTTCATGATATAAAATAATCCGGTTATTCTCATTTTGGCACGTAGATAATCTTTTTTTTTTTTTTCTTTTTTTTTTTTTTCTTGAACTTGTTTCGTTTTAAAAGACAAATCAAAATTTATGTCGCGTCTGATTCTGACATGTTGTTATTGTGAAGTAAAAATGTGAAATGTAAAAAAGCTTCGTTGTATAGCAAGATATTATTAATTTTTTTTTATACATATTTAATATACTATGGTATGAACTGATTTTTAAATTTTTTCAATGTCTAGCGTGGAGTGACAATCACTCATAATTTGTCTATATAATGAATTCAAATTGAATTATAAATTATGTCATGGGAATTGCCAAAGTAAGAAGTTGAGCTTATAATTATACTTAAATTAAAACGATTACATCATTATTGAATTCATACCTCATAGTGGGAATATATTTCTTTCCTTGTTTTAATGGGATTTTTAATTGTTTGAAATATTGTGCAAAATAGTTTAGATGTGAGAAAAAATTAATATATATTCCCTCAGCCTTGGAACAAATATTGACCAAATGAATAATTTGTGCAATGAGTTTTTTTTCATATTGTAATTTTTTTTATTGAAATTACTGTATTAAGTACACGCCAAATTTTTAAATGCATAAATAATATCTTAATTAGAAAGAATGTCCCAAAGTTAAAAAAGCCTACAGAATAGGGTATGTGCACATGACGTCATTCTGAATGCATTTCAATACTCTTCTTGAGCAATGAATAACATTGCTCAGCATAGAATAAAGGTAGTTTTTAGCTATTTTCTTTGGAAAATTAGCAATTTTTTTTTGGTTATTTATTTTTCTTGCACACTAAAAAAACTAATTCAACCTGTTAACAGCAATAATGCTCTCAAAAGTATTGTGAAGTATTTTTAAACTTGCAAAATAAGTCATTTTCCCATACTAGCCCATGTTATTTAGCGCTCACTTATGGCGTCAATTTTAACATGAATGAAACCACCCTATAGAATAAGCTGATAATCAGAGAATCTATTCTAAAAATAAAAATTGTAGAAAATATTATTTAAAATAATGATAACCTAATTAAACCACTGCTTGATTTCAAAATACATAACTATATATTATAAAAAAAAATTACACACCTTCTTTCTAGCTATAATACGTGCAAACAATTTTCTTTACTCAAATTGTTTTCTTACATAAAAATGACATTTAATATTATTTATATAATGAACTAACAGGTATCATTGAATGTGCATTACAACAAGTATCCTATTTCATTTGCAAACATATTACATTATATTCAAGGGTAAATATTATATACTTATTTATCTTTGCAATTTCATAATTAATATGCAATACATAATATTAAATTTCCTAAGTACTCGTAATCATGAAAATGAAAGTATAAAAAAAAAATTGCAAGGAAATATATTATATATATATATTATATACATTAAAAGGGGGCGTCTCATTTTGTTGTGCCAATTACAATATAGAAAGTTGATGACAAAGTAATTATAAAATTACATGCAATATTAAAATACAGACCTATATAATATTTTATGATTTATTAATTTGTTATTGATAATAGTTAAGTACAAGTTAACTGCAGTTAATTATTCTTTATTTTATACATGTCAATATATTATTGTTAATGCTGTTTACTTTTATACTAAACCGTTGCAGCCTATAGGCAATTTACCACGTTATAAGTTATATTATGAAGTAAATAGGCGTCATTTTATTATTTTAACCTATTAGTAAAAAAAAAAAAAAAAAAAAAAAATCTTATAACTTTTTTTTTACATTAACTTTTAAATTTTGTCCTTTTTTTTCTATCTACTTCGTATAAGCAGGAAAAAATATTTTAAATTGATATCTATAACTTTTTCCCCCTTTAAAATGATTACCTGGAAATTTGTTTAATTGGAACATGGGGGAATTGGTTGTTATTAATTTGATTATAGATAGTTTTGTAAAAATGAACAAATAATAATAAGAAAAATATATACTGTACAATATTGTTCACCAATTCTTTGTCTATACGTTATTTAAAAATTACGTGATCGAAAGAAAAAAAAAAAAAAAAAAAAAAAGCTACATGAAAATACAAAATTCTATATTGATGTTCTTATGCTATAATATAAATCCCATTCTAAATGGTTTGGTTTCTGTTTCCATTAAAGGCATAGACAAGAAGAAAACAAGCATTTATATCACACAACACTTGATGGGACTTCCATGAATAATATTAGTTGGTCTCAAAACTCAACTGTAGCGCCGTAGCCGTAATCAGAAAATTTCAATTTATGCAACCCGTACAACATTTTTATTCTAATTTTTGCCTGTTTCTGACGTCATAAATAGAAATATTCAAGAAATTTGCATACTTTACAGTTTTTTCATACTCTCTTGTGGGGCCACATTTACATTATAGTAAAAATTGTTTTGTAGATCCCATTTTGTGTTTGATAATTAAAAAGAACATGTTATTTCATGTTGTCTATGGGTTCAATACAATTTTCTCCCTAACGGAAAAAAAAATGAAAGCAAGCAGCCCTACTTAATATCATTCTTTCATTAAATGTGACAAGTACCAAAAGTTAAAAACTTAACGCTATTAATATCAAAAACTCTAAACTTAAAATACATTCATATTAGTCATAAAAATAACAATTAATCTTTTTTTATATATACGTTACAAACTATATAACTAGATTTCATTACATTATTTTTCAACTCAAAAGTTTTCCAATAATAACATTTTAGAAAGATAAAAAAAAAGATGAATCAGCTGATAATCTATGGTGTAAATTAGCAAGTCTTTGAGTTATACGAGAGTGAGAATAAAAAAAAAAAAAAAGAAAAGAGAGACAAAAAAAAGGTGTGGTTAAAGTTAAAAGAAGTGATGAATGGAATCTTTAGCTACCTTGTCACATTAAGTTTCATTCTCTTTCTCACAAGTGATAACAAGCTTTGCAATATGATTGATATATTCTCTTTATATTCTTCAATCACTATACGTCACGTGAATATATTATATTAATTCTTGTTGTTTACATTATGGCAATGTTTATAAAGAGAAAAAAATACGTGCACTAGAATATTATAGATATAAATAACATAAAATTTTCATGTATAATTTTTTTTTATGTTATCAGAAATGTAAAATTTAACACCTATTTTCAATTTAAATCCTGTTTTAAAATAAAGTTCACTTTGGTCTTTAATCTATTCTATATTCTCAGAATTAAAATTTACATAAACATTGAAATCCTATATCTTTTGTACAGTATAGAGAAAAAAAAATTCAATAATAAAAATATAAAACTTTCATTAAAACTAGATGATTATGATTATACACAGTTCTTATTTCAGCACTAAAAAAATTAACATTAGTTAATACAAATCTTAAACTGTCAATTTAAACATTTATTCTTCATAAAACAATCCATCCGTATCATAATTTTTGAACGAAATTTAATTTATCATGTTCAATTGATTTATTTCTGAAAAATTAAATATAATAATAAATTAAAAATTAAACTTATGCAGTAATGATAATAACAATGCAATTCTATTATTACAGATGCTGTAGACAATGACCGAAAATTTCAAAAACTTTTTTTTTTCTCGTAGTCTCTAAAAAATTAAAATTTGTATCATATGAATTATGTATTTTTTTCTCATCGTAAAAATATGATTTAAAAATAGCTGTTATAAATAAATATGAATCTGAAATAAATTGCGTTATACATAACGTTTTAAAATTCTAATAATATAAATTTTTAGACATTATTATGTGACACGGTATTAAATTTGATGTATTTATATCTCTTTGGTTTCCAGACACTTTATTTTATTATACAGAACATATTTAATGCTTTTTGCTTTAAACGTGCGCAATTTGTATACAAAGCAGAAAAAACTGTTACACGACAAATCAAGAAAAGTAGAAGACTTAACTTTTGGAACTGTCTTTGGCTTTGTAAGAGTTTGTTTTTATTACAAATCTTCCCCAAATATTTATGTATACTGTACATTTGTATTTTGAATATTTAAAATTTTAAGCTGTCTGTTAAATTATGAATAAAAACACTGATAGTTATTATTATTATTATTTTGCGGCATTACAAGAGAAACTTAAAAATCCAAAAATTTAGAAATATTTTGACTGGAAATTTAGACGCCATAAGAGTCAATTTTCATTTTGAACAATTTTTTCGTTCTTATTTCATAGGTAACCCACCCAATTTTTTTTCTTAAAATTTTAAGTGTTAACTTACAAAGTACGTTTTAAAAAAAGATTCCATAATTGAAGGCATTAGATGATTAAAATCTGCGTAATATATTTGTACCTCTGGAATTGAGCACCGCTTGTGAACGTTGACTATAAATAAAAAGTTACTGTATTTGACAACAGAGCAGGCATTGTTTCTTGACCTATACCATCACAGAATTGTTCTAAATAGCTCTATAAAATTTCATAATAAATCTTAAAAATAGAGTTAATAGCTCTACATTAAATTTTATAGGCTCAAAACTTTAGTGAATAGTGTTGCTATTAATCGACACAATCTTAAATTAAAATCCAACTACCCTGGCTATTAATCTAATATTATTAGCAATTAAAAGTTACTACACTACGCAGAAAAAAAAGTCACACACAATCTGCCTTACGCAATTTATTGCGCTAGTTTTAATCGATTAAAAAAAGTCAGGATATAAAAAATATAAATTAAAAAAATTTAAATGGACAAAAAAAGTTTTCAAAAGCTTCTTATAGTATATTAATATACTTTTCTTATATATATAGTGAATGTAATATTATGTGATATATAAATTTATTAAAAAGCATGCAAGTATTATAATAGCAAATTTGTCTCACCTAATAAAATATCATAAAAATTGAGGTCACAATTTGAAATATTATTAAAACCTTGTCTGTTCTAAAATAATAATTCTATCATCTACTACTATAACACACCTGCATTTTATATTATATAAAAATATAATACGTATAGAGAATTATAATAATTTCAAGTTAACTTTATATATATTTATTATATAATATTATGACGAATACATATAAGAATAAGTAATAATACGTAACTGCACATAAGATGTTGTAAGCCGTAGGCGAGATTATGTTATTCACATTACATAAAGTTGCAGTACACTATAAGTACTTAAGATCATCTCAGTACAGGTATTATTATAATAAAAATATCATAGAGAATAGAAATAATACTTTTTCATTCGTAGTAATTTTTTTTATTTAAAAATGACATCATTTTAACACTATAAATTTTATTTTTATTACTGGTAATTAAACTGATGATGTGTTAAAATATATATATTTTTTTATTATAATATCAAATGTATACATATAAAAAAAATTGATTACTCATATTATAAAAATATCTTAATTTCTTATATTTTGATTATATAGTTTGTGAAAATAAAGGTTATAAGATACATGAGTAATCATGAACACTCATGGATACAATAAATAGTTGTTGTTCTTTTACAATCGAATTTCTATTTTATTTGCATGCAATAAAATATTTATTATGTAAATTTATATTCATGTTTTTGGTAAAACTTCTTTCCTTCTAACGTTATAAAGTATACAATAAAGAGTATAACTTTTTATTAACCTATATAGATTTATCTTATTAGCGTACAGGAATAATTAGATAAATGGCTGGGTAATAATTAATTCATCATATATTACAAAAATTAAAACGTAGTTGTTTTTTTTTTTTTTTTTTTTTTTGGTAAGTATGATAATATTTAAATTTTGACCTAGTATAAATCCAGCATATATATTGATGACCTATATAATATTGGATACAGGTAGTGCTCAAATTTGATAAATAAAATCTAACTTCATTATAATAATATTACTTAAAAATATAATATACGTTGATTATTATAAATAAATAAAAAATAAAAAATTTCAATGTATGTTTTATTGAAAGGTTAACTGTTTGTAAATCAATATAAATTATTATCAATCGTAAAAACTTTAATTAATTTTGTTCCATTCACAAAAAAAAAAAAAAAAAAAAAAAAAAAAATCGGCAAACTGTTTTGATATTAAGTTACGACTCTTACGATCTTTTAAAGTAAATAGTAATAAAATAATACTCTGTCGGCTTGACCACTTGAATAATTATTTTAAATAATTATCTCGTACAGCAAAAATCAAGAACTATTTTAACACCATGACTTGTTTTTTATTATAATAAATCAAAAGAAAAATAAAAAAAACTAAAATGTATTTATATTTATGGATAGGTTATTTATATATAAACAATTTATGAAGTGAAAATTTTCTAAATTACGTAATACAAAATTATTACAGATTATTATTATATATGAATGAAAGTATTATAAAAATGGTGAGATAAAGAGAAAGTCAATGCTAAAAAAAAAAAAAAAAAAAAAAAATTTTGACTATTATATAGTCAGTATATAATAACAAAAATTATATAATAATATCTGAATAGCCTACATTAAACTACCCTTGAAATTACCAGATTATATTTGTGGTCATTGTATTTCTATATGTACAGTAACCTTGACTGCACTGGTAAATAAATAGCAAAAAAATTATTTTAAAACGCAGTTTTTAAGTGCGATAGTATATTTTGCTTGATTTTTTTTTCAAATTAAATTAATTGCTTACGTAAGATTTGTTAGGCCTCAGGGATTTAATGTAATTAGGGATGAGGCTCCAAAAGGGTTAAGTTTTCAAAAAATTATAAATACTTTAGTCTACTGTATATCTTGAAAAACATTTTAGTAAATTTAATAAACAAGTAAGGTACTATGTAATACTATTAAAAGTATATAAATAATAATTAAAAATGAATGATTTTGGGGATTATTTAAATACAGAATTTCTATTAACAATTTCATTAAGTTTATATATAGAAAAATTACTGTATTTTCTTTTAAACTTTTATGTTACACCATTGTGGTATCAATAGACAAAAAGGTACTAATTTTCAGGTACTAATTTGCATGAATTAAAATAATTTAGAGAGTGTATGTGAAAATTTTAATGAAATAAATTACTAAAAAGACCTTTGATTGAACATTTTTTTGGTGCCTCAACATTACGTGCATTGACTCTGTTTTAAGGCCAATAACAGAGTAAACATTAAACAGTTCTTAGAATTTTATAATATATAGTTTACCATTTTTATTACATTTTTACTATACTAAAATTAAAATATAAATTACTAAATATATATATTTAATTATAATAAAAATTGCATGTAATATTATCACAAAAGTATAGTATTTAAATTGCATGAGTTTATAATTCTCTCATAATACTCATTATTAAACTTGCATCATATTGTTATGAATATTATAATGATGTAACTTAATATCTTATATAAACTATAAGATTCACATTCACGGTCGAAAAGAATGTATTTGCTTACTCATAGAGTATTGTTGCAACTCAAGAATTAAAAGTAAAAAAATTGAGACAGTATAATAATAATCTGATGCGTGAATCTACTACTAAAATATAATCATCATCAATCTAAAGATTGAGTCAACTTGGTAGCCAAAACAAAAACAAAATAATTTGCTATAATATACCTTATAGAAAAATCTACCTTTTTTATTATTATTATTATTCTTAGAATTGATTGTATAATTTTAATTGGATCTTATTATTTCATACATTATAATAAAACTTTTTTTATTATTATTATATTTTTTTAATAACATAACAATCCAATCTATATACTACATGATATCCATATTATAGACCTGTCAAAATTTTAATAACTTAATCTTAAATACAATGTCATCAAATAAAAAAAAATAAAAAAGTTAATGTTATTATTTTTTTTATTATTATTATTTTGTTCATGATATGTATGTGTATGTATGTATGTATATAAGATTTGAGTACAGCATGTAGTAATTTAAATCTCTTGTTTTTATCTTTAAGTTTCATCGGTTATTTTATTGGAGGTGTAAATTCTACTACATACATACGGATGTATGAATAACATTTTGAGTTAGTGACCTTTAAATGTAAAAATAATACATATAAAAGTTATTCTCTTAAGTTGAATTATAATATAGGAGAAGCTAATAACTATATGTGAATTTGTTTGTAGTTAATTTGAGTAGTTGTATAGTGCAACTGTTATATGAAATTAACAAATAGAAGTGATCGCAATAGTTGTGTGTTTTATATAATATTGAAAGAAATATAGCTAAGAAGTAAGTTGGAATTTGTAAAAATTGAGCGTTTATATTGGTGTAAAATTAAAAATTAAAGAAAATAATTTTTATTTTAAAAGGATGTCTAATTGAGCGCTAGAGAGAGAGAGAGATATGCATTAAATTTGGAATGAATGAAAGAACTAAATTGTTACAAAAAATATACCCGGTAAACATTATTTTAAAATCAAGCAAAGAAAAAAAAAATCCACTTTAAGAGAAGTCCAAAAATGACATCATGTATTTTCCTAAAAAATGGTGATAGTGATAATAATTTTTTTTAATAAAAAAGGTATGGATAGCAGTTAAAAACAAAAGTGTAGTTCTTGCTACTACATAAGTACTTAAAGTATAATATACGTCATAAATTTATAATAATAAAAAAACAATGAAATTATATCAAGTACTGATATAATAACATTTAAAATTGAGGCAAGTTTAAATTACTAAATTTAATATTATGACCTCTTTATAAAATATACAAATAAAATAACATTCACTTTTCAATCAATGAAAAACTGTGGTAAAAATTATATAATAATAATTTTACTGATCATTATACCAATATTATACGCCCCCACAAATATACACACATTGCAAATAACGTCATAAGGTGATCAATTTACTTTAGATGATCAGATTACTCTTCACCTTGTATATTTTTTACCGTCATTCAATGTTGTAATAGTATTGTAATTATCTCCTTAACTTGCATTATTAATAGTATATATATATATATATATATATATATATATATATATATATATATATATAGGTAATAAAAATTATGTCATACAAAACCGCAAAGTAACATGTTTATTTTTATATTTATAGTGCGCATTTCGTCTCACTTTACTTTGGTTTGTGTTTAATTGACTGCACTGAGCAATAAATATTTTTTTTTCAATTTAATAGTAAAGAGGATCATAAATTTGTTGTTTTATTTATTATATTATGTAATTTTACCTTTAATACTGAAATTTATACTTTTGAAACCTAAATATTATATTTAAACACAAAATTCTCTCCTTAAGTTAAATTTTTTTTTTGAAACGTATGTATAAAGATATTGCAAATTTCGTTATCTTTTTTTACATGTCACTGATAATATTTTATATTTTTTCTATATCATAAAATGTATACAAATGTTGTAGTTTTTTCAACTCACCATGTTTATTTCATATGACAGCAGAAATGTTAGTTCAAGAGAAAAAAAAAGTCTCAGCTTACCTGAAAAAAGAAAAAATAAACAAAAATTAATTTACATGGTGAACACTTCATATATACATAAATTTTATTTTATATTTATATAAATTATTATATTATTTGAGAGAATGGCAAATTATTTTACCTCTATTCTATTGTTGGTAACAAAAAATAAAAATGAAATATAATAGAATCATGTGTCTTGTGGGTATAACAAATAGATTTTATATTTTGCTCTCTCTCTCTCTCTCTCTCTCTCTCTCTCTCTCTCTCTCTCTCTCTCTCTCTCTCTCTCTCTCTCTCTCTCTCTCTCTCTCTTACTATCTATCTCATATACATAACATTTATCAAAATATTAACAAAAAGCTAAAACTGGTTCCTGCTAGAACATACTCATTACAGTCAACACTGTAAACTTTTCACAAAGAAAATATTTCATTATACAAAAGCAAAAAAAAAAAAAAAAAAAAAAAAAAGTAATGACTTATTATTCACATTGAAATCATACTCTATAGAAATATAATTATATAATAGAAATAATTAATGAATAGTATATTCTTTAAAAAAAATCTTTAATAATAATTGTGTATCATTATAATTGATTAATATTATAAGAAGAAGAAGAAAATGTAAATATAATATAAATTTGAAAGTATAACAAAAGTATTAATAACAATATATGTCATAAGTAATAAAAGAATCATTATATGAATTGATTTGAATAAATATTTAGTTAGGATTTTATGTCAAAACAAAATGTCAAGTATGCAATGCTATATGTCGTCGAGTTATAAAGTATTTTATTCTCGCAGTTAATCAAGAATTCTTTTTTAGTATCAACATGTGGTACATTTATTTGTGTCTATGTGTGTGTGTGTGTGTGCTGGATCTAATTTACTTCTCATAGTAGCTTGATTTGTATGCAGTTGACATTATATACATAACTATACTGCTTGCCATTTCACTGTCAATATATTATATACGTTGAATAATAGTTACGTGTTATTGCGTCATTTTATTTAATTGGTTCAGTTTTTTAGTTGATGGGGAAAAAATAAAGTCAAATAAAAAAAATTGAAAAATTATAATGGAATCAACATTGTGCCTTTTAATGATTAAACACAAAATGGGATTTCCAAAACTGATAACAAATTTTACCAGAATGTAAATGTGGCCCCACAAGAGAGCATGAAAATACTGTAAAGTAATGCATTTAAGTGAATATTCCTGTTTCTGATGCCTGAATTCATATGAAAATGTTGTGCGGGTTGCATAAGTTAAAATTGATCACTGAAGTTGATCAAAAGTCCAATCAAGTGTTTTGTGATGTAAATAATAATATTGTCTTCTGGTCTATTCTTTTAAAGCTTAATAAATGTTTTGTAACAAAATAAGGCAGACTGTATTAAATGACGATTTGTGATCGATTTTGTGATTTTAATTACGTCTTGTTTCCTGATGGCAACCGTGTTCAATATACAAACAGTGAAAAAATCAAATTATTATTTTAGTTTATATTCTTATTGTATTATTCATTTCTGAGTAATAAATAATAATATACCTATCAAGGGTCAACAAAAATAAAATTTAAGGAAATCTGTAATATGTTTACGCATATGAATGTCATATTCTAGGGAAACAAAAGGCAATTACTATAGTAATTCAACCTTTAAACTAAAAATATATATATATAAATATTGAATGTTAATTATACAAAATGTTTATTGTATAAAAAATAATTTGTATTTTTATACAGGTTTAGAATACATAATTTATTTTTAATAATAATTATGTATGACTTAAAACATTGAGATCGTAGTTTGATATTTTGGAAGGTGTCCAGTTCCAGTCACAGGTTGAGATGTGTTTTGCGTGGACAGTAGCAGTATGAACAACTTAGTGGCAGTCAAGCTGAATGTATGAAAGAAATAATATGTGAGTACTTGGGTAACAGCCAGAGAAATAGTCATCACTTATTGTTTTGTTTTCTCAAGTAAGAAAATCTCACAGCTTGAGTCAATTTGCCAACATTATATAGTACTAGAAATAACAACCAAACTTCATAAAAATTTAATATAGTTTTATGGTATACACATATAAAATTGTGTAGTACTATAGTGTGATGTTTTTAATTATAAAACTGTTGGTTACTACTATTTATGTGCGGGTAAAAGATGGTGGTTGCAAAATGTAATTAAAATAAACTTTTAGTATTTATGTTGTTTTTTTAACGTAAAAATAAAATAGTTATTTTCGTATGAGGTGAGTGTTACCACTTTTTGTCGCAATTTTGAGATCTATTTTGCTACTTTTTACAGCTTTTTGAGCTCGTAAGGCCTCTTTCATTGTTCCAGAGAAGATAATAATTTAATGCACCTTTAAAATGCATTTTTCAATTTTTTGTTTTGTTTTTGTTTTACAGAATAAGTACTGGTGTTTCTTATGCAGTCTCACTTAAAATGCAATTTATTTTCACCATCATTTTTACTTGTTCTGGAACATGCAGAACAGAAAGTTTGCGAACATCAAAGCTAAACGGATCTTTTTACAAATTAGCAAAGTAGATTGCAAAATTATATGACAAAAGCCGGCCACTCTCACCACATTCGAAAATAGCTTTGAGTTACGTTACAACAACATGTAAATACGAAAATTTAAAATTGTTTTCATTTTGAAATCACATTTTTCTACTCATAAAAAAGTAGCAATTTTATAATTAGAAAAATCACACCATAGAACTATAAAATTTTAAATGGTTAAAAAATTATCTAATTTTTATGACAGGTGGAAATAAACTCCTATTTAAAATGATTTTCCCTAAAATTATGTTTATAGATAATGTACAGTACTTTATGTTTCGTTATCAAATAAAAAAAAAACTAAAAACAGGTTTACTAATTATATTTGATTTTTGTAAAAGTTATAATCATCATTGTTGTGTTTTGATTTTTTTCCACTTTACAATGATACATAATTATTTACTTTGTTTTACAATAAAAGTGTAATAAATATGACAAGTCACTATCTTATATTATAATTATATACACATATATAAGAATTTTTTTGTAACAATGTTTAAAGCATATCTCTGTCACATCACCCACCACAATCAGTGTAATTATTTTGTTTTTTCCTGATTCATATCATTGAATTACGTCGCAACTTTGCCACGACCGTATATTATTTATATAGGTACACTTAGGGCAGTAAAAAATTAACTACCGATTGCAACCGTACGGCCTGCTGAAGACTGAGATATTTTTTACTACCATATAGAAATTTTACTATTCAGCACTTCAAGATTTGCTCTATGATGCTCTAGAATTATGTATTATAATTGCAACTTTAATTCATTAAAAAAAAAAAGTTTTATTCATTGTATTTTATAACTTGCAATAAATTTGTAAATTATGATTTCGATTAATTTCACCTTGCAATCAAACTAACGCTAAAAAAATATGATCTCCCGCTGTGTGAAGTTGTAATTTTTTGAAGTTTAACATGCGACTTTGTCATTTATGACAATAATAAACTATACAAAACACAAACGAAAAAAATAAAAGGTAAAAAAAAAAAAAAAAAAAAATGAAATTTTTATAATGTGTTTTTTATATTTATTTTCTCTAGAGTTATAATATCTAGAGTTCTTTTTGTGAGTATACTAATTTGGTCGTTAATACATTTAATTTTTATCCGAACTATTAAAAAAAAACTCAGAGTCAAAAGTGTCTTTATTCAACATTGTAATCCGAATAAACGCACTTTGAAGTAATTTATATTTGCAAAACATACTTACATAATACATAAAAATAAACGCAACTGTTACTATTTCTTTTTTTTTTCTCTCTCGTAAAAATAAAAATTAAAAAGATTTTATTAAGAAAGTCATATATATTTATAATTTGTATATTAAATACAGCACTTACTTAAAATTGTTCCAATTCTTTCATCCATTCATTATAATTTAAATTCTTATTAATACCAAATACTTGACTATTGCTCTATAAAATATATTAACTTTAACTCCAATATTTATTGCATAAAATAATTCATTAAACAAAAACAGGTGAAAAGAAGTATATTTTTATATATGAAAAAAAAAAAGTCTCAAATGTAACTTATAATGTAGTTTAGTATATTAGCATTATAAATTGGTGTAAAACTTTCTTATAATCATGTAAATTATTACAGAAATTTCATTGAGAAATTCAAATCCTTTGACCCAACCCAACCACTCTAGATCATCAAAGAAAATATATATATATAAATAAAACCTTTTTGAATTAGTAAAAATGCAATCATAATTTTCAAATGTCATCACATTATAGAAAAAAAAAGTAGGAGTGGGATATTTTTTATAACAAAAAAATAAACAAACTTAAAATTAAAGTTTTGCAAAAGGTCATTTATTATCGTTGATAATTGCTTTAAAAAATATATATTTTATTCAAAGATTCTTATTAAAGATTATTAACTTTTTTTTTAACTTCCTTCGTTAATAATCTTATGATTAATGTTATTATTTTACGTAAATTCTTCTAATTTTATGAGTTGCAAAAATATATTTTATATATATAAAAAAAAATTTAATGGAGGTAATAACTTATGTTAATAATTTATTTTTATCTTCAAATGTCGTCATGTGGATTTATGTTGGATGCACTCTATGCGAAGAAATATAAATAACTGACCTACAACAAGAAAACTTACTGTATCATAAAACTACTGCATTCTTTTAAAACAATTACCCATTATATTTTATAAAACAATTGTATAGGATACAGTTTGTGTATAGGTAAAGTAATCTTTTATAACACATTTACTTGTGTCATATTTATTTGTACGGTACAAACAAAATAACATCTCAATTCTGCAATGGACAAAAATAAATAATAATAAAGAGCGAGATAGCCCTTGTCAACTTACTTTTTTATTATATAGAATAATACTAGATTGATAATTACCATACCTTGTTATCCACGAATTAGACACCAACACGTTGAATTTGTATTTATTTTCGTTTTGACTGTTATATCACGTATCTGACGTCACAATGTACTGCCACCAATCACAGTCACCACTCTGGTCACGTGATAAATTTAAACCCCTCCCTCAAGTTCTTTACCCCATATCACGGCTCCATGTGTACATTGTGACGTCAGATACGTGATATAATAGTAAAAATGAAAATAAATTAGAATAAATATAAAATCAGCATATATATCATGGATAATAAGGTATGGTAATTATCAATCTAGTATTCTAAATGATAAAAAAGTAAGTTGACAAGAGCTTTAAATATCAACTTACTACTGCAGCTTCCTATTAACTGTTGTGTCTTAATGCTAAAATGGGCTTCTTTTTATTCAAAATTTCTACAGAAACAATTTTCTATATATATATAGCTGCATTTTCAATTTTTGCCTTAAAAAATTATGCATATAAAATGATAAATTGTACATTGATCGTTTAGAAATCTTGGGGGTTGAAAATTGCATTTCTCCCCCATAAACAATCAAACATCCGTGTATAAAAGATTTCAATGATAATTTTTTTGGAAATGGCCCATTCGTGTAGCTTAAATACTTACCATATTGATTTATTTTATATTATTTTGTTTCAAAATAATGTAGTTCAGACTATAAGCAAATAAAATAATATTTTATTGCAACACAATACATTTTATTACTCTTTTATTTTTACTGTGCTAGTAATTTGCTAAATATTCCTTCAACGAGTTTTAATACAATCGTTTATGCACCTAATTAACGTTTATATATAGATAATAATAAGGTCACCATCATGCACTGCATCGTCATACTAAATTTAGAAATCTTGTTTTCTTATATTACTTTGTAATGTATTTTTAGTTCATATAACAATTTTAATGAAAGAAATCAACTATTTAACATTAATTATAAATACTACATTAATAGCTGCAATATATTATGTGGCTGAGCATCAATGTGTACGTAATTTTCATTCAAAGAAAACTTTATAATAATTAGTTCGTAATAGTTGTCTTGCATTATAATGTAATTATACTACTTTTTTTATATATCATGTTGTAAGTAACAATGATCAACTCTCAACTGTTGTTTTAATGTTGCATTTTATTAAATTCCTTGCAATGTATTTTTAAATTTGATCCAATTATCATTAAAAGAAAAAAAGTAACATTTCTATTATATATTATCACTTTTTTTATCCATTCATTACTTTTAATTAATGAAATTTCAACTTTTAAAATATTTAAGTAAATAAAATATACAATTAAGTAGACAGATTTTACATTTTAGACATATAAAATTATCGTTTTTTCTTAATGTAATATTTTGGGTTTAATTTTATATAATGTAGATAACAATCATAATATAGTGTTGATATTCAAAAATGACAGGATTCGTGCTACAAAATATGCATGTTTCAATTTTTAGAAACTATGACATTTATATTATAACATTATTATATTCTCCATGTCCATATGACAATTTTTATTGTAACTTATTAAGACATTTTATCCATTTATAGTCAAAAATAATGTAAGCATGTTTCAGAAAGAAAGAAAAAAAAAGGTGTAAAATTTCAGTTTGTTTATTGTATTGATATTTGTGTAGAAAATTTAAGCCAAAAGAGCAATATTATATTTTAAACTTTTTATAATAAATGATGATAGTAATAAAATAAATTTCACCTTTTTTTTTAAGTGTTTAAAGTTATTGGATATGTTTTGTACAAAGACAATAAAAATAACTCTTTTTTTTTAAAGTATCAAAACAATTTTAATAAATAACATACAAGATTTTATTTATGATTTTTTCAAATAATATTAATTAGTTTGCAATTTTCTAATTGGGTTTTATTTTTAGTTGGAATTCTCTTGTTGATATTAAAAGATTTAGCTAAGAGATTAACCTCACGTCATAGCAAAACTTGACATGAATATGTGACTTAAGTAATTTGTAAATCTGGAAAAGAATTTAAAATATTTTGACTCGTCGGGATAAAAAAAATATAATAATGTCACAGATAAGGTGTAACATATTGTTATTATAGTTTAGATTTGTTTTATAAAGAAAGAAGTCGTTTTTAATAATCAAAATGACAAGATTTACTTACTTTTTCAACTTATATAATTGTGAAAATATTCTTAAAACAGAGAAGTAACGCTGGACAATTTTTTTTTTTTTTTAGTTATTTGTGTTGCCCGGGTTGCATAAACAATAATTTTTAAGGGGCTAACAGACGCACGTTTTATTACACCGTACACACACACATAATGGACTTTTACTATGGATTGAGTAGTTTTTTTTTTAATTATCAATATTATTATTTTTTTAATGATCAAGTTCAAAAGTTTATATATTTTTGCGGAATATTTAAAGAATAATAAAAATTTAGTGCTAATAAGAAATTATAGGTGTAAGACGAAGAAATTTTTAAATGTGCGTAATTCATACGCATTTGCCTTTGATGTTTGGGTTTACAAGCTTATTTTATTTTTGTATTCTAATTGTAGTAAATATAAACCAGTTTTTAATATAATAATCATCTACTAATACGTTTAAGAATTCTGTAGTTATTATGTGGTTTTTCTATCGCTTTTTTTTTCTATAGCCTTATAATTATTTTGCGTTATATTGTATAATATATATTTTTTATTTCTTAACGAATACTTAGAAAACAATAATAATAAAAATAGTCATGAATCCTTATATAGAATACGTCTCGACAAGCATAAATTGAGCAATGATTGGTTCAATAAATGGTTTAATGGTAAAAACGCCCACTTAATCGAATGTTATATGGTTGTATTACGTTCTACCTACTTAAAAAAATATTAAAATGTTAAAGAAGAAGAAAAAATTATACAAAAATAAAAAAAAATTAATGTAAATTTAACTTAAAGTATATAAAATATGTTAAAGATTACAATAAAATTAATTTGTTCGAAAATATATAATTTGCAATTTAAATGAATTGCAAATCTATAAAGTGAAATAAAAGAAATTAATTGCAAACTTAAATAAAAGTTTTTATATAAATGAATCAAAATAACGGAACATTTTTAAACAACTTTATTATTATTATTTTCTTTTTTTACATTTTTTTTCTTTTAAGTTGACATGTTTTATCAATTTAATTAATAGAAACAACAAATATGAAATTAATTTTAATACAAAGATTTAATAAAATTAAGTCATTATTTATATATAAAATAGTCATCAATGGAAATTAAGAAGATTGCAAACAGAAAAAATAGAAGCCTATGGACATAAGCGCTAGGACACAAAAAGCAGTTTGTTTTTTTACTGTTTCAGAGCATAAGGAAATTAGTGAGATCTAAAAAAAATATATATCCATTAACTCTTTATCTTAAGAGCTCTCTCATTAATTCAACCATCGGGTATTAAATTTATTAACGTAAATGGAGGTTTGCTGATTTGCTTGCAATTAAGATTGATTTTCGTGTCTTTTAAGAAAAAAAAATAATAATAATAATAAAAAAAGGAATACGTTTATCTAGATATACACTTAACATCTTATATTGCTAACATAAAAAAAGGTACTGTAAACAAATTTTATTATTACTTGTATTATGTTGTGTACTTATATAAAAAAATGTTTTACAAGTTATAGGCAGTATAGACAAGAGTGTGATTTTTTTTCTTACGTGCAATAATTTAATTTGTTTCTTTTCTTAATACAAACAAGGGCATGTCACTTTTAATGTGTTTTTTTCTCTCTCGTTCTAACCTTTATTTTATTTGAAAATTAAATTAATAAAGTTTATGTATCTTACCACTCTTATTGCTATGGAGATATGAAGAATATTATTGAGGAAAATTGATTTGTACACAACTTTGATCAAGAGAGAGTGAGAAAGAGAGAGTGAGGGAGAGAGGGAGAGAGAGAGAGAGAGAGTTTTGGATGTTTAAATTCAAGATATTATTATTCTGATTTACAAGTAAAGATCTGTTTTAAATATGTAACAAATGTATATGAATGTACCGAGATGCAACTATTGCCTCTTAAAAATATTTTGATGCCTTTAATCGTAGTCCTTACACTTTATTGTAAAATAGAGTAAAAAATTGGGCCAATCTATCAAACCTTTCTTTCATATAATTGAATCGCTTATACTGCTAAAGAAAATAGACAAAAATACAACCAGAGATTAACAGGGTGTTTTTATGTACAGTACCTTACAGAAATTTTTAAACATCAATTGATATTGACTACACAATACACATTGATCTTTATATTTTTCTATTTCCAATTATCTATAGACAGTAGCACAAAAAATAACTTACTTTGCAATTTCAATTTGAAAAGATTTCTTAATACAAATTTTTAATTATATAGTTTCTTCTTATTAAAAATTTCAACCTAGGCCAACGGCAAAATAATTTGACCTGCGTAAAAACACACACACACACACACACACAAAACTTGCCTCGAGTGAAAGGATTTTCTTTCTTCTTATTTTAAACAGCTGACATTTTGAATTTTTTTGTTTTAATATTCTCACGTCAAAATATTCTTAACAAGTTTAAACTTGGATGTGGTATGATGTTGGTGAGCCCGGTTATTAACCTAATTAAATTTACTCATAATATGATATAAAGGTATTAATTTTTATAATGTTCTATAACTATATTGGGAATATTATATTATTAAATCTATATAAAATATGAAATATCAAAATTATAAATTTTAATTAAATATTTAAATTATTTTTAACATTAAGTAAAATTTATTTATTCATAAAAATTACATCGTTGTTTTTTTTAATAGTTTAATTTATAAGTACTTAAACTTGTTGAAATAAATTTATTTAAACAATTTCTTAAATATATTTTATTATATTATACATGAATGTACTTGATATTTTTATTAGTATATATTTTAATTAAAAACAACATTTAAAAGTTTGCATTTGGTAAAATACTTTCATTTATATTAGGTGTTTCCGTTTGAAAATATATAATTTATTGACATTTCGATATATAACTATTAAAATAACTATTAAATTAGCTCATAAAGATAACTCGTTAACGTAGTAGTTTTATTAAAAATAATAATCACATTTTTACTATGACTATTCAGTCCCTTTAAACATTGATGATATTGAAATATTTAACATTTATGCGAGTAAGAATTTGATTTTTACTGTCTTGATGAACATAGTCAGATAATACTTGAAATAGCAATTTAAAAAAATTAAAAAATTAAATGTGTTAAATAAAAATATATAGTCATGAAATAATGTTATATAAAAGAGTAACATATATAATAGGATATTTTTATAACAGCGGTTTTTATTTTTATTTTTTTGTGATCTCAATTTAAAGTGTTATTCAGTTCAATACGTAAATTAAATGTATGATCATAAATTAAATATTTATTGTTGTAAAACTTTTATGTACTAGAAATACTTTGTCCTAATTGACACTTTTCGTTACGTAAGCTTTTGAGTATTGATTTAAAAGAAAAAAATGGATTTGGTCAGTTTGGTTTGGATTTGGCCAGATTTTGTTATTTACAACAATTAAATTTCATGACTGACTCATTGTATTTAAGTATATATTCAGTATTATACTCGTATTATTTACATAATTTTAAACACTATTAGTAAAAAAAAAAAAAAAAAATTATGACCACTTTTGTTGACCATGTTTTTGTTATTTTTCATATAAAAAAAATCGAACGGAAGTAAAGATCTACTTTCTTAACTTTTTGCTTTTTTTTTTTTATTTATATGCTCTTGCCTAACTTTTCTAACTCCTATATTTAATCATTATTCTAAAATGAAAAATCTATTTGTATAAGTTTTTTTGTGAAGCGGCAAAGTGACAACAGAAGTCAATAATTGAGTTGTTTGTCTCGCGGTATCTTGATGTTTGACGACATCTTTAGTCTGTGATGTGCTATGTGCATGAATACTAACTTGACGTCTTCAAGTAAGAGAAGAAAGAAAGATTTTTATCTACGTGTGGGTGCAGCTTCCTCCGCTCTAACTGGCCCAGATATCGCAACAGTTCGCAAAATACATCCACAAAAATATGATTTACATAGATTTTTTTATTTATTCCAACAGGGGAAAGCAGTTTTTTTTTCTGTCATTTGATAAATAACTTTGAAATAAATAAAACATTAATTTTGAAAACGTTTTGCTACTGCGTAGAAAAATAAAATAAAATAACGAAATTAGGTTTTCTGTGAATAATTTGAGACATAAAAATTGTTTTAAACTAAAAAAAAAAAAAAAAAAAAAAAAAAAAAGCTTGACAAATTTTTTATTTTTAAAAAAATGACCTCTTGAACGCAATTTTAAAGTTATGAGAATTTGATTTAACTGTGTCTTATAACCATGACCTAAACACTAAAAGTAATTTTGTATGAAAAAGGTAAAAAAAAAAAAAAAAGTCCATGTTACGTCACAAGCGTGATATACGCCGTGGTCAAATGCTATTAAAAAGTGTGAAAAGGTAATTTAACTTCATGATTAAAAAAAAAAAAGAATTGGAAGGGGGATATATTTAGCATAAATATTCATTACTTATTCTTTCTATTGTACTGTTTCCCACAAATTTATGAATGTGAATAAAGTTTATTTTTAGATTTTTTTTTAATTGTTTCCTTTCGTTTAAAAGACCTATAAATTTCTTATATTTAAAACTATTTATGAAAGTTTTGTAATACAGTTCAAAAGAGATAATGGTTCATAGCAACTTCTTGGTAATATATTTTTTTTAAAGGTGTACAATTATATTGTTATTAAATTTTATTGTTGAGTTGATATTTTTCTATTTTTAAATACGTATATAATAATTACAGTCTATAATTATTACGTTACTTTACAAATGAGTCTCCTTGTCATAATAACGTAATTATTACACTCTTCTAATGACCATTACAAAAACTTACGAAAATGACCCTTCAGAGGGCAAGCTACATTGTAAATTATACATCATGGGTATTAATATAATATAATATACATTTGTTTAAAAAATACTTTAAAGAGAAATCTATAAGTACGCAATCCAAGTTTGAGGAAAATAATTTTGTAAGAAAAGTGTTATTTAGAGTAAAAACTTAAAGGCCAACTAAAGAACTTGTTAATATTTTTAACAACTTCATTAACTTCTACCATATTGAAATTTTTGACATCGTATACACTGAGAAAAAAGTATTACGTATATAATTTATGTTTTATTTAGAATATTTAGCATAAATAATGCTATTTTGTATAGTTGTATTAATGATTTTGCTCTACAACATACTTGTTATGCTATACTGCAAAATTTTATAAGGAGGTTTTGTTATAATTAATAAAATTAGTGTAAACAAATTATTTGGCACTTATTTGGTCTGCTATTGAAATGTCAAGTTAAATATTAAATTGGGGCATATACAACTACAAAAACGAAAGAAATAAAGTTAGCTTTTTGATTCGACATAGCATCAGAAATTCTGTATAATATATTATATTATAGAAATCATATGAATTATAATAACTTCAACCTATCTAACAAGCTTTTAGACACGAAAAAAATATATGTATCAACGAAAAAAAAAAGTAGAACTATTATTTTTAAAATATTGCCACTCAATTTACATTTAAAACCATGTAATTTAAAATTTTAAAAGCCAATAATTTTTAAAAAACTCAATAACATAATCTTATAGAAAAAAAATAATACCTATTTATTATTGTAAAATATGAAAGTTGGCACTTTTTATATCATGTTTATTAATGAATATTGATTGTCTGATATATAATATATTAAAATATATGTGACAAAAATTTGAATATCTTTTATATGATATTATGACATAAATTTAGTCTGTAATGTTATAATAAACAAAAATGTTTGATTAGTTGATAAAAATAGTAGTTATAACTATAATGAGAAATATATAAGATGCTTTTTGACAAGAATTTTTGCGCAAAATGTGAGATTAAAGACCACCTTGCTACTGACATGTTCTCTCTCTCTCTCTCTCTCTCTCTCTCTCTCTCTCTCTCTCCTCTTTCTCTCTCAAACTTTTAAATACAATACCAAACTAATGAAACAAACGATCAGATCATTTAAGATAAAAGAAAACAACTAATTCTAATTTATAGTATTAAAAGCTATATTTGATTTTACAAAAGCTTCTCTCAATATAAGTTTGCAAATAAAACAAATAAAAAAAATAAAAAACACTAACGAATAAAAATTTCTGTATCGATAATTTTGTCAATATTACAAGAAAATTCTTCTAATTAATAAAATAAACATAATAAAACGTTATAACCTGCAGTAAATTTAAATCATAATAAATTCTTATATACTGACGATATTATTTCTTTTGGTGTTAACTAAAATTTGTTAAACTGTTTTAATATATACGGAAAAGTAAAAAGTTCTTAATATGCCCTATTTTATATATAAACTGAAAAATTACTCAAAATAAATTATACATCTGAAACCTTTTAAAAAAAATAAAATTAAGTCTGTTTTTTATATGTTATCTATAATAAATTTGGTGCTAATGCAGTTTATATGGTGTCGCAAAGTGGATGTAATTTGTCATATGGACTCGCCCATAATACAGTATACATGAATTAAAAAAAAAAAAGGAGAAAAAAAAAAAAGGAAAAGGAAAAGTAAGATTCAAATCAGCATAATAATATTTTGCGTATATAAGAAGCCGACGAGAGAGAGAGAAGGGGGGGGGGGGTTCTTTAAATGCCAAAATGAAAATAATAAGTTATAGCAAAGAAAGAAAGAAAAAAGTTTGGACAATGGACCACGGTGGTATGGTAATCAAGATTTTTAAACAGATTTTTGCGAATATAATAATAAAACCGCACCACGACATTAATATTAAAACTAATATAAATATGATAAATGATAGTAATATTATATAAATATTAAAAAATGTATAACTTAATTCCTACTAAAGACTGTATCTTGAGTACACATATAATGATATATTATTTATATTATGTGTAATTTTATATACATTTCATTAGCATAATGTGTATTTAAATAAAATATATGGTTTTATAGAATTTTAATCACTTCAATTATTTATGTCAAATTAGTATTTTAATTCATTATTATATTATATATTTTTTTTTATTTATAAATTTTTTTAACCCGTATTTGTTTTATAGTGAAATAAATTTGAAGATAGACTTTTATAAATCTTAGCTAGTTTTTAGATTAAAGATTAATAGTGGAATATTTTTATTCTTCTGAGAATTTTTAATTTGTGTAATTAATTTATACACAAAGAGTTATGTTTGCACACAACCTTGTATTGGAGTTACTTACAGTTTAATCGTAATTATAAAAAATAAAAACGTAGATACTGGATACTTAATCCAACCATAAAAGTAATTTTATAGTCTTTTTTTTTAATATCATACACTGTAATATAATATGAATTAAGCCCTTTTATTTATAATTTTTTTGTTTTTATTTTTTTACATTATTTTTAATAAAAACATATTTATTTATTTTATATATTATTGTCGCATTCTATTCTTCATTTCTACTGTATTTTACTACATAACTCTAAGAAATAATTGTGTGTGCTAAGGTGTGCTAAGTAAGCTATTTTTTACTCTCGCATAATGAACTTAAGTAAAATGAAAATGAATAAAGAGCATTCACAGTGCTAAAATTAAATTGGAAAAAAACAAATCAGTACATCTTAAAAAAAAACTTGTTTGTCTGATATTACATTTAAAAATAAATATAATTTAAAATTTAACAAACAAAATAAAATATACACACTACACTACATGCGACCAGTACAACATAAGTTACATTGGTTTATATTATGAAAGGTGTAAGAAATCATGTAAGAAAATATTTTATGTTAGTGTGAGAACATGGGCACACTGAACAAAAGCAGATTTTACAAAATATGAGATCATAAACCAAAATTTTATCCAAGCATGAAAACACGCCCAGTAAGAAAAAAAGATAAAAAAAATTATATGTATACATTTGTCATAAAGCTTTTATGTTCATGAATTGTATTGATAATGTAGTATACCAATAAAATATTTCTATCTATGTTTTTAAAAAAAAAGGCTTTAAGAAATACTATAAATAAAATAGATAAAAAAAATTACACGAATATATAGGATTAAAATAATAAATTTTATTTTATAAAATTTTAAATAATAAATTTTGCGAGTAAGTAAAGGGCTTTTTTTTATTTTATCCTCATTTTTTGTTTATGATATTTGAGAAGTATTAAACATTAAATTTAAGCTGTATATAATCTCATAATCTTTTAATTACATTTATTTTATAAATGTACACTGTTTTTAACAAAATCTTTGATTGAAGCTTACATTTTAGATAAAGGAGGATTTTCTCTTCTTTCTATATTATATAATATACAGTAGAATTTTATTGTTAACTTTTCATAATCATGTACATCTCCAGACACTTACCAAAATTATTACTACATGTTTCAATTCAAATTATTTATTATTTAGTTCAATGAACTATGCCAATACTTATATGCCATTTTTATGAACGTTATAAACTCAAGCACCTTTGAACACGAAGGGGTGAGAATATAGTGACTTTATATGGTGTACCTTTATGACCTCGAATCAAATCTGTCTACATAATAATAAGAGCTTGAAAGTAAATCATTATGTACTGTATTATTTCTGAAAGTATGATACTTTGCAGAGAAATTGTCAGAGCCCATACCGTCGCTTAATCTCCCTAATTTGCGTTTTTCTCAAACTGTTTCCTTGTGAATCTCTTTCATAGATAAAATTAGCAATACAATTTCAAAACCTATCAGTGATGGTAATCAACGTAAATGTCATATTTTTATACAAATAAATCCACTCATGCTATAGTAAGTCACTAGAATAACTCGGGTTTTCCAGCTTCTATACTTAAGGAAAATTTTGCAATATAATGTTTTTGGTGTAGCTTATATCAGAGTTATAGGTACTATAGTATGAAACTGTTACATGCATTAGAACATGCATTTTATTTTATCTTTAAGAGGGTAACATTTAGGTCAAGGTGGTCACCATTGTCGTACGTGACCCCGGTTAGCTTGCACTATAAGGGAATAGATCAAACGCTCATATGCCGAACTGAACTTATATACATCAGAGTTCAACTATATACTTGCGGTGCAGCTGCTGCTAGCTTACTAATTTGTTGTATCGATACTAAACAATCTCTCTCCCTCTCGCACTTATCAATAAAATAAAATCTAACTCTTCTCTATCAATGGAAGTTTATGGTAATTTTTATATAAAAGCCTTGAAATTAAATTATTTTAATTTTTTTATTTTATGCTTTGTTTCTATAACTAGTTAAGCATGTTTTTTTATATACATATTATTCCTAGATTTAGTAATTTATTATGTGAAAATAGTTGTGTGGTAATACTAATTATATTAGTGAGCATTTTAAGCCTTCTATATGTCTCTCCTTTCTTTTCTTATCGAAATCTAAGATTCAGAGTTTTGAAAGCGCAAAATCTAATTAGTGATTTTTCCCCAATGAACCCACTTATATATTTTTTAAGTTATTAACATTTTACAAAAAATATTTGATATGGTGTGAAATGAAATTAAATGTCCCAATACTAACGTAATCCAAAATATATAAAAATAATGTCATTAGTCATAACATAGTTTTTAATTATTGCCTACTCATATCTGAATTATATTATTACTTTATAAAACGTTGATATGTAATTCTATAAGAGTATATAATATTTAATTCTTAAATATCGTTATAATATGAATGAATGCAAAAATATAATATATTATAATCACATTTTGAATAACAAGTACTGTACAAATTTAAAATGTAAGTTGTATGAGTTACAGAGTATATATAATATCAATCTTGGTTACTTATATATATATATATATATATATATATATATATATATATATATATATATATATATATATATAATATATATATTTATTTTTATATATATATATATATATATACACACTCACACAGTAAGAGTTCAATTACTCAGTGTGAACTTATACAAGTGCCTCATACATATATAAGCAATTGTTCTGTCTACATACGATATGTAAAAATATATTAAAGAGAAACCAGAGAATTAGGGGCAAGTGGGGCCAAATGACAACATATTTAGTTATAGTGTATATTATATCCCCATCTTCTTCTTTTTCTTCTCCTTTTTTTTATTTTAACAATAAGACATAACAATTTTCTCACAACATCATCCTCAAGTAAAAAACCTACACTTCATTGTACTTAATTTAAATTCATCTTTTTTAATTAAGATATATTATCCTGTTAAAATAATATTATGCAAATATATATATATTTGAACAACTCTATTTATGGCTTAAGCAGTATCCTTCTGCTATTTTTAATCCTTAATAATTTATATTAGACAAGAGAGCTAGGGACAGAGAGAAGAGGAAATATATTTTTCACAAGTTGTAACTTCTTGTTATAAATACATTTTTGCAACTTTTTTTTTTATAGAAAAGACTATAACCTAAAAAACGTAATAAATTTTAGTCTTCTTAACTTAAATTTAAGTTTTATTTTACATATATTTAAAGATTTTATAATTATTCATAATATACAGTACATTATTGTATGTATAAATATACACAAATAATATTTATTATTCAAAAAGCATTCCAGTGTAAAAATTTACATGTTTTAGCACTTAATATTTAATTAAAAGTACAAGACATTCAATTAAAGTATTGCTACAAAAAAAAAAAAAAAAAAAAAAAAAAAAAAGTAGAAATAATAATAATAATGTATTACGCATGCGCGCAAGGTTTGGAGAAACACAGACAAGACGTCAGTGTTAATTTTTTGTATTTCTCTTTTTATATATTGAGATGAACTTTTAACCTGTAAGATTCCTGAACCACTTAACCCTAGTTTTGTCCTATAGTCTCTTGTGACAACTATAAAAAAAAAAAAAAAAAAAAAAACTTGTTTACTTGGAGTGACGCCGGGCGGCAACTTATATTATCCAGTCAATTGTATTAATGTATCTTTTAATATGGACCATAACACAGGTTATTGGGCGATAAATCGATGTTTAAGATAATCATCTTTTTGTTTATAAAAGTAAGCTTATATAGTCACCAAGACTTTTATGTATTGGATAAGTTGGTACATTTCTCATATTATATAGCACCTATCATACAGTTTATATTATAATACACATATTTCTGTTGCATTTCCCCTTACTGAAAATCCATATTTATATGAAGACTTATGTATTTAAGTCTGTATATTATTTCTAAGGGAGAATATAGAGAAACTTTTCAGCATAAGCAACCATATTACAGTTCTATTTAATTAATAACATTTTTATTACTCATTTGGCATCGGTGTGCATTTCTGTGTGCTTTGCTTACAAAAATGTATCGGCTTAAAGTGATTGTCCAGACCAGACCTAACAACATGCCCTTTTAATTCACTAAACACAAAATGGGACACCCAAAAGCAAATACTATTACTCAAATGAAACCCCGCAAGAGAGCGCGAAAAAGTTGTAAAGAAGGCAAAATGCACAAATTGTGAACATTTCTGACATAAGGATTGTTCAGATTTAATAGAAAAAGTCGTGCGGGTTTTATAAGCTAGAAATTTGATTATACGTTTAGGTTGTCAAAATTAGGTTCTTGGACAAAATAATTGTATTTTTGATAATCCTTATTTGTGTTCAAAAAATTAAAAAGGCATGTTGTATGGGCTGGACGGTTCCTTCAAAGTTTTAATACTAAACAATTATTGTATGTTTCTATGGGAGAGCACCTAAAATATAGAAAAGCATAGAATTTGTTTTATTTATTTGCACGTTTCAAAATAGTGTATAGACATCGGAAATGTTGTTCTTAGCATCAATGAAAACCAAAAACCATAATTAAATCAATAATGCAAAAATAGAAGCTTCAATTCTATTAAATTTGAATAGAAAGTGATATATAATAATATTTATAAAATCGACATATAAGTATAATCGATTATAAACGCTCACTATACACGGCAGTAAAAATATAGAAAAGAAAAAGCATCATTACAATAATAATGAATATAGCATCAAATCTATATAATAAAAATATTTTATAGCCTTGAGTTTTGTTCATTTGTAACACTACAGTATCTTAATCTTATTTCTTTTCATCAATTTTCAATCAAATCAATATATATTTTTAAATCAATAAATTATTTAATTTTTATTATGTTTTTTTAATCAATTGATTAATTAGATATTGTTTTTAATTTGATTGAAAAAGAAAATACATATTCAAAAAAAAAAGTTATTATTATTATAAAAATAAATTATAAAAGTCAAGTAATTTGACAGACGCAAAGAAAATAAAAATTATAATTATATCATATAGTATAATGGAAATATCCCAAGTAAAATTTAATTGAAGTATGAGTAATTATATTTGATGTAATTGTTATTATGACTCTAACTTGAAGGTACTACCATGCTGATATTTGTTGGTAAAAACATTGAAGATTGTAAAGTTGTTGCTTTTTTCACTGTTAGTACAAATTCCTAAAATATTTTGAGAGAATTTTATAAAAATAAAATCCAATTTATCTCATTTAAAATACTTTTCTTTCTATATGATTTCTGACGAGATATAGGTTTTATTTTCTTACTAAAAATATATATATATATATATGTTTTCTTTATATATATTTTGACAACATTTTTCTAATATTTACAAACTTTTATATTAAATAAAAGTTACTGAAATACTTTTTAACTCATTCAATCAAATCGTTCATCAAGTAAAAAAATAAATCAAAAAACACGATCTTTGCAATTTATTTACTACTTAAAAACTGTTCTAAACATAATCTTTAAAAAAATATCTTATATCCTGAATGAAATAAAACCAAAATATAAATTATATTATTATTATTAAAAAAACAAAAAAAAATGAATGAGAGTAGCTTTAACGTATTTCATTAAATTATATAATTTATATCTTAACTACTAATTTAAGTGTTCAGTAGAGCATTACCTTGAAATAACCAATAAATTAACAATACTTAGAGGTCATGAAATCAATTTTAAATTTATAGAAGTACGATAAGTTTTTTTTTTTTTTTAATAATATGAGTTAATGTTTGCTATAACTGGCGGAACAAAAAGTTTTTTTTTGTGTTTTATTTTTATCTCTTATGTCACTGTAACTTTACTTATTGTATAAAATAATCTTTCTACATTCGAAATTTGTAACTGATTTCAATGTTAATAATTAATACTTATTTTTCAATAATGATTTAATTGCCCTCAATTAAAAAAGAAAAAATAAAGTCCAGGGCTCTTTCTATCCACATCCACACACATACACACACGTGTTCATTTAATTTTTGATATCACAAAAAAAAAAAAAAAAAAAAAAAAAAGCACACATATATGCGAATTTACATAACCTTGTTTTCTTATTAAATATTTTTAATGATTTATTAAAAGTATAGAATTTTTTTTAATAAATAGGTCAATAACATCTATAATTATAGTTCATAATTTTTGACAACTTTTTTTTTATATAATTATAGCAATTTTTGCATATCAGTCATAAATCTGACAAAAAAATGCGAAAGTGTTTACTATATTTGGAAGTATACGCAAATATATATAAAAGTTTCAAAAAAAAATCAAATCAATTCTTTTTTTATATATTTTTTCAATTCTGTTATACAATCTTGTTCAATTGATTTATAATTTTAACATACACATCATTAGTTGGTTTAAGAGTAAAGAGACTAATTATATTAAATTAATTTTCTCTTTTAGCAAACTACTTTTACATAAGTGTCTTACACGATGATTAAATCACTGAATGTTTGTTACAATTTATATTTTTTGATATATAAAATGAAAGAGGAGAGATGAAATCTGGAGTATTTTAACCTTATGTATATGAAACTGTTGTTAAAATCAAAAATGGGAGAGAGAGAGAGAGAGAGAGAGAGAGAGAGAGAGAGAGAGAGAGCAGACAGAACGTAAAAAGTAAAAAAGGGCAATAAATCGGTGTCATTGTTCCAAAATTGGTATATTAAATTATACTTAAAAGTATTCCAATAATACAAATGGATATAATTTTCTAAAGTAAAAATATTAACTTTTATTTATGATTTAACAACATTGTATTTTTGTGTATCAAGATTACAGTAAATCAAAATAGACTTTAACACAATTACGTGAACGGTGAGGTTGCTCCAAATAATCAGAAAGCTATAAACTATGTGAATGAGAAGAAAAAAAATCTAGTATATAAGAGCAAAATTATTATTAAGAAACAGCATAAAGAATAATATTTAATATTTTGAGTTCAATTTAAAATAATAAATTACTATTTTATTGCTTTTTTTTATTTTTATTTTTGATATAAACTGTTGCTTATGCGTATATTATACTTCTCATCCAATATAATATATAAAGAGCAAGAATGTTTAGAAATAACTTTTTATCCATTACTTTAATACGTCTAATATGTATGAAATACGTTTGATATTAATACTAAATTATACTCTTTTAACTTGAAATAGTAAAAAAAAAAAAAAAAAAAAAAAAAAAAAAAAAAAAAAAAAAAAAAAAAAAAAAAAAAAAAAAAAAAGCAAATATTTAGATATTTAGGTGTGTTATCTAAAAACAATAAAAATATATTAATTAAATTATTACCTCATTTAAAGTAGTAAAATTATCTGGAAGTTATCGGTTTAAAAAAATATTTAAAAAATTTGTATGGCTTAAAACACGTAAAAGCATGTCTAGTATTTCTTATTTAAATGTCTACGAAATCGGTGGAGTAGTTTTCTCAAAAATCGACAAAAAAAAACGTGTTTTTCCCCATAAGCGTAATGTTAGGTTAGGGGACCCTTAGCTTTCCCCGCGTCTCCCCACACTCTAAACCGATAAGCTCCATTAATCACCTGTAGATGCTACAGTATAATTACATGGCATTTTGTATGTATAAGTCACCACGACGAGCAAAATATCATAGTTTTAAAATTACATGAAAAATGGTATAAAATCAGTTTTAAAATCTGAAGAAAAGAAGAAAAACAAGGAAAAAAAATCATTGGCGAAGAAAAAATAAATAAAATAAAGAAAGAAAAAAAAAAACTTTTCTTAGACATGGAATAAAGATTTTCATTCTATATAGAATATAAATGCAGAAAAAAAAGAGGCCGAAGTGTTGTCTTATTTATATAAGAAACAAGAAAGAAAATAGTGATAAAGTTGGTCGACATTGATGAATATGTTGGAGTAAGTTGGAGTAGTTATGATAATATTATAGTATATGATAATCCTTCTGTTGATCAAGAAATCACTAACAAGGTAATTTATTTTTACTTGTCTTTAAAAATAAGAAAAGAAAAACAACATCATACTCTTTTTCTTAAGGTGCGCTGTTTAAAACTAACAACAACGTTTATTATGCTTTTTTTTTAAACTCAATCCGGTTATATCCTCTTTTTCAATTGGTCAGTATACAGTATTATATTTTTTTTAACAACATGAAATTAATATACAGGAAAAATAAAAGTTAATATATCCATGTTTTGAAAATTCATAGGCAAAATAGGTAATAATCATAATTTTATTTTCCAATTAGTGATATTTATATTAAATTGTTTTGCTTTAAATTAAAAATAACTAGGTACTTTTTTTTAAATTTATTATTATTTGCAAATGTTAAAAAAAAATTCATAATAAATTTTTGAAAACTTTCTATTTTGTATTTAATTTTTTTCCACACATAATATTGCTAAATTTTAATATTATGTGTTATTATTTTTAAAATTGTAATGATATTTTTTCAATAAATATTATTAATTTATTATATTTAATGGAAAATATTATTTTTGTCATATTTAAATAATAATTCTTGTAATCATCATGCTGTGCACTTAAATACTTTGAAGTTAAAATGTCTTTAAAAAAAAGTAAAAATTATATTTAGACTACATTTGCAGTTCAGAAGTAAGTATAAAATGTCAAGTGGTGGTAATAACATCAATTTTTGTGCCCACGAAAATTTTTCTTTAGCCAAAAAACATAGTGTGTGTATATATATATATATATATATATATATATATATACTCACACAGATGCTATATGACTCTTATTAACTACCTACTTATACAAGAAATAACATGCAGTAAATACACATCAATACATAAATCTACTGCTTAACACGTTCTGTATAATATACCGACCGGACCGACACCAAATTATTCATATTATAAAATATTGTTTATTGATAAAATCGGATCATGATTTTTTTTTTTTTTTTTTACTTAACAACAACAAAAATGTGACAGTAAATTAGACCCAATAAAGTACGTAACATCACGTTTTGAAAGGACTATAAATTATATAAAAAAAAGAACTAAAGCTCTGGTTTCACTTCATCGCCAAAGCTAACTATGCAGAATATTTTGGATAAAAAAAAAATCATAACAAGAACACTATACATCATTTTTATCCTTACTTAATATCATACCAAAAATACTTGGTCCATTTTTTTTTTTTTTTTTTTTAAGATTTAAAAGAACACGTATGAGGGTTTTTATCTCCATATTTTTGAAACTGCCATCAAACTTTATATAAAGTATATTAAATGTCAGCTATCACTGGCAAAACTTTAAGGTTAAATCTCCATTGAAGAATAAAAATAATAACTTTTATAAGTATTAAGGGCTTAAAATGTTTTTGAATCCCGTAATTTAAAGTTTTTTACTGTGTGATTTTTGTTAATTTCTGTAAGAGGATAATATATAACCAAATAAATAAATTATAACCATCTTAATTTACGTAATCGTCATTATTGATTTTCTTTGAACACATATTTATCAATTTTTTTTAGCTCAAAAATAAAATTAAAAAACAACAAACACTGGAATTCAATCAGTAATAAACAAAACTCAATGATTTTTCACAAGGATGAAACTATTAAAATAATTTAATAACGTGCAAAAATTTTTAATTAATTAATACTTTCTCACGTATATTTAATATAGACAAAATTTATATACGAAAATTCCAAGATATTTTATATGTAACATGTACATTTGAATTAGAACTAGATAAGATACGTTTGCAGAAAAAAATATATATATTTATATATTTAAGTGTAATAAGAAACACATAAAATAAAAAGTTGGAAGGAAATGTATTTTGATTAACGTTTTTAATAGTTAATATAAAAACTGGTTATAAAAAAATAAGTGATATAAAAATTTAGAACCGAAAAAAGTCAAAAGATTTTTATACTTAAATTCATAAAAAAAAAATAAAAAAAATAAAAAAAATACATACATACATACATACACCGGTTTTTATCTGTTATTGTCAAAAGTTTGTACTTTTAGATGTTTAATATTTTGATACAAGTATTGAAAATGATAAAATTTCATTTGTTTTTTTATGACATTAAGTATTAATTAAAATAAATTAGTAATTTTTTATACAATAAATATAATAATAAAAAAATATATATAAAACTTTCTTTATAATTCTTTTTTATATTCATTTTTGTACCGTACGAAAAAACTAGATTTATTTTTGCAAGTTGAAATTGTAAAGTATAAAATTATGATCTCTTGAGGCTATGCATTCCATTAAAAAGTTCGCAAGCTTTTGATATATACTATAAAAAAATAATAATAAAAAGAAGAATGATACAATACACCTATACATACCTTTTGTTAATTTTTAACTTTTATAATACTTTAAATAACATGATTTTAAATTATATATATATATATATATATATATATATATATATATATATATATATATATATATATATATAAAGTAAAAAATTTATTTGTGGTTTTCTGAAATTGATTTTTTTAAAACGATAATACAAAATGGTATTTTAAAATGTTCATTTAACATAACTTAAGTTCATTCTCTGATTTTAAGTTCATAAATTTTACATTATAATTTGGCGCAACTTTATTTTAATATAATAATGTCTTTTCTATAACGACAATAATAATTCTATGTCTGCTTACCATCAATACGTAAGCAAATTTTGTGAAGTGTAGATTTAAAACATTTTCATACCTGCAACATAAAAGAAAAGAAACGTTGATTAGAGACATAACATTCAAAAAAACAAACAAAAAATTAGCATGAAATTCTGACGTGAGTAGGAGTTGGTTGCATTAAAATTTTGATTAAGAAGAAAAAAAGAAATAGAGAAATCTTCAATTAATTTCTGCCTACGTATATTTTCTTTTCTTTGATCCTAAATAAATAAGTATCACACAGTTAAATTTTTAGCAAAGATAAATGCTAAAGGCTAAACATAAAATAAAAACATAATACGCCCCCGCTACTGAAAAAAAAAAACAAAAATACTATATCTTTTTTTATCTTTATATTATGCAATAGAAAAAATTAGTAACGGTTAAATTCAAAAGCTGAAAACAAAAGAGATAAAAGTCTTTGCCATTTTTAACTTGTTAAATCTGGAATTTCTTATTTTAAGGTAAATTTGTAACAGTAAGTAAATAAAAAGTTAATACAATGGCTATTATGTATTGATATGTGATTTAGCATGGGAACAAATTTGTACTAGTGTAATTTGATTGTTAATAAGTACACGTATATTCTTATTGTGGTCCACCACACACGAATATACTTTTTACCGTATTGTTGTCAAAAGATCATTGTAATTATATATTACGTCACTCTTAGCAGAAAACTGTAATGATGGTTAATTTTTGTAAAAATTTGGATTTTAATACAAAGAAATAATAATAGTACATATGGCGTACAATAAATCATTTTTGTTGCAGTCAATACCAAAATTAGCGTCATTTTTTGAAGTGTTTAAAAAAGAACTATAGATTTGAATTAGCAATACAGCAGCTACTTCTCAATATTGACACTAATTTAGCAACGCTTCTATTCTTACACCTACTTTTGTAAAGAAAATCTTATTTCCATTCACGTTAAAAATTTTCAACATAGGTATTTATTAGAGGTCTATACCGATGAAAAATAAAAAAGAGATCGGGCTATGCGGAGAAAATCAACTATATTTCTAACACGCCTGTGTTAAGTTTTTAAGATTTTAAATATAAAACTTATAATTAAAATTCAATGCAGTACAAAAAAGTAACAATGAATGCAGAATTTCACACTAAAAAAAAAAAAACAACAACAACTACCCATTTGACATAATAAAGAAATAATTCTATTATTATAATATTTTTTAATTGAGTAATTAAAAAATAATCTTATACACAAAATTTCTTATCAAAAAACAAATATCTCAATACGATAAGTAAAAATACAATTTTGAGATATATTGCTGTTATTCAAGTTTGTTGTTGTAGTAATGCACACCTATGAACTTGACTTCGTGCGGTATATATTTATTTTTAGACTGAAGCTCATGTTATTTAAATAAGAGAGAATCACCACTTAGTATTATTTTTAACTTTATAATATTATTCCACTTCACATTGACATGATAGTTTCAATTGTAAAATAAATACAGTATGATAGTGTGTAACCTTCAGAATATTAAAATATGAATAATTTTACGATAGAAATTCTCTTCGTTTTGAGATTACTTTTTAAAGTTCTTACCTAATTTATAACAATATATAAATATGAAAAATAATAATATCATATTAATGAAATAATACTATTCATAAAAAATTATGTTCGTTATTAATAAAGTGTATCATCAATTAGAATTAAAAATTTTGTTAAAGAATAGAAGAAGAAGAAGAAGAAGAAGAAGAAGAAGAAGAAGAAGAAGAAGAAGAAGAAGAAGAAGAAGAAGAAGAAGAAGAAGAAGAAGAAGAAGAAGAAGAAGAAGAAGAAGAAGAAGAAGAAAAAAGAGAAAAAAAAAAGACAAATGAGTTTGCCAAAAGTTTAATTGTACCGTAATTTGTATAATTTTTTAATACTAAAGATGTGTGACTCCCTCCAATATTATATATATATATATATATATATATATATATATATATATATATATATATATATATATATATATATATATATATATATATATATTACATAATATAGTTTGCATAAAGAGTTGATTATATAATATCATAAAAAGCTAAAAATAAATATAATATGACGTAAAATAAGTATTGAAGTACATGTCTTGAATTTATTGTGTTTCTTTATCATTTTTTTTATGACATATTAATAATTCATATTATAAAGTTCACTTCTTCATTCCCTTTAATGCTAAAAAAAATTGAAGCTATTATAAATAACTTTTTAGACTTTGATACGAATTCTGTTGATAATTTTATGTTACTTTTTTCTTTTTCTTTTTTTATCTCTTGGGGTCACAAACCCTTGAGTTCATTATTATATTTTATATATAATATAAAATATATTTATATTATATATATATAAAAACATAGTTCAGATAAGAAAATGATTGTAACTGTGAAATACTTCACTTGGTAACAAAATGATTGGTTTATTTTTAGAACTAATGTCATAATATATTTTTCCACAGTATTTTTCTACTTATAAAATGGAAAATTTTCTTGATGCAAAATTTATATATTTAGTTTTATTGAGATTTAAGACATTAATCAATATTATCAATATCTAAATATAGGACAGTCATGTCAGACAGAATTATCATTTAATTTATTTTCCTTATCTCAAACATGTTAAATAATAGGAACAAATTATTATGTCTAAATGATATAACTAATTATACTCACGTGTACATTTTGTGTCAATGTTAGTATTGGTGGTTTATATATATATATATATATAATTAACTAAAGTAAATTGCAACTTAATGTAAAGTTTAACAAGTCTTTGATAACAACTTAACAAAGGTAAGAAAGGGTCATAGTTCAAAAAGCTTATTAATGCTTTTTGTATGTAGATTTATTATGACATGGCTATCAGGTACGAAGGTTTGTAATAATATGTTACCAGGTATAATTGGTCAATAAACATATTTTGAATATTTAATGTTCTAGAAAAATTAGATTTCCTGTAAAAATCTGAACTGTCAAAGTATAGGAAATTTAGTTTACTACAAATCGTATTTTTTCTCAAACTTTATACATTTGAATTGTTTCTATTTCAACGTGTAATTATGCTGTGATGTTGTGCAGCATATATATAGTTACTATGCAATATTGCTGTAATCGGGCTTAAGTAAGGCCTTTTTTTATATAACTTCCTATTCATTGTGCCATGATTTATTTGAATCAACCAGTCTTGCAACTTGTCATTTTTGTATTTTGAACAGATTTCTGTCTATAACTTACTTTACATATAAACAGTCGTGCAACTATATTCACGATCTTTCTTAATTTGAATTATAAAAATAATATTAAATATACACATACAGTCCAATTTTATTGTTTTTGTATAACATTTTTCCATCTAATCTCAAATATTTCTCAGGTAGCAACAGAAATAAATTACTAACATTAATTTAAAAGACAAGATGAAGTTTTTAAAAATTATACTTTTTACTGAATATTCTATACCTTTCATTTAAAAGCTTTCACGTATATATTGAATAGATAAGAATGAAAAAAAATCTACTCTGATTTTGAGTAACCATTCTTATTTAATGAATATACACATAAAAAAAAGAGGCAAAAGCAAAAAGATCTTAAATAACTAGTTAGTAAAAATGCAAATCTTTGAGTTATAGCATCGTATAACGATCGAACATCAATCTTTTTGGTGTACATTAACCTTTTAAAAGTTTTTCATGTACCATTCTGGTTAACATTTTTTTAAGACCTGTTAAGAGGCATTTTTTTCTTCTTCTTCTTCTTTATTTTTTTTTCCGAATATCAAGTCCACAGAAAGAAAAAATCAAAAACTTCATTTGCGATGTAATTTTAGTGGTAGTTAAAATTGTGTCATTTTTAATCTCCTTTTTATTTATATTTTTAACTTTTTATAATAAGTTTGGCAATAAAATTATTATAGTTATAACCATTAAGTCATAATTAACTTTTTAAATTTAAAGTAATATACTTCTTTTAAAAACTATACATAAAATAATATTTTAAATTTCTCTTATTATAAATCAAAATAAAAAAAAATTTGGTTGTTTTTTTAATGTTCCATTTTTTAAAATCAGAATATTTTATAACATTATTTATTATTATTTTTATATCATTTTAGCACTACATAAAAATTATATCGTGTTTATTTTATTTCTGTAATTTAAAATCTTAACATTTAAATTATGATGTTTGTAGGAGATTAAAGGTATGATGAAGAAAAATAAAAAAATAACATAATATAAACATTCTAAAGTAAAAAAAATAATATATTGTATCCAATGTAATAAATATAAATCATAATGTTAAATACGTGGTAGGTTAAAATATGTTATTATGTAAGTTGACAACCTTTTCGTTATGATAAAATTGTTCATATATTCATGTACAAGTACAAATATGAATATTAATTTGCAGGCTTGTATACTGTATTTATCTTTTTATATGATCAAATATTGCATCTGAGGGTTTTGAAATAAATCTACACATGTAGCCAGAAACAGGATTATTTACGGTAGAATTGAGATGAGAGAGCAACGCGTTCTGGTATCATCTCTATATTAATGAAGGATAATTTTTTTGATTTGAATCGACTGTCTGATGTATTTATTTTTAAACAGCTTAAAAAAATTAATAAATAGAGGCTGTTAACTCATCGGATATAATACATTTAAAATATTGAAGTTGTATTGCAACTTGCATGAGTTTTTTTCCCCCTTCATTGACTGTAATCTTTCTGGTTATTTACCATAGCAAATTGCAACTTGTTTAATTAAAATTGTTGTATACGACGAGCTATCTTGTGTGATTATTTCTTTGTCCACAATAATTTGTTTCTGTTTTAAAGGATTATTTTATGTTTAAATTATGAATTGACAAGATATGTATTACGTAGTTGTAATCTTTGAATCAATATTTCATTGATTCATTGATTCATTCATTGATTCATTGATTCATTCATTCATTCATTAATTCATTCATTCATTCATTCATTCATTCATTCATTCATTCATTCATTCATTCATTCATTCATTCATTCATTCATTCATTCATTCATTCATTCATTCATTCATTCATTCATTCATTCATTCATTCATTCATTCATTCATTCATTCATTCATTCATTCATTCATTCATTCATTCATTCATTCATTCATTCATTCATTCATTCATTCATTCATTCATTCATTCATTGATTCATTCATTCATTCATTCATTGATTCATTCATTGATTCATTCATTCATTCATTCATTCATTCATTCATTCATTCATTCATTCATTCATTCATTCATTCATTCATTCATTCATTCATTCATTCATTCATTCATTCATTCATTCATTCATTCATTCATTCATTCATTCATTCATTCATTCATTCATTCATTCATTCATTCATTCATTCATTCATTCATTCATTCATTCATTCATTCATTCATTTTATTTTATACCAATCATTTGCTCCGTAGCTTGATGGCTTAATCTTAATATAGACCACCCTAAAATAAAATTATATATCTTATACATAGTGAACAAAGGAAAAGTCTCATACAAAAATTTTATGTATTCAAAGCACAAATCAAGTGATTCAGTCTCTGAAAAACTAAATTCACGTTAGGTCACGATTAAAAAACAAAAGGTACTTCACAAAAGCTTTAGATTTAGGTTAGTAATCCACCAAGTGGGAGTAATCTACTCTAATCTTATATATTACTTATTTAAAATTCATACTCATACATACTAGATACTCTTAAAAAAAAAAGCAAATTTAAATATATATAATTGCAGTTATTACGACATAAATTTATAACATCAAAAAAAAAAAATATATATATATATATATATATATATAACTGTACCTATATATTTAATAATAAATCATATTAGAGGAGGATAGGAAAAAAATATTAATTGACTTTGGCATACATGTGTTTTCCAATTACAATTTTCATTTCAATAACAACCGTAACAGATTGATTAGAAAAACTTCTGTAAAGTATTTGAATAAGAGCTAGAAGTCTAAATAATGATTAACTGCATTTTTTTTAATGTATATAATACTAAAGAGTCATATTTAATATTATTTATTATTGATTACCAATGTCAAATTAACGCGGATCAAATTTAAGTGTACAGTGAAATGGTGAAAATATAAATAATGAATTACATCCAGGTGAAAGTAAAAAAGACATTAAACTTTGTAAATATTAAAATTCACATTATGAGTACAGATTTGTGTTTCATTTATGCATGGTACTTTTTTTTTTTTTTACTGGAATAATGTTTTTAAAATAAAAGTTAGTTTTTTTTTTTTTTTAAGATTTTTATGAGTATTGGAAGTATTTTTAATTATTTTTGTTTTAAGTTGCTACGAGAGTGATAAAAACCACCAACTAATTTATAACACATGATACTCAATAGGATGTGCAATTTTTAAAATTTACATTTAAATTATTAAAAATGCTTGTAAATTTTTTATTAATAAAAATAAAGATTTGTATATCCGTTTATATATAGTATACAATATTTTCTTCCGGCGTAATTACTCCCCTTGACCTCCAAAATGCGCATTCTTATTTAAAAAGCATTATTTGATCGTCAGAATTGTTATTTGCGTGCGTGTGTTTCGACTTCCGACACACAATGACTAAAGTTAGGAACATCAATGAATACAATTAGGGTGTAATAAGAATGATGAATGGAGATAAATTTAGATCGCAGTATTGGATAATTTTATAGTATAATATTAAATAGAAATGCATCGTATTTTCAAATCAAGAAAACAGCTCAGTGTTAGGTCCTGTTCAATGGTAATAGAGTCTTTGAAAAACATCCTAATTTTAGATTAGGAACCTTAAAACTGTCTTCTTAAAAAAAAAAAAAATCAACCATAAGGAAAGCATTATAGAATATTAAGACATGTAGTTTAGAAAAAAAGTTATATATAAAAAAAAGAACATGTTTAAATTTTACGAGTTTTTTCTTTTAAATTTAATTCTTAACTTAATATTAAATTACTCTTATATATATTTTTAGTTATGTGAATCATATAGTTAAATACTAAAGAATATTGGCCATGCGTGCGTATAAATTTTGCGTGAGGAAGCAAATCTGTTTGTCTGTCATCACATCACAGTCGTCGTGACACGTGGTTATTCAAGAAACTCAAACTGTGTACCATTAATATATATATATATATAATACTCTTTGGCTCGTCTCTTAGTTACGTCACTAGTCACTACTACGAATCAGCTGTTTTACATCAATCATTAAATAAGAGACACTTTCACATGCATAATAAACATAAATGAGTCGTAATCTCATTTTTATACATACATATATATTCATAATGTGCGAATCAACTTAAGTAGAGCAGCGCAAACTTTAGGGGCGTTTCTACTTATTTTTTATGATATTAGTGCTAAATTTAAAGCAAATATATTAACTTTATAATATAATATACAAAATTATCTATATTATTATGAATTATGCTTAAAAATTTAGGATCTTAATGCTGTTTATCAGATATATTTGAATGAAATAAATGTCAAATATAATTTTTTATTCATTGTATTCACCGTGACTTCAAAATAATTATTTTGAAATTTTATAATAAAAATGTTGTTATATTTTACAGTAACGAACCTATTGTCATAAATAAATAATATAAATTCTATATTAATTTTATTGCAACCTTTTGTTTCCTATATGATACTTAATTCCTATCATTGTGATTTTTTTTTTTGTATAGTTCAACAACTTAATAGCGAAAAACAAGCGGGAGGTGAGTTTTTTTTTTTTTTTTTTCTTCTTCTTCTTTCTCTTTAACTTCATCAATGCTGTTATTACATGTTCTTCCATTCTAAGTCAAGCTACTGGTTTTTCATGAACCTTGTTTTGGAAATATCTTGACCAAAAAACAACAACGTTACTTTTTTTTTTTTTTTTTTTTTCTCAGTGCCACAAATTAGACTTTTACTTCATCCTAAATTTTACCTTCATACATTTTACACTCTAATCATTATGAAAAATCTAATCCATTCTCTCTCTCTCTCTCTCATTATATTTTATTACTTGATTTTATATCATTGCAGATTTTATTTATTATGACATTTTTAGGTTCATATAATAGTAATAATTTTAAAGATTTAAATCTAATATATATAAAAAAAAAATATTATAACTCAAGTATGACTAATTCTTTCTATGTACCAAGTTGAGATTGAATTCAAATAAAGATTTTTGCTGAGTAATGACATTGAAAGTAATTACTATAAATTCAATTACATCTTCAAATTAAATGTCTTTTTTTTTTTACTTTTAATATCTCAAGATAAGAATACATTATTTTATTTAATTAATTTTTGATTTAATTATATCAATTTTTAGTATATCATGTATTAGCATTAATAATGTGAGATCAGTAATTATAAGTATAATATTTAATGCTTCTTAACGGTGATACATTTTGGTCAAATTTTTATGTTATAATATATATATATATATATATATATATATATATATATATATATATATATATATATATATATATATATATATAAGTGCGAATAGTATTATAAAATATGCGTCATTTAAATTTCTCCGTCCCAACTGTATCGGGTAATAATAAAAATCGGGTCCCGCAATGCTAAAGAGTAAAGAATATAAAATTTCGAAGTTCCCTTGTTTACACGTCACCATAGATAGCAATGATATTTATAAATGGAAAAAATTAACAACTTCTTTAAAAAATCGTGTCTAATATATTACACTTTTTTTTTTTTTTTTTTTTTAATAATTTACTTTCCTATGCGAATGTTACCATATACACAAAGACAAAGCAAGTCAGCAGTGTAATTATCTACTCTTAAAATCAATTGTTATTAATCAACAGTTCATATGTGTATAATAATATAATGTAGGTTTTATATGTAATAAAAATGAAAAATGATAACAATAACTTCAAAAATTAAATAGGAAACATAGTATGTATATATACAATATACATGACATAATATAACAAAAATACATAATGAAAAACATAACAAACAAAGAAATTAAAAACAACAAAATGATTTATATATACAAAATTTAAATGACTTGGTATTTTGTATATATGTATGTAATGCAAAAATGTCTTATTATAAATTTTTTGTAATTAGTCTTTATGATTATTATTATTGTTATTATACTATTCATGTTTTTTAAAAGTAACTAATAAATCAACTTCAACACTTTTCTTTTATATAAAAATATGAAGGTGAATAACCTATATGGAAATTAAATAAAGATTAGATAGTAAGAATGAACGATTTAAGATATAATTAAGTTCACCACTATATATAATATGTATATTTCTTTCTTTTCGTTTTGCGCATGAAAGACCCCTATATTAAATTATATCAAAAGCCATTTTACTTTTTTTTTTTTTTTTTTTTTCTTTTTTTTTACGGTAAGAGATATAATTAACTTATTATTTAAATTATATATATTAAAAACATATTAAACTTTGGATTTGATTTTGTCACAATATGTTAGGCTAAATATTAATTTTTATTTAAAAAAGTATTTAAGTATAATTAAAATGTAATTAAATTTTTTTTTTTGAAATATGCATAAAATATGGTTAAGAGAAAGAAGGTGTTATATTATGATAAATAATATAATTTTATTCATAACACTATAATTTGCATTTAAAAATAAAATGTAATGTATAGCGTGAACTTTTTTTTTTCTTTTTGATAAATTGATCATCATAACAATAAAATTAAAATATCATATATACATACTTATTATTATTATATATTTTTGATTGATATATGTATAATGCCAGGAGTTGAGCTCATATTATTGTTACTTTAAGCCTGATAAATGTTAAGAAATGACAGACATCAGTTACAGGACTATGAATATTGTCAGTCAAATATAATTCAAAAAAATAGTATGCATAAAAAACAAGTTCATTATCAATCATCTTATATGACCACTAAAGGATCAGTTTACACGAAGGAATCAATTGTTACAATTTTTAATATAATTGTTTCAACATTTCTCCAAAATTCACAACTATTATAACAAAAAATTCTTTTATTTTTATTTTTTACACTTCTTCTTCAAAGTTGATCGGATTTGATTCAGACTTTAAAAAAAAACTTGTTATTTGGCAAATAGTTTTATTTCTTGGCGTGAACAGGACATTATATGACATTTTTATTTTAAATTACATACGGTTAATTTTCTTAAATATTGTTAACGTTTTATTATAAAAACTATAAGAGCAAAATGCATTTTAAGAAACTTAATGCGAGCAATAATGTATAATGAGATTAATGAGCAATATATTCTATAACTACGCCAATAATAACAACAAAGACCACATCATATTATACAATAATGGTCTTTGATAATAATAATAATAATTCTACGTTTACGTCAGTAATTTTAAAATATTTGCATTTAATAATAAATAATTTTGAAACAATATTTTTAAATTAAAAAAAAAAGTAAACTTTTTTATTTTAATAACGTAATAAATGTAATCATGTAAAAAAAATATATTTATTATATTAATAAAAATATTCTTGTACCGTCTCTTTGATATAACTAACTTAATTAAAATAAATACAGTGTGTGGTTATAAGATTTTCAAAATTTATTGAAAGCAACATTCTTTTTATTATAAAGTTTTATAAATACTTGTGTGGAGTAACTTTCATTTAAAATGTAACAATAAATTGCAGTAATTTAACGATCATAGTATAGAATAATACAGTAAAATCAGAGGACCACTTCAGTGGGGTTTGTACCTTTTGTGGCCTCAATAAAAACTATTATCTATCTATCTAAAATCTACGAATTTTATTTTTTTATGTACCTTTCTTATTTAAATAAGTTTATCTATTTATGGTAACCGTAGAACTACAAAATAGAAAAGATTATGATTAGGGATTATGGGAAAAAAACAGAAAACATTTGTGTCAATATTTGATTATGGAGTAAAAAAAAAAGTACACTCAAGTACTTGGGCAAAAATTGCTCGATCTTCGCAGGTGAAAATAACTATGTGGATAATTATATAATATTAACATAATGAGAATACTGTATGATTGGATTAGTAAGAATATTTTTATAATTCATATAAGTATATATCCATATAATTTAAAATATTCTAACAACATTAATTCAACAGTTTTTAAAATATTTCATACATTTAAAATGCAAATCAAAAAGTATTAAATTCATTGTTTTGTAAAATATATTAAATAAGATAAATTTAAATTTAGTTATATAATTTTTAAACACCTAAAATATAATTAACTTGTCACACCCAGTTCTTTTGATTAAAAGTGAATTGTTTCTATGACGTAGTATATACCATAGTGTGTAATTTTAAATTAAGCAAAAACTTGTATATACTAACCAACCAAAACATTATAGTAGAATATCACAGTATACTAATTATCATGATTTAAATTTTTGAAACAAACAAAAGAATTTCTATAAATAGAAATACAATTATCTATATGGGAGAAACTATACTCGATATATTTACATAGAAAATTATATACTATACAAGTTTTAATGTATATATCCTTGACTGATCAATATTTATAAAAATGACGTATGTATAGTTATAATCTAATGTGTACATCAGACTTTTAAGTCAATATTTTTTTAAAGCAGAAAAAAAAAAAAAAAAAAAAAAGGCAAATATTTCACTAAAAGGATTTTGGCACTATCGACTTTATTTTTACTGTTTACATGTTATAAGAGTAAAGAAATGCCTTCCATTAATATTTATTTATTTTTGTTGCAGTTAAGTTTCAAATTTTATTTAATGTTATTATACTGATATATTTTATTTACTGATGATTTTATTATATTCATTCTCAAGTATCTAAACCATTATATTGACAGTTTATTATTTTCTTTCTAGTTATTCTATCTATGCAACCATTTAAATTACAAATCATTTTTCATTATCATTGTGAACTAGCCATAATGTCTACTTCAAATTAGGACATAAAAAGACAAGTATATAAATTTTACATTCCAATATATTTCTTATATATATTTGTAATGATTTCATTTTTTGTCAACATAATTTTACTGCCCATATTGTAAACTAGACTTCATATTAATCAGTGTGAAATATTTTTATGTCAACATATTTTTATATCATACGATAACTTTGCATTTCATCCACGCATTTGAACATAATGCTTTTATATATGACATTAAACCAGCCCTAAGGCTAGTCGGGGCCTAGTTTCCATGGTTACGATTCATCAAAGCACTTAGGTCACCGAAAGGCTCTAGAACTCCTAGGATTCCTATAAGACCTTATATATTATGACCTAAGTACACATGATTGTGATAATATATTTAGCCATTCGAAAACTTGCGCCAAATTTGCAATGTTATTCTAAGGAGAAAAACACGCACTGCATTTGTGTTACTTTGTGTGTACTTTGATCACTCGAGCTTATAGGCTGTTATGTTTTCCATCTGCCTCTGTCACCTCTGTCCCTTCCAAAGAGTCCTCTCAAATACTTGAACCCGGTATAGAACATATATATATATATATATATATATATATATATATATATATATAAAGACGACAAAAATATTTCAGTGCGAACTACACTTAAAGATATGAAGTGACATAAAAATAAAAAAATAGTGACTTTAACAAGCTGATAGGCTCAACATAATATATATGTAGGCGTTGAGAGAAACCCTGGTGATAAAACTACAAGTTAATTAATGTTTAGTCAAGTTAAGTATAATATACAAAATTTATTTAAAGACGTAATAAATTATAGAAATTATTTAGCAACTTAAAATATCGAAAATAATATGCAATGTAAAAAAAAAAAAAAAAAAAAAAAAAAAAAAACGGCAACCTAAAATTTAAAAAAAAAAAAATAATAATCAATTCGACCTCCCATATTTTCAAATAAAAACATTATAGAGTATCAGAGAACAAGTTATTATAATATTAAAAATAAGACTTCTTGTTATTTAAACTGATATAGTACATACAAAATGAGTAGGATAAGACAGACGTTCAATAATTGATTAAGTATTACTATAAATATAACATTATACTATTGTGTAGGTGGGGCAGTAGGTTGTATATATACAACAATTTATGTGATAATTATTATATAACGTTATTATTACAATAATAGAAACTTCAATATTATATTATAATATAGGGTGTTTAAAAAACAAGATAAAAATAATAAAAAGGCAGGTATATAAAGGAAGAATGAGATATACAATAATAATAGGTCGAGGCTGGTGACACAATGACTCTTACAATGGTAATACTACAACTTGATTTAAATTACTTTATATAATATCTTATTATGTACAGTACATAATAATACTCTAGAACATTTTATGTGTATTAAAAGGTTAATCTAAAAAAATATCACCATACAGGTGATACAAAAGTTATCATCTACTAATGGAATCTTGTTACCTTATTCTCTCTCTCTCTCTCTCTCTCTCTCTCTCTCTCTCTCTCTCTCTCTCACACACACACACACACTATCTCCCAAACTCCCACTATTTATATGTCATGATAGTTACTTGAAATACATTACTTGTATTTTTTATATTGTAATATATCACCTTTTATATTATATACAAGTTATGTATGCAAATATATAAAATAACATATATATACTACAACTATTTTTTTTTCTTTATACTTAAATTATAGACTTTATAGAAAAAATATGTTGTTTGTTTGTTTTAAAATTTATGATGTATATTTTTTAAGTTAATAATTCTTTTAACTAGAATTTGAACATATATATATATATATATATATATATGTATATATTAGAAGCTCCCACTCATAGAAAATACATTGTAATATTTCATTATGATGACTAGGTAGTAGGTATAGGTATAATACATTTATTTAGTTTAATTTATCATTACACAATCAGTGTAAAAATTATTAAATATATATGACAAAAAATTAAATTATAGTCCTAGTAATATAATTAATATGCATGTAATATGCGTTACATAATATACTTTTAAAATATAATTGAAATTGTCCCTATTGTATTTTATATGATGAATTGTAATTTATATTAGTTGAATTTTTGGTTATGGTGCATTATGATTGTTATTTTTTTTTTATTTGTAAGGTACATTTATCGTAAGAATAAAATATCACATATTAAATCTGAAGCAGTTTAGTAAAAAATGTATTAATCAATACTTGTAAAGGAGATCATTTGCATTTGAATAAATTATTATTGTTTCACTTTTTGGTTGTGGAAAAACGTACATTTATTGTTGTTGTTTTTTATTATTATTTATTTTGTAATATTATATAATGTAACTGAAGAGTGCAAAAAGTTGTATTGATGTAAAAAAGAAGAAGAAGAAGAAAAAAAGAATGATGAAAAAAAAAAAATAGAAAAAAGGGTGTATATTATTATTTTTTTTTTTCTTCATATTTTTGTAGAGCTGCCCCATTTTTTTTTTTTTTTTTTTTTTTTTATTGCGGCGGTTGATTTTTTTAACACACTATAAGAAAAATCGAAGAGTATTTGCGCATTTTTCTCGCTCAGTAACTGCTTCGCAGTGTGAATGCACTTTTATACACGTATAAATTTGTTTAAACTAATAAGTAAAGAGGCTTATTGTAATAATAAGACATTTCTTCTTTACTTAATGCATGGGCATAGGTATATATGAATAAGATTACAACCTCAATTATGTAAAACGTATACTATTATTTACAATAAATTTTGCTTAAAATGTCAGTAAAAAATAATGTAGGTGAAACTTCTTTTATTTCTTTATTTATTTATATATCTCTGATTCACATAAAAACAGGGCGTTACTCAAAACGTTTTTTTTTTTTTTTTTTTTCTTTTTTTTTTTCCTTCTTTCTTCTTTTTTTCTTTATGCATTGTAGTTTTGAAAACAATACCAAACTGAAAAGAAAACTCGTTTTTCTAGTACAATTAAAGAAAAATAATTACACTTTAATACTAAAATATCATGTATCATTGTTTTTAACTGCTGTTAGTTTAAAATAAAAAAAAAATCAGAAATTGATACGAAGTAAAATAAATTTTTTGGTAGAGAGCCTAAGGTTATATTTTAATTAAAAATTCAAAGTTACATGACCTTAAAAAAATGTCAAATGAAGAAAAATATTTTTATGTTTCAAAAAGGTGATAGAAAAGCTAGTAAAATGCATTTTATTTCTCTGTCGTTCAGATCTTACAACACTGATCTGATTAATTTTTAACTATAAAATTGTGATTTGTTATTTAAAAATTGAAATAAATAACACACAAAAAAGAAGGAAAAAACAAGCAATATATTAATTTTTAACGAGTGTTTTGATATACAGTATACATAAAAAAAATGCAATTCTTTATATATAACTAATAAACATGTCAATGCACAAATATATTAACTGTAATTGGGGTAATAATATACAGGGTGTGTTCCCAATATGAATATAAGTATGTGATACATTATTATCGTATTAAAATATACCTAATAAAAACCATAACTATATAAAATCGATATTTTTTTATGTACTTTATATTTCATATACGTAAGGTGCATAAAAATTATCACATCATCAATAGTTATTACTCTCTCTCTCTCTCTCTCTCTCTAGTTCTCTTTAATATATACAATTTACTAATATATGAAGAACTACAAAAAATTATTTTCTGATATGTATCACAAGCTTAAAACTTTAGCCCACGGTGATAATTTTAAAGTTAAGGTTAGCATTGTGTGGGCAATACTTGTTTTTAAATGAAACAAATTTGCACTACTTTATACTGTAACGTCATGCCTTAATCGTGCAATAATCTAATTATTTCAGAATAATAATAATAATGTAAATATTACCATTTTTACAAACGAAAATAGATTATTATTTTTATTTAATCGTAGAAATTATGATTGTTTTTTAATCTCAATAATATAAAAGAAAGAAGCTTACAGATTTTAAAGCTTCTAAATTTTAAAGAGACGATTTGGATCAAAGTTGTAAAAGTATACTTCAGTAATGGTATTCGATAGAAAAGTCTGCTTTTCGACACAGTGATACTTTAGGATATAATACAAATAAAAACTTGAAAATATTAGGGGGCCAACTCCGTAAAATTTAGCAATAAGAGTTTTTATTGTTATTAATTATTATTATTATTTTTTTTTTCACTTCCCAAAGGACCCATGTTAATTTCAATTTTTGTCTCCCTTATCTTCCATTGTCCTGATATTTTCATTAAAGACAGTTGATCATGAATAGCAAAAGATATAAAAGTCGGGGGCTAATTTGTTATAGTTTCAAATACATGATTATCTTACGACAACCCTTATATAAGTAATTATAATTTACGTTGCATCTTTTCTTTTTAAAGAAACGGACACGAGAGGAAAAACATCCGAGTTTTAATATTGTGATAACCTGATTAAAAATAAACATTTGGAATTTGTTCAAATGATACTCTTAAATTAACATTTCAAGTATATAATGTGTTAATACATTGAATCGAGTATTGCATATATATTTTTACATAATTTTATTTTATGAGAAAACTAAATAATTGGTATGTAATATAGCTATGAATATATATATATGAATTATAAAAATAAAAATCTTACATTAGCATATAAACACTACGAGAAAAATCCTCAAGTAAATCATGCAAAATTGCCAAATTTAAACTGTGCACTATATAATATTTTATTATAATAATTGAATATCCTGTTAAAGAGGGCTTATTAAAAAGTGACAAGTTTTTTTTTAACGATGACATTTCAAAATGTTACAAAGTAAAAGAAAGAAGAAAAAAATCGTATTAAAGAAAAAAAAAAGTCGTGCTCGTAAAATTTGATAGGCATCTTTCTTCGTTGGTGGCTTGCTTTGAGTTTTTCATTTGTCAGATTGTTAGCAAATGTTAATTACTATTAATTAGAACGAACCGCTTAAATTTCAAAGTAGTTTGTTAATTTCTATAGCAAATTTTTAAAAAAAAAAGAAGGCAATTACAGATAACTGTGATTCTATGAGTTAAAATAATTAGTATAATATTATGTAATATTTAAATTCATATAAATTAACAAGGTTTAATTATCCTATTATTTTAGTATTATTATAATAATTTTTACATAATAATTAAAAATAATAATTGCAATATATTTCTACATTATATAAAAAAAATTGTATTATGATAAGAGAGATGTTATCGTAAATTATGTAGAATAACTTTATGTGTTTATAAATAGTTGCAGTAATTATCTATATTTTAATTTAGTCACATGAGCTTTTAGCATGCAATAGATTTTAGTTTTTGGATAATTATTTTTAAATAACATAAATAGTGATATGTTAACTCTAACAGGAACTAGCGTTTTTTTGTTTTTTGTGTTGTGTTTTTTACTTGGACAAAAAAATGTTGATTGACAATGACTTAACATTTCATTCTATTGAATTGGCATGAATCCCTACTAAATTGTGTATACAATGGATACCAGCTGACATTAATAGTATACACACACAAAAAAAAAAAAAAAGGTAAGAAAATAAAAACAATAAAATAAAAAAACATCGTATCTAAACTTTGATCATAATTTCTCAATTCTCATCGCACATTTAAATTTAAACTTTAATGAAGTTCCTTATTACGTATTATGATTGGAATGCAAATTAAATACTTAATTTAATTTGCATGAAAATTATATGTTCATTTTTTATTTTTTTTATCCATTACAATTTACATTACATGTTGTTTTTTTTGGCTAATGAAGGTTCATTAAATTAAAAGATTGATTAAACTCTTAATTATAAAAAGTTTCAATAATTTTGTATATATGTATGTATAATATTTATGTTGTTACTTTTTATTATAGTAAAATAAAAAGACTTTGTAATTTTAAAATTTTAACATTGAAAATAAAATTAAGATTTTAAAACACAGCAATCATTCTAAATTAAACTGCAATCCTGATTCTTCATTTATTATATATATATATATTTTCTGCTTTACAAAAATGAATGTAAAAATGCACTTTATTTATCAAGACAATTGATTTATTGATTTTTTTAATTATTATTATTTTTTTTTTTAAATGATATCAAAATAAAAGTGAAACCTAAAAACATGATGTAATATTTCATGTCTATAATCATTGAATGACAAATCTTTATATTGAACTTTTTTTTTTGTCGACTTTCGCTGCTTATAGCTGCACAACTTCGTGTCGTCAAAACTACATTAAACTGCATTCCAAATCTATACTGGATGTCAAAGTATTTTAAACCTTATTAGGTAACACAATTCTACTGTTGATTTTCTTGTAACAAATGAAGAAAGTAGTTAACTGTTTTATAGAGTTGATTATATTTACTTAAAAAAAAAATTAAACGCAAGGAGATTTTCAATTACTAAAATCAAATCAATCGAATATGTATTTTTAAAACTATGCTTATAGTTTTGTTCACAAATCACATACGATAGCAAAATAGCTTCGATTTCCTGTGATTGACAAAATATGCATAAGAAGTAATAAAGAATTTGTTTATTCAAGATATAACTTTTTCTTATGATCAAAGTTCATATAATTTTCTAATATCATGCATGAAAAATAAACTGCAATTCAGCGCAACGGAATATAGCAAAAATGCAATTTTATTCCATGCTTTTTTATATAAACGAAATGTAATAAATAAGCAAGAATATTTATTGAAGATAAAGTGATATTTTACTTGAACGGAAATAAAAAATATCTTATTGGCTTTTATTATTATTATTATTTTTTTTTTTATCGCGTAAGAAAAAAAAGTAACAAAAAAATTTCAGTATCTTGATAACATGCAACTATGGAGGTCTGACTCTGCAATATATTATTTTGATGGTCATTATTCATTCACTTTTTGGTATATAAAATAAAATCAGGGCAGGGCCAGCCTTATGATATAAAATATATATTTACCAACTAACCAGTCCTTAAAAAAAAGTCTGAACTAAAACCAAACTTTTTTTTTTTTAATATATGATATAATTTAATACACGGAATACTTGTTTCATTTACTGGATTTTTTCACGTTTCTTCCTGAATTTTTTTTTTTTTTTTTTTTAATCCTAATCCTTAGGGAAATCTTTATTACATCTTGCAATAAACCGCAGAAAAATAATTCTTGACATCCTTTATATTCTATTTTATTAGGATTAAATATTTAAATTTCGTGATTATTAAGAGGAACACTTTTTTTTTTATTAAAGAAGATCAAAAGTTTCGACGACTTTTTTTTGTTATACATTTAACTTGTAAAAGTAGTACTTTTCAACAAGTATAAAAATAAAAATAAGTTTGAATAAAATTATTACTACAGTTAAAAAGTAATAAAAAAAAACATTGTAATCCTTATAAAAATTAAAGATCAAAGTCCTTTGATTAATCTATAATAAAAAATTCATACTATATACTTGATGCATGCGATTTATTAAGAATCAATTAGGTTTAATTTTACTTATATTTAACTTAAATAATAACCTTTATATACATATATCTATTTAAACAAAAGAACTATAAAATAAAAGTAGATGATTAATAATTACATTCACATTATATCCTAGTGGTAATATACATAAGTAATAAAATATTTTACAATGTTGCTTTTAGGCAAAAAATACTTTTTATAATATTATATTATCATGTAGCAAGTTTCATATCATTGCCAATTTAAACTCGATGTTAATAAACTTCATTTTTTAGCATAATGAAATAAATATTATTACATTTCTTTTATTTTTATTATTTTTTTAAGTTTCTATAGCTACAGCAGTGCAAAGTGCTGAAGTTGTTGGGGTCATAGCCATTACGTGGTAAAAGATATACTTGCAAAAATATTGATACTATTGACATTGACAGACATTGCTATAATTAAAATGTGCGCATGAAATAAACGATTACAATTATTTCAAGATTTTTGTAAAGTAAACCTTACAAAAATGGCTACTTATACTTAGAGGAAATAACAAAATATTATGAAAAAATTATAATTATTCTAAAACAACGTAATTTTAATTAAAAGTTACCTTTTTTAAAGACATTTTATGTCTTACACTTTGGCCAAAACAAGATCATTCCCGCCAAAAGCTGTATCCACGGTGCTAAATCAATCAGAGAGCATGTTATAAACCTACTAGCCAATCACAGTTGACTTTACATAGTTAATTACACTGAATCCGCTCGAACTAGTATTGGGAGAAATGTAAAAGACTATGCTTTTTAAATTTTTATTATACGATCAAGAATTAATACATAAAATATTGAAACTTCTTTCCTTATATGAAGAATTAGAAAAAGGGCATCATGTTCTTTGTTTATTTGTTGATTATTCCAAAGCATTTGACACTATAGACCATGACTTATTGTTAAAAGATTTAGAAGAAATTGGAATACGAGGACCAACATTAATGTTAATTGCGAATATTATAAAAAATAGACAAGTTGCTGTCAAAATTAAAAATATTGTAAGTGAAATTAAAATAATAAAATGCGGTATAATACAAGGAGGGGTCTTAAGTGCTAAATTCTTTATAATTTATGTTAACAAAATTTTTAATTTACTAAAATATTGTAAAGCAAAAATGTTTGCCGATGATTTACTTATGATAGCGGCTCATAGTAACTTTGAAGTTGCAAATAAAATGTTACAAAATGATTTTGATTCAGTTTTGGAATGGTCGCATGATAGGAAAATATTAATTAATAGGAAAAAAACAAAAGTTATGCACATTTTTAATAAGTATACATATACTATGCAAAATATTCAATTAAGAGCTCATACTAATAAGTGTTTACATAATTTTACTTTAAATTGTAATTGTGAGTTTGTAGAACAAGTAAATAATTATAATTACTTAGGAGCTATTATTGATCAAACATTTGATTGGGATTTGCATATTATGCAACTGTTAAATAAATTGAGATCTGCAATTTTTAAATTAAAAACAGTAAGATCATATGTGAATGAACAGACGATGAGACAATTATATTTTTCTTTTGTACATCCACATATATTATACGGTTTATTATCTTATGGTTGTACTAAATCAGGTAAATTATGGGAATTGAAAAAAATGCAAATAAGAATATTAAAAATTTTAAAAAAAGGAAATAAGCTAAAAAGTGATCTTGAATATTTTAAGTACTTTAAGATATTGCCAATAGAAGAAATGTTTAAATGTTCTTTTATTTGTGAAAATTATTTTGAAAATTCTCATGGTATACCGAGAACTCATATTTATAGTACCAGAACAGCAGTGACCAATCCTTTATTTGTACCAAAAATTGTAAATAGATTCACTGAAAGGACAAAAAAATTTTTACTTCCTAAATTATGGAATCAAATTCCATCAGAATTAAAAAGTTTTGCAAATAAAAATGAAACGAAATTTAATATGAAAAAATTCTTTCTTGATAATTTATAAAATGTTGAACAATTTTTTGCTGTTTGTATTGATTAATGATGATTAATTTTTGCTTCTTGTATTATAAAAATACTTCTCTTAAATGAAAAAAAAAAAAAAAAAAAAAAAAAAAAAAAAAAAATGTTTTTGTGTAAATACGTACTTTATTTGCTTTTGAAATATATATAATAAAAATATGTATATGTAGTAATATAATATAATAAGACATGATTGTGTAACAATAAATGAACCAACCGATAAGGCTATGCCTTGGTTGGACTTTGTATATTTGTGTGTTTGAAATAATAAAAAAAAAAAAAAAAAAAAAAAAAAATATTTTACAAAAATAATAATAACAATAAAAAAATGTCACTTTCATTTTCTTACACGTTTTATGATATTATAAATAAATAAACATTTATGATATAAACAGTTCCAATTACATTTTATTAAATTAATAATATAAACATTTACATTACATACAGAATTGAGTACAAATAAATGTGGTTAATTCATGTATTGAATTGGTTTACAAAAAGGTAATAAAATTGCGTTATATTTCTACGTCACGTAATTAATGTCAATATTATAAAGTTGGATTATTGATGTTTATTTTTAACTTGAGGATTTGTTTGCCAAAAAAGAAAAAAAAATTGAATGAGTTTTTAAAAATATGGTATATTGGCTACGCTGTGGGGTGGAAAATTGGGAAGCATGCCCGTCTACTTTTTTAATTAATTTGGCAAACTTTTGCACTAAGATTTGATTTATTAATATTCTTATTAATATACGTATATCTCATTTAACAGTCTTGTTATTTTAAATATTTTTAATTATGTATATAAGATATTATATAAAATAAATAATAAATCTTTTTAAATTAAAAATAAACTCTCAAAGTAATCTGATATGCAGTAATAAGAACTCCAGTGTGTATTTTGTACACGTTTGGTTAGTGGTTACTTACACTCATCTTCATATATACCTAAATATTTTGCTTATGGATATGTCCCTGAAACATGTCTTTAAGAAGATCTGCGCTTAAATTATTCTAGCTGCAAACTTTGTTTGCAAAGAGAAAAATAATAGTAATAATAAATAAAATAATAAATAAATTATACGTTTTAGGTCTGAAGTCATTGAAGACAATACCAAAATTTCTATGCAAATGACGAGTAATTTTTTTATGCCATTATTACCTATTTCAAAAGAATTATAGCAAGATATTAAAAAGAAAAAAGATTTGCATTTCAAGAAAGAATTACCAAAGTTTACCATAGGTTGGCTTATATAATAAAAACATTTTATTAGATTAAATAAAATTTAAACTAAAGTCTATAATAAAGAGTTTAATTGACATTAAAGTTTCATAACTGAGTTGGCCTCTTAATACTTTGAAGTTTTGTCCAATACGTAAGTTAAGAAACATAAAATTTGTAATTTATTCAGTTTAAAAAATATATATATTATGTCATGTATTAGGAAATAAAAATTAAATATTCAAAAGACCACCTTTACTGTTGGTACTTACTTGTATCATTACAAATCTTACTTAATATAATTTATTTGATATAAATAATAAAATTGTATAATAATATTTGCATAAATGAAACATCATCATGTATGTAAATAATATTACAGTTGGGTTTGAAAAAAAAAATATATATATAATATATATATATATATATATATATATATATATATATATATATATATATATATATATATATATATATATATATATATATATATATAATGTTTATTTAAAAAAGAGAGACAGAAGAAACGATCGGTGATTTTTATTGGCATGTTCACAGTGGTAATCGAGTGTGAATTACTTCTGTTTGATAGTCATCTCTCTCTCTCTCTCTCTCTCTCTCTCTCTCTCTCTCTCTCTCTCTCTCTCTCTCTCTCTCTCTCAACCTCAGACGACGTTGTTATGTTGTTTACCTTTGGTACCACGCCTAATTTAAACATAAAATTCAAATCTTTATGAACAAAAATAAAATTTCTGTTTTTTCTAATGAAAACTTTATTTATCTTAGAAACAAAATTATTTTAGGCAACCTTTTTTATATTTTAATGTTATAAATATCATGTTATAGTAGTTCAAATTGACAGGGCTTAAACTTATATTAAGATTTCATAATATATAATGTTATAGATATAGAAGACAATTTTCTAAACTCAAAACAAGATATTTTGTAAATTATTAATTTAATACTTGATTTTTAATATATGAAAAACAATATTTGTTACAAGGATACTGTTGATAAAATTAAATGAAAAAATAAAAGATTCTATACTGTAAATAAGTATAAGTTAAACGTTAACAAATGATACAAGGACCGCTTAATTTTTGTTACATTTTATCTGGAATATAATTGTGTCACTATTTTAAATTTCCGTAACTCACTTTATATGTTTTATCAACTCACAATTTTAAGACGTTAGATCATGATACATAAATTTTTCAGTAGCAGTTTGCTAATCATATTTGCAAAAACCACAATAAATATTCGAATCCATATTTAACCAGTAGTAAACAGTAGGCGGTCTTTATAAAGAAAAAAATACTTTCAAAATATTTACACTACTAAAGTTATATATTTTCTAACATCTAACTTATATACGTATATAATTTCTTTTCTTTTAGACATTTTATTTATATAAAACCTTTTTTTTTTTTTTTTCTCTCTACTGTTGTTTTTACATGAAGTCTCATTTTTCAAGGTGCGGTGTGAAAAAAAATATATTATTATTTTTTTATAAAATTTAAAAATAACATTCTTGATTTCACAAAATTTCGTTACAATTTCGTTACATTCCATTAGTATTATAGTTATATATAATATTAATTATAAAACAAGTTTAGAAACTAAATTTTTCATAGCGTATGTTTTATATAGATTTTTTTTAACAGTTACGACGGAAATTGCGTCATTCATATTTCCTTCCTAATCTAAATTTAATTTGCGACTTCAATAACGATTATTTAACCACTTTTATTATTATTATTATTCTAAATGAAAATTCTTTTAACCATATAGAACTATTTTTAAACACATATCCTTTTGATAAATTATATATTACCCGCCGGATATTTAATTTAGTATATACACTCAAACCATATTATAAAATAATTTCATAATTTTAGAACAGCGATAAGTACAATTACATTAATCTTGTGTGAAACTATTGCTATATGAAAAGTTGAAAGAAATAAACTGTGATTTTTTTATCGTTGTGATTGAAATAAAGAAAATAAACACTTAAAAATAATGAAAAGTAATGAGCAATAATTTTCTTGGTTTAGATGTGGAAAAAAAAATGCAGTGCAAATTTATATTTTAATAAAATTTATATTCTTGAGTCAACTTGAAAGTTTTTTTTTTTATAACGTAATACATGATGATTATTAGTTTAGTTTAGTTTATTGTTAACCAAAAACAGGCAATTTTACTTGCCCAATACATTGGCGGTACACACAGTACATTGGTAATAGAGTACAAATTTGTTTAGAAAAAAAAAAAAAAAAAAACATATATATATATATATAAATAATATAAATATATAATATATTGATAAACATTTTATGTATATTATTATACATAATATGTAATATATATATGAAATATTTATCATATGTTATTATTAATTAAGATTATTTGTATATCAAATGAATAAAACTGGAAAGAAAAAGAAAATTAAGCATTATTGAATACATTCTTAATATAATTAAAAGATTCATTTAATACATCAATTTGCTTTTCATTACATACTAAAGTAGATCTTGGAATGAAAGAATTTTTAGATACATCATTATTGTATGTTACTACTTTGAAAAGCTGAGTGTTTCGCAATACTTTTAGGCAATTATTGAATTTTATTTGGGAAGAAACAGAGTTGTCATCTATTTTGTTACATAAATATTTTTTTAAACATATTACATCATTTCTCTTACGTCTATTTTCAAGTGTTAACATATTCATATTTTTACACACATTCACATAATTATCGCTGTTATAAAATAATTCAGCTTTTTCATGATATTTGCGGACAAATTGATTACTTATTAAGTTATTGACAGCAAAAATATTACAAAATTTGTACATTTTTGTACGAGCTGAAACATGAATTCTTCTGTTTTCTCACTTAATCAACATTCTCTCTCTCTCTCTCTCTCTCTGTGCAATTCAAATATCTGAAGTAAATCATGTTATTTATTTTAACTGTCTTGTCAAACAACATTAAACTTTTTATTAAATTATATTACACTATAATCATATAATCCGTCACATATATAAGCAAAGTATTAATCCTCTTCATTATACGAATGAATTTCATATAGAGAGTAAAGAGATTGAAATTACTAAAGTATATAATATTATAATCTTATATTGACAACATGTTGTAAAATTAATTGCAAAACATCACTATGGTTACTAGATACAAGTATGTTTATGCAATATTGATTGAATTGTGATTATCGATTTGTCAACAACGAGTTAAAGTAAACATTATGTACATAATTAATAAATAGAATAATATATTAGTTTTATGGTAATGACTATATATATAATGTGTGAAGAGAAATTGAACTTTTATTCTTGAATTTTATATTATAAGTTCTATTTATTTTCTTATAAAAATATTGAAATAAATGTTCATTTCTTCAAAGTTTAACGAAAGCTATAAAAATCTTGAATATAAATATATATAAAGAGAAAGGTATTATAAATTTTTAATTAGTACCGTAACTTAAAAGTTACACCTTTTTAATTAAATAAAATGCTAATTGGCTTTAGTTTTGTTAGTTGAAAGAGATTTTTTTGAAGTTATTTAGCGAGAATTATTTGCTAAAAGAAAGATCTTTTATTTTTATTTTACCGTGGATTTATAAAATAATCACAGTATACCCTATACTGGGAAAATAATGTATTTATTACGTATAAATGTAAGCCAGGGCCTTACAAACCCTATTTCTAAACCATCCAAAAACTACAGAAATTGACGTAATAATCACAAGATATCGCTTTTTTTTTAACAATATAAATATAATGTATATCATGTTTCTAAATTTGTCAACGTAAATTTAACCCCACGGTGACAATAATAATAAATAAAAATAAACAAGAGACTAAATGCGGCAGATAAAACATCGCGTTGCAATTTTTTTTTTTTTTTTTTTTAATTCTAAGAAACTGATACTTTTCATACTTATTACTTTCTGAGTGATGCGGTAACTTAAAACAAAATTATGCAAGTTGTATATTAAGAGTTTCAATTTAATTGCAGATGAGTGTACTGTACATTGTATACATCCAAAGAGCGACATGAGAATATCAGAGAATATCAGCATGCATATAAAAGATAAGAAATACAAGTACAATAATAGTCTGCGCCTATGGTTCTTATTATCATAAACTGCACGTTTATAATATACTTGTATTACAATAAGACTCATGTACAATCTTATATGCATGATGAGTAATGTCTTTTTATCTTTTTACACCCCCCGTGCTTGAGGAATTTCATTGCATATGTTGGGCAATTGCAATTACTCTAGCATACAATCTCTACCATATAATATTTTTATTTAGAACGTTTCACGACCATATTATTATGTCTATGTTAATGTTGTAAAATGTTGTAATTTGTTCTGGATTAATAATAATAATGATTAACGGATTTTTATTGGGTGAAATACGACAACCTCTCAATTTAACCCAACTGTTGTACAGTACTGTAAGTTATAAAATTTCATTCATTACGAGTAGTTTTAAAATTACTAGAGTTTGAAATTTTAAACCCATCAAGCTAAAAAAAAAAAAAAAAAAAAAGTCCTTATATTTCATTTTAAGTCATTCATTATAAGAATATAATAAAATCTTTAGTAGGTGGTCTATCTTGAAATTTTTATCAGCAGTAATTGACATTATGAGCTTTAAAATAATATCAAATTTAAATCTGGAGATAATATACCCCTAAAAAAGCTATTTTCAGTTCTTACATTAACCCTCTACAGTATAAAAAATATGAGCTTCAATAATTTGTTCAGAAACACATAATAGCTAATAAAATAAATTCCTCTGTAATATTGTTAAAATTTATCAGAAATATATTTACATTCACTGTAGAATTTTAAGTTTCTAAACTGAAATTTTTATTTTGAAGATTTAAAATTCCATTTTACATGAATTTAATTTCTAAATTGCATGACTTTGATGCAATTAAACATTTAATGTAGTGTAAGAAAGTTATGTCATAAAGTGCCGCAAACATAATAAGTATTGCCAATTAAATAATTATACAACGAAACATAATAGCAAACACTTTATTTTCTTATATACTGTATAGCTAACAATTTTATTTTATACGGTCGCAAATAATTATTAGTAAATCACTTTTTAAGGTTAAATAAATTTTAATGCTTTATAGTGTACGTTAACTTTTTTAATAAGGGATCAATTTTTGGAACAGATCTATTTATGTATCCATTGTATTAATTCTTAGTATACAGTATAGTCTTTAGGCTATATATAGATATATCAAAAAACAAGACAGGTTTTTTGGAGTTTATATTTATACTCACAGATATTGACTCTGTATTATTCTCGTTTTGTCTTTTATGTAATGGGAAAAGAATTTTTATATACATGAACTTCAAATTTTAGTTTTTAATGTTTTGTAAAAAATATACAGTATTTAATAATATATTATATCTGAAAACTTTGCATGCATTTAATACAGAAGTCAGGTGAAGTATTTTTGTTTAACCATTACGTATAATCATTTTTGCTGCAATTTAATATACAGAACAATTTTACATACATTGCACGTATTTTTTTTTTCCTGCGACTGCACGAATAATTTTAATGCATCTTAAATGCTGTTATGAGTTGTATGCGTCAAGGATAGATTATAAAAAAACTCTCAAATTTTGATCCAATATTATCTAAGAATCATGACTCATACTGAAAAATACTGAACCAACGTATTAGAGTTGCGATTCATTAAAACACTTGCCTAACTAAATTTTCATAAAATTTTTTGTCACCTAAAAGCTTTAGGAATCCTAAGATCCTAAGATTCCTGTAGGCTTCAGAAATCCTAAGACCTTAGTATTTCTAAGCAGGTAGGTATTTTAAGTCCATGGATGACAAAGTTCTGTGATGAATCGCATCAGTTGTAATATATATTTATATTTAAACGATAGGAAACAATAACATATCATATCATTGTCCTGTGTTTTATTAAATAATTACAATTAAGTCAGCTTTGTGTTTCCTTGTTATAATTTTTTTCCTTCCTTGTTTACTTAAAAACTTGATATCACGAACATTTTAATATTATTATTGATATTTTTTAACTTTTCCGCAGTTACAAAAGTCAAGGAGAAAAGAATGAGTTGTTTTTATTTATTTTTTTTCTTATCGACTTTGATTATTTTGTCATTGGAAAACTCTAGAGCAAAACACAAGATATAATTTTTCTTTTCTTATACAATAATGAAAAACAAAGTAATCAAAAAGCATTTTATAATCACGTGTTAAAAAAAAAGCGTAAGAGTAACAGTCACGTGATCTAATATGACGTCATCAGAGCTCAATTTTTTTTTTATAATAATATTTACATATTCAAGGATTTGATATTTTTTCATTATCAAGGATAACAAACGGAAATATTAATATATTAAATTTTTGGATATATATTTTCAAGTAATATTTTAAGATAAAAAAAAAATCCCGGTAGTTATAAATTGAGATACTAAATAATAATAATACTTTTTTTTTTCTATTCATAGCTACGAGGTCATATAGAGTCTTTCCTGCCTACTATATACGCGACACTGTAAGACCTTGGCATCTTACGTACTCACACCAAAGCCCACCCGCCTCACCTCCCCCTCCTACTTCTCTACCTCTTTCTTTACCTTGTATTTTCACCGCCACAGCCACAAAGAAAGAAAAAAATACGTAAGTGCCAACTAACTCACTCAATAGAACCACGTGGTATTTAATGTAGCAAAGAAAAAAAAATTATTATATCTTCCTAAAGTTTAATTATCAAAATCTATATTTGTAAATTATGATAAAAAAAAAATCAAGTTAAATAAGTTCTTTAAATCTCATTATGATAATTTTAGATAACTAAAAATAGCATGAAGATATAATTTAAAAAACACAATAGATTTTTGAATGTTTTATTTTAAGTATAATATGATGGTTTAATAATAATATAATTTTTAGTTAATTATATAAAGAAATTTTTAATTAAAAAACCACACATGCAGAATCGTTAATTATATTATTAATTACTGCTGTCATAATATTTGTACCAAGTTTTAGTAATATGGAAAAAAAAAATTAAAACAACTTTCATGTTCTTTTCGATGTAATTTTATGCCACTTTAGTGTCTGTCAGAATAATGTTTTACTTTATTGGAGTGTTGGAAACTCACAAAACATATCATAAAATATTTCATATCAAACTGAACTGACGTGCATAATTACAAATGTCAACCTATGTTTAGATTTTGATAATTTTTACTTCATAGGACAGTTTAGGAATGCAGTATTAACATAATATAATGCTCTATAAATGTTTAGAAGCTTAAGAAGCTTGAGGGACAAGCGCGTTGCAGGTGGTGTGAAAAAAAGAGATCTCTCACTATTGAGGAACCATTTTCCTAGCGATTTTTTTAAAAAATTACTGCACAGAGACTTGCACATGTCTTTTAAAACAACACAAATTTTGCTCTTGTAACACACCCATTTACCCTTATTATACTACAATCAATTATAAATTATTCTGTGGTCCACTAAAAACGTTCATTAAAGGAATAGGCCAGAAGAAAACATATAAGCATTTATATCACAAAACACTTGATGGGACTTACATAAATAACATTGGTTTGTCTCAAAACCCAACTGTAGCTCCGTAGCAGTGATCAGAAAATGTCAATTTATGCAACTCGCACCGCACAACATTTGTTACTAACTTTTGCATGTTTCTGACGTCAGAAATATGAATAGTCACGCAAATTGCATACTTTACAGTATTTTCACACTCTCTCGTGGGGCTACATTAACATTCTGGTAAAAATTGTCATCAGTTTTGAAGATCCCATTTCATGTTTATTCATTATAAAGCACATGTTGTTTTATGTATGGTCTATGGCTATTTTCATCTCACTGAAACTGAAAATTCCCCCACCCCGTTCTATGTTTTTGATAAGTGTAAAACTTGCACAGTATTAACTTTAAAGGCATAGAAAACATGAAAACATTTGCATTTATATCACAAAACACTTGATGGGACTTATATAAATAACGTTAGTTGGTCTCAAAACCCAACTGTAGCTCCGTAGCAGTGATCAGAAAATTTAGATTTATGCAACCCGCACAACATTTTCATATTAGTTTTTGCCTGTTAATGACGTCATAAACAGAAATATTCACGCAAATTGCATACTTTACATATTTTTCAAGCTCTTTTGTGGGGCTACATTAATATTCTGGTAAAAATTGTCATCAGTTTTGTAGATCCCATTTTGTGTTTAGAACATGTTCTTTCAATGTTTTCTATGCCTTTAATATTAAACTAATGAAGTGACACATTTTTGAGTTTGTCCGATACCTATATACAAGCTGTGAAAAAGGGGTGCATCCAAGCACCTGCTAAATTAAGGAGGTCCTAGGTGTTCAACCTCACAAAACAACCGAAAACAAAAATACTATACCATTGGGGAGATAAATAAATCATGCACATTGTAATTAGGTAGATATTAACCATTGATCTACTTCGATGTCATCGAATCTAGGTGCAGACTCACTTTTATTGAAGTATGTTTCAATTGAATTAGGTATTATTGTAGTATATCACTACCTGTTCTAGGCTAATATAATGATATGCTTATTGTAGTTTACTAAATTTGCTATGAATATATATTTTTTTTTAGGTGGATACGTCGGTTTGGGTGTAATAAGTAATAAGGAAGCACAGTTTTTACTGTATAGCATAGGTCCTGTAAATACGGAGCATTTCAGATTGCTAATAAATTTCAATGTAAGCTATCTTCATTTAAAACTATTAAATTTTCATGCAATCAAATTTACTGCGCATTGCAATTATTTCTACTTGTTAACAGATCATTAAGAAATAATATAATGTACCAAAGTATAAGATAGATTTAGAGATGTAAAAAGGTTGTTTTCTTTAGGACGATCATCATGATCTAAACCCCTCGCAATATTAAGTTCTTTTTTATGTCATGTATAATTTTTTTTAACTTACAATGGTAAAAGTACACAGTGATTCACATTTGGCAATAAAAAACATTTGTAAAATAAATTGAAACTTTTTACACACACATCTAAAAATTTATGTCTCTATTTTTTTAGAAAAATGAAATTTGAGACTGAAACGTATCAACTTTAAAAAAAAAAAAAAAAAAAAGGTCAACTGTATATGGCATAAAAATTAAAATATAAATTAAATATCAATCACAAAATCTCTAACAGCTCTGCGGGATACAATTTTTTTTAACGAAAAAAAATATATATTTATATATCAAGTAAAAAGATATCAAGATAATTCAACAGCATGAAGTTCGTAGAATAAAATATCTGTAAAATCTTGACCACTTTTGTTCTGTAATTTATTCAAATTTTCTTTCCAGAATCATGTTTCGTAGAAATCTGAATTTAACACATATAAGTACCATACTGTACAATCAGTTTATTACTATAAAATACACGAATAATATTTAAAATTATGAAAATTGCGTAAATAGGAAATTTTAATAAATTATAAACAAAGAAAATCAAATTATCTAAAATTAAAAACACGATTATCTAAAAATATACACTACATAAAGTTTTTTTTTTTTTTTTTTTTTTTATTATTTTTTTTAGACCATCAAAGTATATTATGTAATATTTAAAACAATATAACCATCATTATTTTAATGTTCAAGCAAGTATAAATTTTTGTATTATATTTTTATTGTTTTATGATGAAATATACAAGGAAGGTAAACTGTAAAGGAAATAAGGACCATTGGGAATCCACTGAATTATCACATAAAAATAATCAGCAACAGCAAACAATTTTTAAAGTCTCAAAAATGATTTTTTGGTTAAAAATAAGATACTAATACAGTATACCTATATGAAATAAAATTGTGAATTAGAACTATTTTACTTTATTTCACTTTTTTTTTTCCTTCTTTTTTTCTCTTTTTTTTTTTTGCATATTCCTATCAAATAGCTCAACTTAATAACTTCTAAGAAGTTGTAAATACAATATTAAATATTTAAATTATTAAATATGTACTCTAAAAACAAAAGTACATAATGAAAATAACTAAACTTCTAAGAAACACAGTAAAAAAACACTTAAAATATTACGATATAATATTTTTTAATATATAAGATTCATTTAGATTTTAAGATGTTGAATAATTATTTATTATGCAAATGAATTCAAATTTTTCTATTAATTCATTTTTAAAGTACGATATATATCTGATTAAAACTTTAAAGTTTTATGTGCATAAAAACTCAATTTAAAGGATAGTTAATTTTCATGAGAAACAGAAGCTACTGTATATTGCCGACATACAATGTTTTGAAATTATGAAACAATTTTCAGCACAACAAAAAAACAATTGTACACGTCAATAGGTTTTAGTGTGTTAATTTTTTTTTTTATCATTATTTCATGATACCTTATAAGGATAAGCTATATTTTAGTTTAGTGTTAATGTAGCAATACTTAATATTATTTGCAGTCAGTGGCGGTCCTACGAATTTTGGGCCCGGGGACAGAAATCTGACAGGGCCCCCTCAATAGATGCGCGAAGCGCCAATAGCCCGCCGCAGGCGCGATTTTTTTACCACGTGACTATTTACAGGGAATTCCGTGCATAAATTCAGTATACTTGTCAGTGCAGATAGCTTTAAGAAAAAAAAAAATCTTTTTATTTTATGTTTTTTTTCTTTTTTTTTTAAACAATTAAACTTTAATTTAGAATGAAATATTTTTTTAAAAAAGTGTACAAAAATTCATAACGCAAATTAAAGTATTTTTAATTACTTTGCAGATTTAGGCGAGATTAAGCGCATGCAAAAAATGTTTCCTTCATATTCTCAAAAAGCTAAATTTTAGTTTTTTTTTTTTTTTTTTCCTGTTAGAATTATTTTCAAATTTCCGAAACAAAAGTGATGTTCGTAAACCCTAGTCTCTTGCCAAAAAAAAAAAAAAAAAAAAAAAAATGCACATATTCTATTTGAATAGCCAAAGTTGATCGTCATCATCATTTAAGGAGCAGAGGACAAGGTCAATTTGACGAATACAAATGTTAAAATTTAGGTAGATCGAGCTATAGTGTTTATTTATCATTGAACAATTTTTTACCTACGCCAGGCCAATGAGGAAGACTAAAAAAGTTTTCAGGGTAAAATTTTATTTCAAATTCTAAAAGAAGGCATTGTCCTGAATCGAGTTATTTGCAGAATTGTAAATTTTAAGTTCAATAAGCATTTCTATTAAAAAAAAAATCAAAAAATCAAAAAATCAAAAAATGTCAACACGCAATACCTCTATGCATGCGGGCATAGGAAAAGTTACCGTAACGTCAGTTTAAGAATTTTAAAAAGAATTAATACTCAATGAGCTCAAAGCTTAGAAGTGTCCATATCTATCGACTTAGGACATTGCCCTCTTTTAGAATGAAAATGCAATAAAATAACACCCTGAAATTTTTTAAGTCTTCATTATAATTCTAGTTCTATATTAAGTATAGTTTATTTTACCTTTTTAAACCAGGGAGGCCCTTGTTTAAAAATATAAGAAAATACTGAAGTATTATTACTAGTAAATTAAAGAGATATTGTATTTTTTCTGTAGATTTATATTATATGCTTTAGTTGTTTTTTTTTTTTTTTTTTTACATTATAAATTTGTTTGGATAATTTGTTTGCTAGGAATAATTTTACTAATGAAAATCATTAAATTGGTTCTTAAACTTCTCTCTCTCTCTCTCTCTCTCTCTCTCTCTCTCTCTCTCTCTCTCTCTCTCTCTCTCTCTCTCTCTCTCTCTCTCTCTCTTCTTCCCGTCCCTTAAGTTCCTTTTTTTTTCTTTTTTTTTTTAGCTTATTTGAATTTTTTATATGTAGGCCTCGTCCCGGGCCCCCCAAACCTAGTGGGCCCGGGGATATCCGCCCCTCAATCCCCCCTGTAGGACCGCCACTGTTTGCAGTGCTGATAGTGATAAGTTTAATTTTAATTTAAAATATGCTATTGTATTTCTCAACCTGATATACATAACTCATCCCTGCTTGCGCTACCACACAAAACCCTTCCCCCCGTTTATCTCTGATCTAAATATCATTGAAGTCTATGAAGTATGAGGTAAATGAGCTATATAAATAATATTTTTATTTATTTATTTATTTTATTTAGAAAAAGATGTTATAAAATTTGAAATATATGTCGTTGATATGTAAAGTAGGTTATGAAGACAGTGGCTTTTATCCAGATATCAGTGCTTCTATCTCATTCACTGTGGGTGTACTGTACATATATGATGAGCTTGTTATCACTCAGCCACACGTGTCAGGTGAATAAGACGAGAGGAGTTTTATACTGTCTCTGCTTATCATTTCTATTTCAATACAACGTGACATAATAAAAATCTACTTTAGTCTCTTTTCCACTGTATTATATTTGAGTTAGGTCTTTAAAGTACAATGATAATAAGGTTATTACAACTAATCACAGTAGTATTTATACTGAGCTGCTAAAAAAAAATTGCTATCACCATATGATCGAAAAAAAAAATCAACACTGACTTTACAGAACCAACTCAAGTAACTCATAAAGAAAAGAAAAAAAAAGTAGGATTCAAACAAAAATCTATATACAAATTTATTATCGATGTCATGTTCGTGACAGAAATATAAATATTAAGAAGATATAGAAATAAATTCAGTAACAAAGTAAATAATTATTTTTTTGTATGAAAAGTCACTTAAGAGTTACTGATGTTAATTTACTACTCAAAGAGTTACAACATATTACTTTGGTATTGCAAAGAGAAGAAGCAGAAAATATATAATGTAACCACAGACAAACGAGAGTAGAAGTTGTAAATTTGAGTTTGTTTATTTTTTAAATAAGATGATTCTGTAACAAGTTGGTAAAGCTTGAAAAAATAAACTTTGTAAAAAATTTATTTCATGTATATGTGTGGTGTGTATTGTAAAATGTAACAAAACAAATAAAGAAACTATTAAAACTTAACTACTTCATACAGCTTCTAATATACTTAATAATTTTATTGTACTTTTATGTTTAAATTTAATTTTAGAAACAATCACAATCTTTTATAGTGTGTTTATTTATATGTAAGAAAATTTATTATAGACATCTTTCATGTTTCTCTATATTATGCAATAGGTTTAAACTAAATTCTACTTATTTGATTTGATTGTAAAAATATATAAAAATCTTATTTAGGATTAGTATTCATAAATTGATAAAAAAAATTTAAATAACGTATAACGTAGATGTTTATTATAAGTAAAATGTTTCTCTCTCTCTCTCTCTCTCTCTCTCTCTCTCTCTCTCTCTCTCTCTCTCTCTCTCTCTCTCTCTCTCTTTCTCGATTCTGGCAGAGGGAAAGAAAAAGAAAGAAAAATATTAAAATGGTTTCCTGTATATTTATAAAGAAATTTTTATTTCAAAATTCCTCACACATATATAAAATTTTGTCCCAGTAAACAGAAAACGATATAACTCGTTGTAAAATAAATACATAAATAAATAATAAAAAATTAACACCTACTTTTTAAATGTTTTAGTTTAATAATTTGATGTAAAAGTTAACGAAAAGGTTTTTAAAATAATATTTAACATTAATGATTGAATAACCTTTTTTGAGTATTTTCACCTCAAACCAGTCTATTTATACAATTGATGAATGATGAGAAACTGTTTACTATAGTATTGAATGATCTTATGAATTAAATTTTATACTGCCGGATTCATTTATTACATCAAATTAAGTCTTGTTAATGCACTTTTTTTTTACAGTCTAAAAAAAATCAAAGTAAAAGCCGATAAAGACTTTTAATTAATTTTTTATCATTAAAATAGCTATACAACAAATTATAATGATAACAAACTTTAATTACGTTTTTTATGTATATTTATATCTTTTTCCTTAATTTAGATTGTAGAACTTGTATTTTTTTCTTCTTCGGCTATAAATAGCTATGTGCTTCATTTTTATATTATCTGTTATATGAAATAATGTTCACTTTTTTTATATCAAAATATTTAATTAAAAATACATTTGTAATTCTCAATGCACACGTTAAAAATTAAAGATTTTTATTTTTTACTTAATGTTTTACAACTTTTATATTATATTTAAAAAAAAAGTAGTGAAAATATTAAAATCAATGAAATTTAATGCTTACTAAAATTAGTAACTAAGATAAAAATCTTCTTAAATAATTTTAATGCAGCATTAAAGATGACAGAAATTGCCACTTTATTTTTAAATGTAAGTTTGAACAGGTTTTCCAACAGCATTCATTATAGTAAAATAATTATTTTTGTTATCAATTTGCAAACTTTAAATTATATTTTTTGAACTTCATGGTATGGTAATTAAAGTAAAACGCAATATATGGTTATAGTTTAAGATAAAAAAAAATATTGAGATAATTTAAAATAAAATTTCTAAATTACATTAATAAACGTATATGATCATAATATTTTTAGAAAACATGAGTTATAATAAGAACGTTTATATTATAAAAATTTGCAATTCATTCGTCTTAATCAATGTCAGTAAACTATCTTGAATCACACGTCTTAGAATATATGTTTAAAACAATCCAATTATAGCCATCTTTGTGGCAAAATGTCACATTATACGGCAGTTTTATAGAAAGAACGACACAATTTACGCGTGTGGGGGGGATTAAAAAAAAGTGACGTTAGTAAACTTAGTAGCAAAGAAAAAATATAGTAATTTTTTGTATACAGCATAGTCATTCGATTCTACAGCATCTATTTTCTTGTTATGTGCATTTACTGCTTAACTTTTTGAAAAAAAAAAAGCCTTTGAAGTTAAGCCTTAAATTTTTAGATGATGAAAAGTAACTTTGCTGTACAACATAATAGTTCAGCTTCGTCTTTCCATGAGGATATTCATAAGAAAATATGAACATAGTCAATTCAAAAATATACTACAAAAATATAGTAAAGTTATCTTACTGTATTATCTTATGGCAACACATTGCATTCATAAGGAGACTTTAATTGACGCAATGCTCCATAATATAGTATTTCCATCAAAGGCAATAAGTTAAAATGTTTTAACAAAGTTTATGAGCATTAGCAAGCTCTTATAAACAATATTATAGTACAATTTTTTTTCACGTCGTCATTTCAACCTCTAATAAAGAAGCATTGGTGCAAGACAATATTAAGTATATTTTTACACCAAATTATTTATTTTTGAATTTAAAAAAAAAAAAAAAAAAAAAAAGTTAAGTTCATTGTCTTTCATGGGAGGATGTTTCTGAATAAAGACTGCACCTCTTAAATATTGTTTTACATTATGTATACGAAAGTAAGAATTAAACCAGAAAATGATTACAGTCCTGATTAAAACTTTTATTATACAGAAAGCACTATAATATGTCGCACTATAATATATGAATGTCGCCGAAAGCATATTATTTTTGCATCTAATTAAGGGAGTAGGTTATACTGATTTGGGTCGGAAATGGTAAGTTAAGTGAATAAATTTGTACAGATTTTTTTTACTGTAAAATTTATGGTCAAGATAATACAAAAATATAACCTTTAAAAAAAGTTTTAAAATTTATTTGGTTTTAAATGGCGTCCATTATTATTTTTTAATTTATGCAAATAAACTTGATTGAATTTATATGTATATAATGGTGGTAAAATTTGAATTTTTGACATTAAAATCTAAATTTCAAATTTTTTTCTCAATTTTTTTCTTCTTTGTTTATACTTGATCCAAGTGGACCCCAAATCTACAAAAAACATGAAGATTGATCATGCAAAATTATGAAATACAGTAATTTCCATTTTTTCCCATCGTTATTTCAATAGTTACCAACCCTAAAATTGCAGTCAGTGGTATAACTGAAATAAGTTTAAAATTATAGCTATTTAGCTTAGAAAAACTATTTATATAGTTTAAATTTATAAAATTACTTTGCATAACTATAGTACAAATTATTTTAAGTGTAAATGCATGCTAAATTAAGACATTAACTAAAGACATTAAAATAGTCAACGATTCCGTTTTTCTATTAAGCCATTTATTTTCTTAAGTTTCTAAAATGTTACTAATTTAAAACGTTTTAATAGGTATGACGTATGACTTAATATTTTACATACACTTTTTATATTAAAATAAAACAGCACTCTGCACTTAATTTTTGGACACATGAATATAAAAATAACATTATGAGAATTATCAGTAAGAAAGAACATAACATAAAGTTGAAGAAAACATGTGCGCATTCTTTTTAAAACAATCAAGAAATAAAAGACAATGCATGCAGTTTGTTTGTTTTTGTCAGAGCTATTACTTTTAATTTTTTAGCCCACATTGCTGATAAAACGTATACGATTTATAACATTATTATAAAAATATATAACAATTATTATTGAATATAACTATAAAGAAAACAAAACACTTATCTTTTATAATATTGTAATTGACTACAGATAAACAAGGAAAGAAAATAAATAGCTTTTGAAACCTTGAAAAATTAAGATGATACAGAACTGAGTCACGTTATAAACTATAGTAAAAACAAATTTTAAAACAAAAAGGCTAACAAATAAACAAATTTCCTGTACATTTTTAAGTCACAGATCTACGTAACGTATAAATTATATGATATTATATTTAAATTGAAATAAATTATATAATCTATAAATTATAAAATCTGTGAAACACGATTTTTTTTTCTAATAAAAGTATTTACTGTTAAGGAAGTATGCTATATAAGACATCATTTATGAAGTGCGTATATTATAATCTAGTATTGTGCAACTTTGCTATTAATAAATATGCAAACAATAATATTAATAGATGATGAAAGAAAACGTGTACTCTTCAGAGGCGATACGAGTGGAAAAAAACTTATGTATCTAATTTTCCTTTTATTTATTATTATTAGTTTTTTTTTTTTTTTTTTTTTTTTTTTAGCACTGCAGGATTATCCTTAAAGCGATTTTTGAGAAAACTTGAGAAACTTATATGACTCATTTTATTCACTTTTATGGCCTGTTCATGAGTTAGAGAATTTTTTTTTTTTTAAATGCAATAAATTTGATTGCATGAAAATTTAATGCTTTTGAATGAAGTATGGACTTAAATTGATTACATATTGAAAATATTTCCCTGTTCAAACTACGTGTTTTTAGAAATATATATAATTGACCGTTAAGAAATACTCAAAATAAAGCAAATTACACGTCTTATTTTTCGTCTATCAAGTTGACTTTTTATTTCTCTACGTATTTTTAAGTTGTTGTTGTTTTTCTAATATTTCGACATTACGTAACGTATAGTGTATAAGTTCAATATTCTTGCACTTATTTTATAATAGCTTTTTAGTAGACTGCATGAGACTGGTTTTGATGACGTCACAATTCAACAAATCAACACTCAACTTGCATGCATGCATAATAAGTACAATGTAAATGTTATTACGTCAATCTTCAACTATCTGTTCTACAATGCAATGACAATAACATAATACAGTATAGTTATTTCTTTGAAAAATAAACACACTATATTATAATTTTATGTAAAAATGAATATGACGTTTATTTAAAACAATATATCTTTGTTTATTTGTAACATGATTTATGTATCAATATTTTAATATATTTGTGGACAATTTTTATATTTCAAGTAAAGAAACAAAATTGTTAAATATTAGATCAAATAAAGAGGAACGTAGATTAATAATATTGGAATTATTTGGAGATTGAGAGATGGAAGTGAGGTCAAAAACAAAAGTCAATAAAATATTCACCTTAAAAAACCGCTTGAAAATCTGAGGGTGCTGTTTATATAAAGTTTAAAAGAATGTATTTTCGTGTGTGAAAACCTATAATTATGATAACTATGAAAAAGAGTTTCATATTTAAATCATATTATATAGAAACTGCCAATATACATAAATTTGAGTTAGAAAACAAAATAGTAATTTTGTGACCTCAAATCACACACTTTGATGAGTACAAATATTTAATATAAATATTTTATTTAAAATAGCAACTATGATGACGCACAGTATACAACAATGATTTAATCAAAATTATAATTCACCAAGATAAAAAAAAAAAAAATGTGAAAAAAATGATATGAATAACCTTCAGATATAAATAAACCTTTGAATATAATTACACAATTACATTTCATAAAAATAATTAGATATAAATTATAGTTTAAATTTAGGTCTCATTATTAGTTACATACATACATACTGCATATTCATGCGAATTAAAAATATCCAATGTATGGGAATGATGAATTACTATTATATTGTACATACACCTAAGACATATTTATACACACAAAAAATAAAATAAATAAATAAATATGCTAATGTTTATTTAAATTTAATAAGAATTATGTTTTTAGATTTAAATTTTATTTAAGACTGATTTATTATTATACAGAAAATTTTTGATACATTTTTAATAATTATTTTTGAATTAAAATTATAACTAAAATTTAAAACAGAGGTGTGTTCATATTTTAATACTGAGTAATAAATCATAATTATATTGAATAAAACTTTATAAAAATATATATAATGATTTTTTTAATGAATTTATTTATGAATTTTAAATTATATAAAATTCTTGCTCAATTAGCATGTTTCCATTGTAAATTTTAATAGTAGAATTTTATAGACATTTCTTATACTCACGCACATATATATTATGAAATAAAACTATATACATAATACTGCGTAACGTTCACTGTTTTATAGATTTGATTCGTGCAATACAATATCAAATAAATACCTTATTTTAGTAACTTTCAGTCAATATTACGGAAGCTATTACTATATAATAAAATTTAATGAAAATTATGGAATTTAAATACAGCTGTAAGCATTTACTGCATTACTATAGTTTTTCTTTTTCGTTTTTTTCGTTTTTTTTTTTTTTTTTTTTTTTTTTTTTTTTTGTATGTATGTATGTACGTACTACAGACCACAGCGTACACCTAAACTAAAAATAGGTATAGTGAGTTTATATTATACAGATAGATATAATCAAAGTATTTTTTTATTTTTAATAATTTAACATACATAATAATGTATTATTAAATATAATGTGTTTGATTGAATTGAAACTGCATAGATCTAACATTAGATGCAAAGTTTATAATAATGTGTGCACTCTCGTTATCCTTGGCCTAAAATAATCAAACTTATATAATATACTTTTTTTTTTTTTTTTTATATTATTATTATTTCTTATTATATAAATTGTATTTTTTTTATATATACTTATTTGATTTCTACGAACCCTTGTGGCAGTTTTTGTTGCTATTAAAGAGAAGAGGCATTATTTGATTTTTTTTTTCGCTTGGTATTCTCTCTCTCCTTCTCTCTCTCTCTCTCTCTCTCTCATTGCTTCTTATGCCCTATATGTGGTCTTTTCTTGTAATTTACTTTTTTTCTTCTTTATTTCTTTTTCATTATTATATAAGAAAACGTAATCTATTGTTGACAACACAAGGAATTGTTGTACAAGTTTTTTGTTTTGTTTATATACAATGAGCAAACCACTACGTGCGTATCATAACTTTAGTCATGTTATTATTAATACAAGACAAAATAACATACAATCTATCTACATAATATATATGAATTTTCATTGTTATAATTACAATTAAATAACAAGTTATTGAACATATGTGCCTCAACAATAAAATTTAATGAATTTAATATTTGACAATAGTAATTATAATTATTAATTTGATAATGGGCAATACGTAGTTTGATATTTACAAATAATATTACTTTGTCATTGTTTGAATGATATTTAGCAAACATTCTTTTTTTTTTTTCATAAATTTTTACTGTTATATTGTCTAGGTCATAATTTTATTCCATATTAATAAAAAAAAAAGTAATAAATATTATTGAAAAATAATGAAACCTTCAAGATTATAGTCTTATTAACTTGTTACGTATAAAATAAGATTTTATTTTATTACTTTCGTGTGGCATTTTGCATTAATTTGTAATTGAAATATACTTTGAAGGCATTTTTTTAACATTTAAAATATATATTCTGAATATTATAATTCGTAGAAGTTTAATTTCATCACTAAAAAAACTTTTACTCTCCTTTTTTACGTACAGTAATGAAGATAGATATACTTATTTTTGATAATGGAAGTCTTAAAGTAAAAATATATATTTTAATACAGTTTAGAAGTAAAACACATAAAGAAGGGATTTTCAGTATCAGAAAAGATTTAAAAAATGAGATTGAAAGAGAGAGAAAAAAATATACTTGTCAAACCGGAACCAGAGCACTTTTTTTTTTATCCAGCGGCGAGCAGTGTTGTGAACGAATATTGTGGGGGAGAAAAAGAGAGAAATAAGAAATAAAATATTAAGTAGCCATCGCTAAATTTTAATCCTATATTAAGTAGAAAATTATATTTAAAAAAATACTCATTACAATACCTAGTGTAATAAAGTAATAATTTTATATCCTATAATTATTACAAATTTTATTGTTATTATTTATATTTAAAATGTTTAAAATATTAAAAAAAAATTATAATAATTTTTATAGCTTATATAATTGTTTGAACACCTGATATTATATTTAAAAACCTTGATTTTTTTTCCCCAGTTTAAAAACAAATAATTATCGCTTACATTTTTACGATTATTGTTTGAACTTTTTTTTTTTTTTTTTTTTTTTTTTTTGTCAAATACAGATGATTTTGCATAAAGAACTATAGCAGAAAAAAATTATAATAGATTTAAATCTAACTAATTTACTAAAATAATACCAGGAACTAATAAACAATAATAAAAGTTATAGAATTTACAAAGAAAATATTATTTGCGGCGTTTTTTTTTTTTTTTTTTTTTTTTTTTTGTACACATATATTATATATATGCACGTTTGGAACGCTGATTATATATATATATATAAAAAAAAAGGGAAGACATAGAAGTGTTACCGTTAAAATTTTAAAACAAGTGCGTAATGTGTTTACAGTCAATTTACTTTTTCTCGCCCCTCGTATCGTATGTAGTTATCACTCAGTAAGAGTACTATTTAAAAACGAAAACTTTTAAAAATAAATTTTAAGGTCATTGTACGAAAATAACGATTTCTAAAAATATATTTTCGATATCTATATGAAATATAAATATTTTGTATAAAGTGATGCGCTAATAAAGTATACTATTTCAAGACAAAGCATTCATGCAGACAATTTTATTGCTTTAAGAAAAATGCATACTTTTCCCCCCCTTTTTTCTTTTCCTTTTTTCTTTTTTTTTTTTGCATATAAAATTATAACATTTTATATTCAATTTATATACTAAGAAAGAAATTCCTATTATTATTTTGGTACTTACATGAGCTTTTGACATTTTTTTTTTACCGTATATAACTGAAATGACTTAAAATATTAGTTTGCACACACAAATTTATTTACAATAACTGCGTGGTCAAAGAAAAGACCGAATGAAGATCGCCATCATATGATTTCACTACACAATGTAACAATATAATCAAATTATGCATACGTAATACTTAGAAGACAAAAAAAAAAAAAAAAGCTTCTAATAACTGTGAATCCGTAAATGGTAAATAATTATTTAATAACACAAAACTAGTTTTAATTTGAAATCCTATTGTAAGTACATAGCACGTTTAGTAAAATAATGTCACAATTAAAATTTTATTATATTTTTTATTATAACTTTTTTTCAAAAAAGAAAATATCTAGTAGTATAAAATTTTCACAAGGTTTATAAAAACATGTGTCTTAGTTTTGCTTTCTATTTATTATTATTTGCTACAATACAAGCAAGCAAACAAGCACACATATAATCATGTTATTAAATATGTTGTAATGGGTAGAGAGAGACCAATGATTATTTTAAATTTTAAATCACGTAAACTTTTTTCTTAAACCATATGTTCTTTTTTTTTTTTTAATATTATATATGTTACGTTATATAAAATGAAATTAGAAATTTATGTACTTTACTAACTTGAAATGATTATATTGTATCTTATTATAAACTAATAACAAAATATATAAGCAACTACACTATACAAATGTTTTACTATCGATTTATTTACATTTAAAGTCATATATGAAAAAATTAAATGTGTAAAATTCAGGCAAAGAACTGTATATATAACAAAAAATTGTTTAATTTTTTATTTTATGCATAAATTTGTAGTAATTCTCCCATTCTTAAATTCTCACCTATTTAATTTTTTTAAATTACTCAATACGAAAGCTTGACGAAAAATGCGATTTTTTTTTTCTTCGTCTTTACAAAGCTGTAAAATAATATGTAAGATTTCATCAAATGGTATAAAATATAATTGTTGGAGATTCTGTGAACACGTTTACCTGTGCTTCCAAATTAGGAATGAACGCCAAAAAAATTGCTAATTATTAGTTATTATTATTATTTTTAGAACTCTCCAACAAGTCTGCAATACATATAACTCAGATATATTCTTGGAAATTTAAATCAGCAAAAAAAAAATATATATATGAAGGTATGAAAATTACACAAAAAGAACTAAAAAATTTGTATAATAGATTTTTACTGACTTTCACACTATATCAAATAACCTTTTGTGTTTCGAATTTTAGCACTATCTATTGTTTTCATCTTTATTATTTGTTATAATAAAATACAATTTTACGATTTCTTTAACAAAAAATATAAAGCTATAAAAATCAAATAAATATTTGAATATATATATTATATATTTAAAGAAAATAAAGAATCAATCTGTTGCAAAAGTTTTTTTTATTTTTAATTAAAATTCCAATTTTTATGATACCCTTTAGCGTTTATATAAAAAAAAAAGATTTTTAAGACGTTAAACTCTTAATCAAAAAGAAGTGCCCTTTGGATAAAAAAAATTACTTTATGGAAATTTTGACAAAATAAAATATAAATAAATATAAAATTTGACATTAAAATTGCTATAACTAGTTAAATTGAAATTAAGATAAAAATTATTAACAAAAATGTGGTAGTGCTTCTCACATCAAGTTTTTTTTTTTTTTTTTTTTTATCTTAAATACATAAATCAATTAAAAAATTTCTCTTAAAAGTATGCAAAAAAAAAAAAAAAAAAAAAAAAAAAAAAAGTAAGTGTTAATCGAAATAACATGAGATGAAATGTTACTGGTAATTGTAATGTTATTAATGATCAATTTACCATGTATAAGAATATAATTGTGAACTTTATGTATGTTGTTATCATTGCACAAAGTGTTTGATAAGACAAACTATATTATCACGTGTTTGCAGAATCTCTGATAATGACAAAAATAACAAGCATTTTAGTTTTCATAGAAACAAAGCAAACAAATTGTGATTACACACACATACACTTTATACTTAGGTATACACTTAAAAATATTTCACTGCTTTTCTCTACTGTATTGCTTAAATTTTAATAACACAATAATTCTCTCTCTCTCTCTCTCTCTCTCTCTCTCTCTCTCTCTCTCTCTCTCTCTCTCTCTCTTAATTCTTGTTGCTTCGACATAAAATGTAACGTCTATTTTTTTTCTTCACATAAAATATTTACCTAAGTTGTCAGATTCAAAATACTTTTGATTTAAAGCTTTTTTTACGTAATTTCATTTTTTAAGTATGTATACTGTTTACATGGATACTTTTAAAAAATAAAAGAAAAAATCGTATTCAAGAATGCTCTTTATTTCAACTAAAATTTCTAATTATGTCACGCTGATAATATTTTTAGTTTCTTATAATAATATTAGAATCTTAAAATACTATTTAAGGCGGGAAATCAGGTACTGCGGAATTTGACTAAAAAATTGTTAAGAAAAAAAACTCTGAAATTTTGCCCAGTGATACATTAGGATCTTCAAACCGTAAAAAAATTGGAAGGTCACCATGCTAGATTTTAAATTATGATTTTTTAAAGTTTTAATCCCATAAGAGTCCATATGAATTTCAATAATTATTTTCTCTCTTATCCTGATGGTCACGAGTTCTTAAAATTTTATCATTGCTAGCTGTTACAATTAACTTTCAAATGGCATCATAAAGTTTGAAAGTTTTCTTTTGAAATTTTGAGATACAAGCCATTTATATACATCCTTTAAATAAAAAGTATGAACTTTTAGTAACAGATCAATGTTACAAAAATGTAGAACTCGCAGACATAACATTATTATATAGGAGAGATATAATAATAATAATAAATACTTCCGTTTATCTTAATAACAAAAAATAAGATTATAGTTGAAGTGGTTTTCAGTCAGACATCAATAAAAAAAATATATATATTCATTCAAGGATCACCAGTTGATATTATTAGCATTTATTTCATAGACTACTGGAAATCCTTCTAAAATTTCTCATATAAATGATTATTACGATATGATAGAGATATACACACCAATTATATTGAATTCTTTGTCATTTCCGCAACAATGATCATGATTCATCTATATATATATATATATATATATATATATATATATATATATATATATATATGAACATTATAATACACTATTATATAATCAAATTAATATATTTTTATCCTGACGTCATAATTCTAAAAATAGATAATTTTTAAAGTGTTTCAAATAAAGAGTGTTGCTGAATTGGATGATAGTTTTATAGCACGCTTCTTAAATTTAACTACACTACTGTATTCAATATACTTAAGTTTTGACGTGATAACTATTAATAATTCTAAACTATTGCTATGCTAATTGGTGTCTATATATATAATAATTTCTTTTATCTAAAGAACTGCTACGAACTTTAAAATGTATATATATATATATATATATATATATATATATATATATATATATATTAATGACTTATCGCTACATGAACTTATCTATCATATAAGTTTGTTAGATAGTTTATTAATAAGGTAACGCGTAATTAAAATTAATAACTATTGTTATCATTTTTTTTTTTTTTTTGTAAATAAATATAACAATTAAAGACGAGTTGCCAATGAAAGCCAGTCACGTTTTGACTTTTTATAGTAGCGGTCATTTACATTACGATATAATATATATATATATATATATTCATTTTAGATTAGATTGAAATATAATATTATCACTATGAGCGAGCAAAAATCATACAAAAAAATATATAAAAATTTATAAAAGTTCATTTACATTATTTCATAAATAAAAAGCTATTTTAATGTTTATCATTTTTTTTTTTAATAAAAAATAGTGTAAAGTAATGGAGAAACATTAAACATGCTGTCTAAAAAAAAAAAAAGTAGTTCCAAACACGCACATGTGGAACTCATGCAACAGGTCGAAAATATACGCGATAACTCTTGTCTTTGTTTCTTTTTTTCCTTTTTTTCTTTTCCCCAATATAAATTAATTTAGGTTATCAAAAGAAACAAAAAATGAAACATAATTTTGCTATCATTGATGCTTTGGTTCTCAGGATTTTTTTACATTAACATTTTTCATTTTTACACAATGAATAATATTATATTTTCATAAGGAGATATTTATAAAACTTATCTTTTTATAATCGCTTTTACACGTGTATGAATTTTTTTTATTTCCGTTTTGAATAAAATTATTTTCATATTAGAGAGGAAATAACGGTTCTTTCTATTATGCAACCCTCTTTTGTTTATTTAACCATCTGTTGTTTCTTTATATTATCATCCCTTTTTACGCGGGAAATAACCTTTTAAATAACTTTTAAATTAATGACTAGAAATGTGTTCAAACTCAAAACAAAAAGAAGTCTACCTGCATATTTTTTTTTTCCTCTTTTCAGTGCCATGTGAATAAATTATTTTTATTACCATTTGCATTTCTAAGTAACAAGTACATACTAGTGGGAGTATTTGAACAGATAATTTACGTACTTCACTTTAACAGCAAGTGAGAGAGGTTGGGTGGAGGAGGGGGAGAAGGGGGCAGGTGAGCCCAGCAGGTGTTTTAATGAAAAATTGAATTAATTAAAAATATGTGCTAAAAATATTATGATAAATTTTCTTTCTTGTATGTCTGTGCAAGAGTTCCTAAAAGTTAGTTATATAGAACTTAAGCAGGTGTTTAAATTTAGTATAATAATATGAACTGGTAATTTTGTTTCTGTAATTTTTTGGGAATGACTTATGTTGGGTTTTGGTTCATTAAGACAGATGAGGAGTCAGAAATTTAGAAAACCAAAAGTTAGTTTTCCATTTATCCCCCCCCCCCCCCCCCCCAAACGATATGGAAATGTCAACATTTGATCCCTAAATGCACTAACGATATTTCAAAGTTTTTTATTATTTTTTTCCTCTCATTTCCTAATGGCTTTAAATTTCCACCTTAAATCATCTAAAAAAAACTTCTTTTTTTTTTAAATATTTTAAAATAATAACAATTAAAACAAATGAAGTTTCCATCTTACCTGTCATTCTTGGGGAAGGTTGGGAATTTCTGTTGACTTAATTCCTGAATAGTACTATGACTCTGAGGTTCAGCTGATATGCCTTGTGCTCTTTGTTTTCTAGGTCTAGCAGATGCAACACCTGGAGCAGTACCAGCATGAAATGGAAATACACTTTGAAATTTATCCAAATGTGATCTTAATTGTTGTATTTCTTCATCTCTTGAACGTAATTGTTGTTCTAGTTCTCTTATACGTTCATCTCTAGATAATAATAAATTTTGAATATTATTATTATCTCCAACAACTGTAGTAGCACTTGTTGAATTCATCATTGTTGATGATGTATTATTATTTGTTAAATTTGTATTTGGGGCTGTTGAAGCCCTACTTGCAGCAATGGTAGCCAGTGTGGTAGTGGTTTTAGACTCTTCACTTGTTTTATTTTCAAGACTAGTTGTTGTTATTTGTTGTTGTTGTTGTTCTTGTTGTTGTTGCACAGAACTTAATTGATTATTTATAACACTTGTACTATTATTTCTACTACCAGCTCTTTTTAAAACAGTGCTACCGTCGTCTTCTCTACGCGACGAGAAGCACAAAGTTTGAAAACACACAAGCATGAAATAATATTAAACCAAAAATTAAATTAAAAAAAATATACAAAATAGTTATAATAATAATAATAATAAAGATTAAACAATAGGAATAAAAAAAATCACAAAACTATACTAATATTAGTTTTAAAAAAAATTAAGAATTTATTTATAAATTAATTAATAAAAATCCATTTATTAATTTGTTTTGTTTTGTTTTTTCTAAATAATTTTTTTGGAAAAAAATAAACACCGAGAAAAATAAGGAAAAACACTAGCACTCACATCAACTGTTAACACGACACTGTGTTTCACTACAAGGTCGCACGCTCTCTGGATGTTAGTATGGTGAGCAGTAAAAGCCGGCAGCAAACGAGCACCAAAACACTGTTGCCAGGTTTTAGTTGTCTATATCTCTATCTCTCTCACTCATACACTTGTTCTCCATTTAATTTTATATACCTATCTCTCTCACTCACAACTATTTCCCCTCAATTGCTTTTTTTTTTCCTTCACCGCGCCTTCCTAAATAAAAAAAAATTATTCAACTTTTTTAAATCTAAATTTATAATGTTAAACTAAAGCCATCTATATTTAATAGTATAAACTATTGTTTTAATGTATATAATATTATAATATAATTATAAATAAAAATGTTGTTGGAATATATTAAATTTAAAATTAAATAAACAGCATGAACTTTATAGTAATGGAGACCGCTGAGTTAAAGAAATTGCGTCACCACAATTTTTTTTCTACATTTTTATCATTTTTATAAATTTATTTGTAAAGATATGGCTGCAATTTTCCATTTTTTATTCAAATTTTTTATCACAGTTATTAAAATTGTTTTCATATATTATGAAAACCTATATAAATTATAATACTATGTTACCGTTGAATTGTAATATTCGGAAGTGATTTTATAGTTCAATGGCCTTTAGTTTAAAATATAAAACACAATTTTTAAATATTATTACTCCAAAAATCTGATAACGTAGTTATATTATTGACTCTTGTAAATATTGAACTACGTTTTACTGGAGAGAGAGAGAGAGAGAGAGATTTCTTTATGAATAAAATTCCAACCCACTTAACATGTCAACTACTAGAAGTGACAATTATTATTATTTTTTTTTGACCCAGGCAATGCATATTAACTAATAAGAGTTGCAACAAGCGCTCGTCTTTTCAACAAATATTTACAATTTATATATACAATAATTATGTTCATTGAAACAAATGTTTTAATTAGTCAGAATAAGTTCCATAAAAGAACACATTATATAATGATAATTTTATACCATTCAAAAACTAAAATAATAACAAAAAAATAATTAGTTTAGTAAAAAAAAAAAACTATTAATAATAATAATTTGAATTTGAAAGTGCCGTATGCAACAACACATCTATTTTTTAATTAGGATGAAAAAAAAGTAAATATTTATAAATAAATAAAGCTCAGCTAAAATTTATAGTATTCTTTGAAAATTAAGATCTTTCTAAAGGGGAACAAAATGTCATTACGCACATTTCTCAGTAGATAAATTAGGTTCAGGATAGAGTACTCTAGAGTGCTCTAGTTCAGGACAGTAATATGGCTTGTTTGCATAAATATTCATGTTTTCATTTTTCTGGTTAATTTTAAAAATTTGTGTGCAACCAAAATTAATGCACCATACGAATATGAAAATAAATTAATGGTGACAATCAGTGTTAGTTTTTGTTATAATTACAGCAATTCAAATCGTTTGCAAAATTCAAAATAATAATAATAATAATAAAGAGTTTGCAATGTCTAATTTTAATCAAACATCTTTCTTTTTTATTATTTTTTTTTTATTGTATATCATTTATTTACTTCAGTTATATATAAAGTACCCATTTCCTTTACTTCTTATGCACTTCTTATACAAAGACGTAGAACACCTTGAACAAAAAACTTGCCTAATATCCTAACATACCCAAATATCAACATTATTTTGGCCGAAGTCATTTATTTCTAATTTATTTTCCATTTACAAAATGTCAGTTGCGGGTTTACTACGTCACAGCTCGCCTGTTTCCGCGCGGTTGGACCAGGCGAGCTGTGACGAAGTAAACCCGCAACTGACATTTTGTAAATGGAAAATAAATTAGAAATAAATGACTCCGGCCAAAATAATGTTGATATTTGGGTATGTTAGGATATTAGGCAAGCTTTTTGTTCAAGGTGTTCTACGCCTTAAAAGTATTTTTACATTGTAAAATAATCTCAAAAGTACTACAATTTTAATACTGCTTACCCTACTGCATCTACTTTATAACAACCTTTGCATTCATTCAATACTAATAATAGAACGAATTAAATCGTTATCTTAAAAATCATGCCAGTGTGTGTTTGCTTTAGCAAAAGGAAATCAATCTGTAGATACGTCATAAATTTATTACATTTGATTGAATCGTATAAATGAGTTGAAATTATGATTATGCAATCAATCAATCAATATCGACCAATCAATCAAATAATAAAAGACGGAAGATTAAGAAGGAAGTAATTAAATAATATGTAAAATTTACGTGGGAATTAAAAGAAAAAAATAATAATAGTAATGATGAGAAATAATGATTAATTAAAAAACATAATGATAAATGAATACCACCTGTTTTTATAATATAAGTGATTAAAAATCTTTTATTTTAATTTGTATATATACTCATTACATTATACAATAATTTGCTATGATTTAAATTTAAGTTTATATAACCTCGAGTTATGTATGTATTATTATATTTGTGAATTTTAATCGTCTGTCTGCGCCTCAAAGTCTGGTTAAATTTTATACGCGTGGAGAACACATGAGTGCTTTGTTTTGTTTATAGTAATTTTTGCTCGTTCATCAGACTGTGCAAAATAGAAAGAAAGAAAAAAAAATGATACGCTTGAGGTATACTCGTGTCAGTGTAAAAGCAATAATATGACAAAAAGCGGAAGTTTATTTGGGAAGTTTCTTTATTTGCGTTATCTACAGGTATATATAACAGAAATAAACTTCTTAATTTTTATTACATATAATGTCATATATTATTATAACATATATATATATATATATATATATATATATATATATATATATATATATATATATATATATATATATATATATATATATATATATATATATATATATATCTAGTTTAAAAATAACAAATCAATGTGCTATAATACAAATATTTATTCGTTATGAACGGTAAGAATAATTACGTAATTTATGCTGAATTTATGTCACCATAGCATAATTATTGTGCAAAAATTGAATAAATAATAATTGTGCTAAATAAATGCTATGTAACATAGTTATTATGCTGTATAGCATAAATTATACTGATTATTAACTTATACACAAATATTGCTGAAAATGATCTATAGCATAATTATTACGTATTTATTTTTGTCCATGTGCTATATCATAATTACTGATTCGTTATTTATAAAATTATATATGAATGCTTTAATTGGGCTAGCAATGCTACCATTATAATATTGTGCATATAATTTTGTCCATGTGCAATACACGTATAAAACTGTATTGATAATCAGTTACATTTCTATATACTAGTAAAGATAGGGCCTGCTAAATAATTATTTGTACTGTTACAGTTTTTAGGCTAAAATCTATTTATCACTCATTGATGCCGTAAGTGTACACAGGATTTTGATAACCAATTTAAATTCAGCGCATATTTCTCATAAGAATAACATTGTAAATATAGCGCAAGTTTTTGAATATATATTATGACAATCTTGTGTACGTAATACCATATGTGTATATTTTATCCATTGCGCGCTACTAAATTTATTTATATACATGCTTTAAAATTATAATCATGTTGTAGTAAAGTTTTTATTAAATTTTATGTTTACTATTATGTATTTATAAAAAATGTTATAAATTTTCTTTAAATATGCCTGCAAGCGAAATGTCTATTTTTTGTAAACTTTTTTTTTATTATTATTTTTTTTACGAAAAACATAAAACTTTATAATATTACAAATGCATGGCATCTATTGTCAAAAACACAAAAATTGCACCACTTCAGTATTGATTAAAGTTTTAAATTCAAATCCTTGACTAATAATTTTATTTGAAATCGTTATAAAATACTAAAAATAAAATAAAAAGTGAAAGGAAGAGAAGAAGATTTAAATCCGCAATGCCAAGGAAAATAATAATTATTATAATTTGTACGCTATAAATAAAAAAATATATATACATTTAATTTTAGGATTTCCCTACAAAATAAAATTATTTTTGGTGAAGGGTAATTTAACTCAAAAAAATTAACATTATATTTATAGATATAAATACAAAATTTATTTTAAAACATTATTTTTAATAGTACACTTTAAAGAAGAAGAAAAAAAACTAAATAGAGCTAAAAATAATTTTAATTTACTGCATCCAGAAATAAGAGAAATAAGAGAGAGAGAGAGAGAGAGAGAGAGAGAGAGAGAGAGAGAGAGAGAGAGAGAGAGAGAGAGAGAGAGAGAGAGAGAGAGAGAGAGAGAGAGAGAGAGTTAAGGCGAAGTTTCGTGATTTTCTAACATTAAATTTATTTTTATAACGATCTATGTTTCTGTTCTGTCCTTGGATACTTAAAGTTAAAAAAGAAAAAAAAATCTGTTCGGTGTGATTGGATTTTAGCTATAAGCTATAATTCATAAGTCGGGAAGGTTTTGGCACTGAGAGTAGGCTGGAATAAATCGTATGTCTATAACATATGGCCAGGGGCGAGAATAATTCTTGAATCACGGTGTTTTTTATGACGTCATATTTACGGTCAGGGGGCGTGGTATATGTATTGCAAAATTTTCTTTGTAATATCAGATAACTCTTGAAATAATACATACATACATGAAGGTTAGCTTACATTACTTTATGTATACAATTTTTAAGAAAAAAAAAATTGTTATATAGCTCGTAACTTATTATTATAATAATGTTGCTACCATGATGGTTGCTACCAAATTAAAATTAAATGAAGTAAATATAGCAATTTTTTAACTAAAATTATTATTTGTATTATTATGTATAAACTTTTAGATGAAAAATGAAAGATTATAAATCAGTATTTATTATAATAATTAATCTAACTACTTCGAAATCTTCTTTTGCTATAAAGATACGGTCTGTGTGGTAAAATGTGACACAACTATATATATAGATGAATGTGCGATTACAAATTACCACTTTTTACATAGTATATTTTTATAGGGTTAACTACAATATAATATTCTCTCCTAAAACTAAAGACGTTATTTTATTCATATTATGTATTTTACGGAGAACATAGCCGTAAGCAATTAAGCTCCTGTCTTATAAAAATGTAAATTAATTAAAATAATCCAAGTAATCTTTGTAATGACTATATGGTAATAAGATGCCAAGTAAATTAAAAATATAGGTTATAAATAGGTTAAATATAGGTTATAAATAAAGATTTTAATTTTGAAACACAAAAGCTTACTTTATAGTATACGTTTAACAATTTTCTCAATTAAAAATAATTATGTTTAAAAATAATTTCTAATCCGATACGAAAGATAATCGTTCAACGATCACATGCCCATCACGTGTCTTTTTAGCAAATATTTTTTAATCTTTTTTTTTTTTTTTCCATGCCTGATCATGCAACGCCACCAACAAAAATCTTTAATTTGAGGAAGTCTATAATTAAAGAACAGTAAAACGTTTTTGCATTCTTCGATGAGGAAAGAATCAAAAACTTTTATAAAAATATAAATTCTTATATTATTTCATTTCTAAACACTTCTACACATTATCTACTTGATAAAACACGATAGGATAAAAAGTTTAAATATATACCACAAGATGGCATTTGTAATCATGAAATTTCATCTCAAAATTTATTTATTTCTATATAGAATAAAAAAGTATAATATTATACAACTAAATAATCCCTTGTTGAAAATACATTAAAACTCTATATCCCTAAAAAATATATATAATCAAGAAATAATACTACAATATATTATTGTTGACTTAAAAATATATATACATGTATGTAATAATTATAATAATAATTAAAATTTATTGAAGTGAAAATATATTTTTCCTACACGACAACGAGATAAATATTTTCCTCTATATATTTAGCTCCATTGAACAACAATGAAAATGATGTATAATAATAATTTATACTTCAATTCACCTGATATAAAATATTATTAGCCTTCAGGTAATAAATAATATTACAATATACATATAATATTTCCTTAAGGTTATTTGTTTTATATAACCACAGATGTTTCTCAATTTAACAAATATCAATTATTAATTAAACAAAAAGAAGAATATACCACATGTGTGTATATACAAAATCATAAAACTTTTTTTTTTCTAACAAATAAAGTGTTAAATATTTGAACAAGATTTTTTTTACATGAGTAATCGCTATCTAAATTTTATAATGTAAAAAATAATAATGGGGTGAGAAATATTATAAGGGGGAGTGAAGGATTATTGTTACTATTATATATAAGTAGCTGCATATACGATTATGAATGGGGGGGGGGGGGGTGAGGGGTGGCAGATGGTATTGTGTGGTAGAAGTGGTGGTGGAGATGGGTAATAATCTATTATCCTCTTCAATCTCAGTTTTTGAGTGTATAAAAGAAAATATTGTGGTTCAAATTCATAAAAATTTATATTTCCCAAAATGCTGATTAATTTATGGGATAATTTTAAATAAAAAAATTACAGGAATTACTGATTTGTGTTCAAACAGTATAATTTTACTGACCTAATTATTGTTATCATAATAAGGTGTATAGTACATGCAGAACGTAGTCTTTTGAATAATTTATTTATAATTAAAGGTACAAAATAATTAAAAAATAATGTTTTTAATTGTTTAAAAATTATATAAATTCTCATAACAAATTTTTATTATTTCTGTAAAAAAATAATAGTAGAACGTAAGTTCTGTTTTCAAAAAAGAGTATAATTATACATATTGTAAGAAGGAAAAAGTGGTTATAATAATTATTGCAGTGCATTTCGAAGAAACTTTATCAGTTCAATGACCTATATATTTATCATAGTTTTGTATACTTTCCTTTTGAATTTATCAACAACGTGCGCTGTGAGTTCGTAAATGTTATTTTTGTCGCTGTTATCAACATAAGAAAGTCACTTAATGTTCAATGTTTTACACTTGTGTAAGCAATTATTTTATATAGCATACACTTTTCAGTTATTTAAGTCGGAAAATAAAACCATATTGCACGAAGCTACTTGAATTCCGCATCATTTCCTCCCCCTCCCATCCTATTACCAAAACCTTGATAAAAAAAGAGGGTGCGGTCAGAATCCCTTACACCCCATAAAACAACCCCTTCAATTTTTTTTACCAGTTAGATAAATAATGGACCACCCGCTGAATTGTGAGAGTATTGGCTAACCAATCTTTTTGATCAAGGAAATTTTTTAAATTGTTATAAAAATTATTTTCTGTACTATAATCTAAAGATATTTCAAAGCAATAAAATAATGCTCATAATATACGTATATAAAAAAAAAGTAAAGTTTTATTATTTTCACTTTTTAAAAGAATTTTAGGGAATGTGTATTAAAATTTTGTATAAAAGAAAAATTGAAATAAAAATTAAGTTCAGTCAATAATTGAAAATAAATTAGAATATTTTCTGTAAAGTACGTAAAAGAATATTATTTAAATATAATTATTAAGCGTATATCTAGAAAAAAGGTCAAATGATTATATAAAAAAAATGAATATATTTCTATTTCAATATTTAAATTTTGAGTTATATAATGAATTTTCAAGAGCTTAGAATTGAGTTTTAAAAAGTTTTATTACGTAAAAAATATTAAAAAAAAAAAAAAAAAAAAGCAATACATTGAAAATTGCTTAGATATAACTCGCCGCCATTGTGTGAGCAAGCCTGAAACTTATGCAACCAGCGCCGCTTCATTGCTCAAGAAGTTGCATACAAGTCTAGGCGCTTAAACTTGCAAACATGTACTGTATTTGATGTAATGTGTTTTTTATACAATAATGCCTATTTTGAATTGAATTGAAAAAAAAAAAAAAAAAGTTTACATAGTAAATAATTTCAGTAATTCTAGTTTTACAATCCCTATTTGTGTAAAATATTAACTACAACCCGTTGATGAAAAAGGCCTTAACTTTGAGAACTACTTCAATTAATTCCAACCTTCGTTTCTCCACTCTGAAATTTTTTTTATGAGTTTTCCATACAACATTTTAATTTATAATACTAAGTAACAACTTTTTATTAGGCACAATGAGAGAAATACACTTTTCAATTTATCTCATATTTGTTACACATTCAGTTACAAATGTTGTTTAATTATAAAAATTTACTTGAAAAGATTCAACCAAATTTAAATAATTTTTATTTCATAATTTCAAACAGTTATAAACTAACAGTAAATTTATTAATATTTTCATTTATATATGAATAAATATAATAAAATAAATATTGTAGTAAAGATATAAATGATTAATCATCATTGATTACAGCTCATTAAATCAATGCTTGCACGTGATGTTGCAGAGTAAGTTATGAAGCGTGTTATGACAAGGCAGTTCCTCTTATAATACTTTAGATTTATTCCTGCAGCCGTTCACTCACACACACTAAACGATTGTCATTTATTGGTATCATCATATATTGACTAATACAGGAAGATGAAAATAGAATCATCAATCCAATAGATAAAATATATACGTCACTTCAAAACTGTTGGTCCATATTTCCTCTTCAGAGAGACTGAAGTGTTAACTATGTTGGCTGTATGTACTATATGCTGTGCCACAAAATTATTTTTCACTCTGGAGAAAAAAAAAAAGCTCTTCTGCAGGGAAAAAAATATTTCGTAATCTATACTGCATAGAATAATTTCTATATAGTAGAGCACATAATATTACTATTATGTAATAACGTAAGTAATAATGCTGAATATCTTAACTATTATGCTATGTAGTATAATCGCTTTACCGAGCTGGTATAGACGAGTGGTGAAGGCAGCTGACTCGTAACTCTGTACTCTTCACCCAGTATAGGTTCGAACCACTGCTGGGTACGTACGTGAAGTGTGAGAGCACAACACGTTGCACGATGCATGTTTACATGCATTCCATGATGACGCACAGCATTCGGGAGATCGATGCGATCGATGTGAATGCACCGACCAGCCTGCCTAGACGTTTCCACTGTTTCTCTAGGCTGTCATGGTGAATACTGGGCTGTGTACTTTGTTAGGCTGTGGCCGGCCCGTGTGTGCTTTTTTCCATTGATTGTGGGTGTAGCACAATAATACAATATGGCAAGCAAAATAATAATAATAATAAATTATGTTGTTATGAATAAATGTTGCTGCATTGAGCTAGCATAAGTATTACGAATTTTGTGCGTGTGCAAGGTTTTAGTAAAGCAGTAGAAACCCAACAACAAAAACTATGTTTTATAACAAAATTTGCCAAAAAAAAAAAAAAAAAAAAAAAAAAAAGTGTTCTTTTCATTGTGGCTTTGCAAGGTAAAATTTATTAATTATTACAGTTATATCCATGAAATATTTCTCTTTCTATAGCAACAATGTCTTTTTTATCATCTGTTTAAACTGAGAATAACTAATGGGACAGTAATATTTGTAACGTTAATATTTCTGTAATTTTTATATTATTTCTATAATATAATGATAAATAATTAACATGACCAATGCTATGTACCACTACTGTTGCTATTAAAAATTCAGTATGCTAACTTGGCTGCTGCTTTTTCAAACAAACAAATTCTATTTTACTGCTTTGTTTATAAATTATTTTAATTTATAATGTATTAAAAATCTGAAATAATTAATAATAAAAATCAAGGTTGGATGAAAAGAGTTGTCAAGCTCTAATATTGTCTTTATAAAGCTAAATTATTACTACAAACAAAATGTCTGTAAAATTTCTAATTTCCTTGTAAAATCTTGTTTTCTCATTTCTTAAATTATATTATTCTTTTTAAAAATACTCAGCACTTATAGAGCAAAGGAAGTAAAATCACTTTAAATACTTACAAAAAAAATAATCGGTTAAATTTATCTATTTGATCAAATGAGTATTAAAAACATATTTCACTGAAAAATGATATTGTAAAAAATATAATATATATTATATAGAAGAGGTAACAGAGGGGAGAAAATATCGGATATTATACAGAAAGCGGCAATCGTACAACGTGGTGAATATAGCAGAAATGAAATATGTGATGGCAACAAAAAGTTAAATAGAAAGCGGAAACATTAGAGATGAGAAAAAAAATGAGGCTCTTTTATATAAAGATCATATTACCGTGAGATTTTTATATATTATATGGACAATCATAATTCAAAGATCAACCCAATCGTTAAGCTTAAAATGGTCAGTATATAAGGGATGAACTAAAATTTCTACCCTTGCAGTATTTTATAAAAATAGCATTTCCTTATATATGGATAAATATGATTCATAAAAATATTTTATATTATATAGTAAAGTTTAGTATAAAACGATAGGGAAAAAAAGCGGAAATCTATTAAGAGATTGGATATAATTTACGTTTTATTTTTTTGTGCTTTTATTTTTAATAAGTATTGAAAAAAAATCATACAGTTGATATTTTGTTACAATATTAGTTTTTATATATTAAACTTGAGTTAATAAAAAAAATCACACTTTAAATTCAGAGGTCCAATCTCTCTGGAAAGTGTGTTTAGTATCACCTTAAAGATTATTTTGTAAACATCACTATTTCTGTGTAAGCTTTGATGCACTTCTGTATAGCACTAACTTAAAATTGGAACATTGTATTGATAAAAATTTATATTATATAATTGCATATTTTTGTCATTAGATAGAAATATGATACTATTAAAAATTAGATTCAAGAATTTTATTTGTTTTACATAAATACTAGACCAACGGTTGCTGTAAATATTTATTATTACTGTTTTAAGAACTGCTTGTATCTTATTTCTTAGTCTTACTAAATAAGAACGACCAAAGACTCTCATGAGTCTACAAATATATCAGTGGTCTAAAACTGCAAAACTTCATACTTGAAAATTTTGTCACGTGACTGTGACACTTCATAATTTGTACATATATGGGATTATCTTGATTCAAAATATTATCGTGTAAAAAAAACAGGCCCTTTTGGCGACGTTTTCTTGGCCAGCTGATAATCATTAACCCTTCTCACCTTAAGGGTTGCATTCAAATTGCTTGCATTTTAAAATCTAAAAAGGAAACTTCCAAACTTTGTGATGCCATTTAAAAGTTAATAGTAACCTATGATAAAAATTTCAAAACTCATGACCATAGATAAGAGAGAAGATAAGTAATGAAATTAACATGGGCTTTTATGGGTGTAAATTTTCAAAAAATTATATTTTAAAATATAGCAATGTGCCCTCCCAAATAGTTTACATTTTTGAAGATAACTTATTCTAATATATCACTGTACAAAATTTCAGATTTTTCTTTCTTTATAACTTTTTAGTCAAATCCTGCAGTAGCTGATTTTCCGCCTTAAACACTGTTCATATTATAACTAAATAAGCGAGCGTACATTAAAGAACGTCTATATTAAAATACACTGAAAGTGTATTGATCAACAGTAATTGTCTCACTGAGCACTTACTATGAACTCGAAGTTTATTTAATACTCTGACAAGTATTTTCTGACAGACATATGGTCATGCATACGCCTTCAGACAGATTATTTATTAATTATTATTATGGTTTGCTGACACGGAGCAATATTTCCTACAATGCAATCAACATAGAGTTAGCAGAACTTTAGTTTGCATTATCGCCTATAAATATCGCCCATTTAAAATGACCGTTCTTGGTTAAGGAAGTAGGGGACCGACGTCGGCCATTAGACTCACATTTCTCGTCAAAAAAAACTGAAATTTTGCACAATGATACTTCAGCTCGAGACAATTTCAAATATATAAAAATTTTGGGCAAAAACACCGTGCAAATTAATATTATATGATTTTTTTGAAATTTTAAGCTAATAGGGCCCAATGTTAATTTCAATATTTTTTCCTTTTTTTCGGGAAGGTCAAACATCATGAAATTTTTATCACGGCTAGGTGTGACCCTTAGCTACACAATGACATTAAATTTAGATCCTAAACACTTCTAGTTTTTGAGATATAAGGTCGGTACCCTACTCCCTTAAATAATTAGTTATTTAACAGCAATCGAATAAAATTGGAGAAATGGAGATGGTTGCATATTATTTCTGGACTTTTATATGAAGTTTTACATTTTTTTTTTAATTACAAGGCTTGTGTTTGATGGATACAATGTTCTTTTTATTTTCAAAAATAAAATTTAAATTAACCATCCATTTTATATTGATACTCTTTACTTTTCATTCAGCCTTATTTTATTGAACGATAAAAAAGAATATAAAATTTTCAATTAAGTTAAAGTATTGTAAAAGTTTTATAATATAACTATAACTTTTCATAATGTATAGAATAGATTTTCATTTGAAATAAAATATGATAAATTAATTTACAATTCAAAAAGAGAAAAGAGTAAAAAAAGAAAATAATATTCAATATATTATGTTTATTAACGTATATAATGAAGCAAAAAAAGACAGGAAAAAAAATGAAAATGAAAAATTTAAGATACAATTGAGGGGAATTTGAAAATAGAATTTATATTCCCTTAAAGGGAAAAAGCGCGCGTGTAATCAGAAGACAATTGTAAAAGCATGAAAAACTTTTGCTTTAAGAATACAAAGTAGTAGCATCTTGAGAGAGAGAGAGAGAGAGAGATGACAAAGATATATAAAGAGAGAAAGAGAGAGTCATTTTTAACATTTTGGACTTTTCAGAGAAACAGAGAGAGAGAGAGAGAGAGAGAGAGAGAGAGAGAGAGAGAGATGAAAGAAAACGACCTCACACAGATTCAATTCAGTGGTTAAATAATACTCTCTCTCTCTCTCTCTCTTTCAGTCTTAACTGCCTCCTAGCTGTTTTCTAACTAACAATATTACTAAAGCTACAAACACTATCTATTCCGAATACAAATTTACTTTACTATTATATATGTTACTCCCTATGGGAGGGAGTGTATAATATAAAGTCCGGTCTACAACACATACCCAGTTCAATATTCGCTTCAAGCTAGGGTAAATTTAAACACATTGTAATCACAAACAATCTCTCAAAAAAAATTTTACTGTATATATACAGAGTACGTTTTTTGTTTTACTGATTTTTTTTCCAACCTTTGAAATATTAGTGATGATCAAGTGGCTAGAAAATTTTGTTATTTCATTCTAACTTTTTTTTCTTGTTTTGTGTGATCAAAAGGAAAAGAAAATAAGCTAAAGGCAACAGGAAAGAATCTGTAGAAAAAAAAGTAAAAAAATATATATATATAAAAGTTTAACTACTATGTGTGTTGAATTTCAATTTATTGAACTTTATTATACACATATTTCAACGTGAAGTTGGTTGTATCTTGGCAAGTGTATCAAAATATTTGTATTTTTTTTTTATTGCATTTATCTTCCTAAATTATTTATACAAAATTTGAAATTATTTTCAACTGAATCTGATAATGTAGCCATTAAATACAACAATAGCTAGCATTGCCAAATATGAAATTAAAATATAAGAATTGGCATTTTGAGCCATTAAACAGTACCTCTTTTTTATTATAACTGAAAACTGTGATAAATCTCTTCATTTTTAAATTTCATAAAAAAGAAAGGAAAACTATGAAATTAATATAAACGCCAATTTTAATCATAATAATTTCCTATACCGCAATATAAATGAATGAAATTTACAAATGCACATACATTGTAGGAAGACTCAAAAGGTTTGTACCACACAAATAAAAATATACTACGTAATCTATGCTGCATTTATCTCAGATAGCATAAATATTGTTATTTTGGAATTACATAAATAATTATGCTGCCACTCCAATATACAACATATTTAAACGTTTTGCAGTATAATTATTATTCTATAGAACATAATTAATGTTATTAGGTATAAATGGTACTAAAATCAGGCTTTATAGCATAATTATTACATTTTTTTTTTGACCTCGTGTATATAATATTCACTAATGCAGCTCCAAAGTCCCATTTTTCAGTTGTTTTTGTTTCTCGTTAAAACTGCTTCTATATTAATATAATTAGAAGAGGTAACTGAAATTAATTTAGTATAATTGAATACTTAGTGAAATAAAATGTTAAATTAGACTTTGATATTCACATTTTCCCTATTGTACAATTTACCTCAATTTCAAATATAAAATCATTATATAAAAAAATTATTCCCTTTGTAGTATAGAATAATATGAAAAAGAGAAAATTAAATTTATAAAATAAGAAATAGAAGAATAAAGAGAGAGGTGCCAATCAAACTATTGAATATATTATTATATTAACTCAAATGTTAGTAGCACATTATTTTATATATATATATATATCACGCAAAATGAACCGTGGGGCATTTTATTCATGAGTTAAATTACATATATAACATCAGTTAAGGGCTGGAAGGCTTGGTTATATAGCAAAGCATCATCAAATTCTCACACAAAAAGCCCTTGAGGCCACAATTTTATATCCCCAATCTGTTTAATCAAGCCAAGCACCACCATACAACCTCTCTCTCTCTCTCTCTCTCTCTCTCTCTCTCTCTCTCTCTCTCTCTCTCTCTCTCTCTCTCTCTCTCTCTCTCTCTTGTTAACTAACCGCATATAGTATATAGAAACCTACAAAGAGAGTATAAGTATAAAATAAGATAATGCAAATTATAAGAAAATTTTCCTCTCTTTTTGTTCAAATTATACTAATAAATATATATATTCTCTCTCTCTCTCTCTCTCTCTTTTATACAAATTTATATATAAATATATATAATATACATAAGTCCGTTATATTATATAACTATGTATATATGTATTTCCTTTATATTATAAAATATATGACTCTCTAGTGAATAAAGTGCTTTGTATAGCCAGACATCATGATGCTCATGGTGATGGTTATACTGTATATGAAGAGAGAGAGAGAGAGAGAGAGAGAGAGAGAGAGAGAGAGAGAGAGAGAGAGAGAGAGAGAGAGAGAGAGAGAGACGGGCGTCCTAAAATCTAATGTTACTATATATGCGAAATGCTGTATGAATAATAAATAAAGTTATCGTTTAGTAGTTCATATTTTGGGTAAAGTAAAATGAAATTTGCATTCGTAAGTGTGGAAAGCGTGGACTGAAGATCAAAAGCTTTTCGTATATTATATATCCCTGCTTGCTGCTGCTAACGTCTATATCATATATAGTATACGTATTTATACAGTATACGAGAGAGAGAGAGAGAGAGAGAGAGAGAGAGAGAGAGAGAGAGAGAGAGAGAGAGAGAGAGACAGGGTCCAAGCGAGCACCAAGTGATATTATGGTGCTCTTGACTCTCCCTCCCTCTTTCTCTTTCGTCCTATTGTAGTATAACACAAAACACATACATTCCATATTACATAAAAATGTTCTTAATGCAGTAAAAAGTATATTTATACACTTACATTTTGGTGTTCATGCCATTTTTATAATCTCTCTCTCTCTCTCTCTCTCTCTCTCTCTCTCTCTCTCTCTCTCTCTCTCCTCTCTCTCTCCTATTGTAATGCCAGAATATATATTGTTTTGTTTAAGAACGTAAAATTGTGTTTTATTATTAAGACTAAGGATACAACAGAATGAAATATATGAGACGCTTTTGAAGTGAATAATTAAATGTATTTTTAAAATAAATCATTGTCAATAAAAATTGCATTATGTAATAGCAAATCAATATTTATATAGCGTTATCTATTTTACAAGTTTTTTTTATATAAAATGTATAATTTATCGCTGTTTTTCATGTGGCATACTCCTTTCTAAATATTTAAAAAGTTCTTGTTTAAAAATTCAATTATACTCTTTAAGATTATAAATTTAAAAATTGCATTACTATATACTATCACTATAAACAAACAAATGTTCTTGTTTTCTTTCCATCTAAACTACAATCTCTTTAGTTCTATACTATATTTATCTATTACAAAAAACAAATTGAAATTCTAATCCATTTAAAATGACTTTTTAAAAATATAAATCTCAATTTTGTAGTTTTTACAAAACACCAATTTCGTTTTGAAAGGTTTTTTTATTAAAATATTTATTTATTTTTTTTTTTTCATTTCGATATTGGATAACACCTCTATATATATTTCCCTTGAGATTTTTATGCTTTGATATCAGTTAAGCACAAGTATAATAGCCTCATTACACACGGATTTTTGCTCGTTAAGCTTTCAATAAGAAGAGTAATGTGGCAGCTAAAAGAAAAGAAAGAGGGAAGAAGAGAGAAAGATGTCTCGAGAGAAACTTTTATTTATTACCACTCCAGTTTCATTGCGGATCTAATGCTTCTTTCTCTATTTTCTTATCTCTCCACCTTTAGTTTTATATCACTTACCACATCTTAAATGTGTGACGTCACAGTTTACTATATTAATTTAATGATCGTACAATACATCCACATAACAAAGAACAAAATATTTCTTAATGTTCATTAATTGAGTTGTCATAATTAAATGGTTGCTTATCTTCTTTTAAATCTACCTTAATTACATAGATAATTAAAATAGATAATATATAACAGTGTAACTTACTTTAAAATTACATTACGAAAAGAAAAAAATGATCACGCGGTGGAATATTTTTAATGAGTAATAAATTTGATTACATTAGCATTAAATTGTCTTGCAATGAAATTTAAAATTAATTTGCACCGTGTTCATATGACCATTTGAGAATAAAATAACATTAATAATGGTGTAGTAATATTTTGAATTTTTCTAGGGGTAGGGTCTATGCATTCATGTTAAAGTCTACGCCAGGTTGGATCATTCATTAACATGGGCCGCATAGAAAAATAGCTCATTTTGCCAGTTTACAAATACTATATGCATTATTTTTGAGAGCATCGATGCTTTTAAATAGGTTGAATTAGTATCTCAAGTATGTGAGAAAAATAATAATAACAAAAATATTAACCGATTTCCCAAAGAAAATAGCAAAAAATGAAGTTTGTCTTATGCTGAACAATGTTATTTATTGCTCCATTATGGCGTCCAAGTGCATTAAATATGACGCCATGCGGATACACCATATAACTATGTAATTCTGGTGATATTATAAGATTCTGTACGTTTCTTACAAGTTATTCAATTACAAAATTTGCTTCCATTAATTGACATGCACTATCGATTGATTTTCATTTTTTTAAAACTATTTTAAAATAACAAACTTTAATTTTATAAAGTACATATAAAAAAAAAATCAATTTAAAATGAAACTAGAGTGAAGTATTCTATATCTTTATATACCTTACCTTTTTTGTCTCCTCTTCTTCTTTTTTTTTATATATACTATAAAACAATCTAAGTCATTTTGTCATTTAGACGTAGAAGTAATGGTTTCTCAAGTCGGATAAGACAAAAACGATCACTCAGACAACCTGACCCAAACTGATGGTATATAATGTAATTGATTCTTTTCTTTTACCACAAGACAGTATAAGAGAAGAAAAAAAATGAAGAAGATATAGGGGGGGTAGGGGGAGGCCATTTTGTGAAGACTCCTCAGGGAGAAGTCGCGCGTCAACCTCCATGAACCACTCTAAAAGTGAGATCCAACTCAAGTAAGCGTGTAAGGAAAAAAATAATAATAAAACAAAAGAAGAAAATATATATAAATAAGATAAGAGAAAAACATTAGGGATGAAAATATATAGAAAGCAAAATGTATTTGACAAATTTGAATTTGAAAAAACACTTTTTTTTTAAGATTTTTTTTTTATTATGAAATATTTATGTAAATATTTTGAGATTAGTAAAGGAAATTTGTATATAAAATAAAAAGCTTTTATTTTTTATCTCTATGTGTTCATATTTTATATAAATGTTTGAAAGTTCAAATGTTTACATACTTAATGCCACGAACATTTTATTTAAACGAAACTTAAAGAATATATACTGTATAATTTTCACTCTCTTTTCTATCCACTGTTTCTATGTAACACATTCAATTCAGGTTAATTTTATTTCTGCTCTTATACTTTTTTTCTTAATTTTTTTAAACCACGTAAAGAGTACATATATCAGTTAAATTTCAATTTTTCCCCATATTGTGTTCTCCTGTTTCAACTTTACCATAGTCTCGTCAAGACTTTGGCTTATCGACGTGGACACCGCAGTGACAACACACACGGGCCGGCCACAGCCTAAATACAAAGCCACGACAACCTAGAGAAACCATGGAAACTCTAGGCAGGCTAGACGGTGCAATCACATATATTATATCAATTATGCACCTTCCGAATGCTGTGAGTCGTCAGGGAATGCATATCGTGCAATGCTCTCACACTTTACGTACGCACCCAGAAGTAGCTCGAACCAGCTCGTAATAACTGTGAACAGTAAACTTCTATTTGTACTGCGACGTCACATACATATAAATGACCGCAACGTAATGGGACATAATTACTATAATTAGCAATCGGTATATGAATTCATAACTTAAAAGGAAATATAATGTGCAGTTTTACGTTAACATATTTTACTACTTATTACCTTTGTAATAGTTAATAAACCACAAGTACCATGTCACGTTAATACTTTTACATCAAGATGTTTTTTCTCAAAATTTACTACAAAAAGAGAGCTTGCCAAATTGTATTATTATCTTAAAGCAAGACCGATATATATACATAAAAGAAAGAAAATGTAAATTTCATTGAGAATTCATCCTAAATCTCAATTTACTCCGTCAATAAACTTTAATATTGAATTTGTTACAAGAAAAATAAAATAAATTTATCATACTAGTTTTATATAAATACAAAGTGACACAAAATAAGTGAAACGAATATTTTTCAATATAAGACATTGAATGGCGTAAAAAAGATTGCAGCTAAGTAAGGCATTTTCTATATAGGTAAGTCTTTTGGGAATCCTGCAGATGGGCTTAGTTTGGAGATAGAGCTGAGAGAGAGAGAGAGAGAGAGAGAGAGAGAGTTCATACATACATGGAGGGTGGGAAGAAGTAACGCTCACAAAGTGACAAGGATTCCTTTGCAAAATGGGAATTGAAAAATCCTACAGCATTAAAATCAAGATTTTAAAACATTCTTTGTATTTTTGTAGGGGAAAAAAATCTAAATTAGTTTAATCTTGCAAGTACTTTTTTTTTTTTTTTTTTTTTTACAACTAACTAAACTTATTATAATGTTTTATATTTTTTATACTATTATTATTATTTCTCTGTGAAATCTCTTAAAATTAATACTATATAGTTAATAGATACCCAAGACTTTTTTTAATACTCTTTTAAATGTAATAGCCTTAACATTTCTAAAAAACAAAACATATTAAGTAAACCAAATTCATTTATATTATAAGAATCAATAAATTTCAGATTATTTTTAAAAAAGTTATTAAAAATTTATAAATTTAATATGAATTTTGCCTTAAGCTGATATGTAACTTATTATAAACTAAACGGAGAGTACCAATAAGAAAATGCTATATAGTATCATATTTCCCCTCAAAAGTTTTCAATTTAATGGTTAATAATATAAATTCAATACACGTTATGTACTATAGCTATAAAAAATAAGATAAATATATAATATTGAAGGCATATATATATATATATGTATATATTTTTGCATATAAAGTGTAATATAGAAAACATGTTATATATAGCTAAACACCTTTATATAGACATTTATAGATAGCCTCAAGTAAAAACAAAATATATACAGTACATAATATATATAAAAAAAAGTATATATAAATAAATTTGTAAGAAAAAATGAAGTAAAATTTTACTTGACGTTTATGTGGGTTAAATCGAAAAATGAATTAGCTATCGGAGAAGATATCGGATTAAAGTTTATATAGCATAGTGGGAGTTGTTGGGTAGAGAGAGAAAGAGAACGAGAGGGTGAGGGACTCTGACATGATGGTTCCCAAGAGAGTTAAACAGACCAGAAATGCATTTGCCATCAAATAGAACAACCCAACACATTTATCCTTATGCAAAATAGAAATTTAAAAACTTATACATAGCCTAAAGGATAAAATTTTATATTATATAATAATATACTACATGATATGTAAAATCAAATAGGTTTATATAAACATCATGAATTGCTTTTTTAAGAAAAAACTAAATAAATTTATTTAACTTTTATTTTATAATATATATATATTATTTCTTTATAGTTTAATGATATCAAAATAAAAAAAAGTAAAAAAAAAATCAAGCAGGGGGAAAAAAGTAAATTTTTAGTAAATATATTAATAATTAGTAATTACCTTAAAATTACCAAAAGTTTTGCTGTAAATGCTAAAAAAAAGAAAGAGATAGAAAAAAATTGTCAAAACATTTTGTTTGTGTAATCCTGTCAAAGTTTTAACCAAACAGTGTGAAATAAAAAATATATGAATCGACTCGGCACAAAGCTTATTATTTTGATTAAATATAAAATAATATAACAATGGTAAAAAAAATCTATTTACCATACATTTTAATTAATTAAAGCCTGATAAAACGGAAGCCAATTTGCAAACCAAAGTAAATAATTGAATCAAATTTAATTTTATCTTAATTAAAATCTATTATATATTTATTTAAATTGAAAAAATAAAGGTAAAAAAAATACATACGTATAAAATAAATTTAAATAAATAATTGATAATAATTCAACATTTTTTTAATAAATTTATAATATACAAATAATAAAAAAGTAAAATCAAACGATTTTTTTAAAATAAAATAATAATGAATAAAAATTTTAATTAAAAATTTCTGATTAATGTAAATATTAAATAATAATAATAATGAAATTTGTTTTATTTAATTAATATTAAATAATATTATATAACTTTATAATAATATTCTCTTCCTTTTGTTTAAATTATTAAAATTAAATACAGTTGTAAGAGCATAATATTATGTAAATATTAAGTTTGATCTAGTTTAATTAACTTGTTCATTAAAGCAGATGAAGTTAAAGTAAGTTTGGACCTACTCTTCCCCCTTGTGTAATATAAGTAGAGTTCATCTCATTAAGCTAATACAACAACATAAGTCCACATTGAGTTCGCGGTGACTTCAACATTGCAACAATTAAACTAACTTTAATTAACTATGTTGACCTATTAACGCTATCAATAAAATTACTATTAAGGTGGGAAAGCAGCTATACTGCATAAGATTTGACTAAAAAGTTGTAAAGGAAGAAAAAAAACTGAATTTTTGTACAGAGATACATTAGGATAAGATATCTTCAGAAATGAAAAAAATTGGGTGGATACCAGGCTATATTTTTAATTATAATTTTTTGAAGTTTTAGTCCCATAAGAGCCCATGTTAATTTCAATAATTATTTTCTCTCTTATCTGATGGTCACTGTTTCTGAAAATATTATCATTGTTAGCTGTTACTATTAACTTTCAAATGACATAATGAAGTATATAAGTTTTCTTTTTAGATTTTGAGATACAATCCATCTAAATATGAACCTTAAATCGTTTTTTATGTCTCTGAATTTTATATTATATATAGTATTATCAATTATCATTATAATTTACACTATGAAACTTTTATAAAGTTATATTAAATTCAAATGATTATTTATATTGTAACCATTGTTTTTTATACTTTAGGTGCATGATACAATACCAGTCAAGGCATCCAAGATAATGGAAATTATACAGTGTTAATTTTCTTATTTTTTTAGTGTATCGTAATAAATTTTTTGTTCGTTAAAAGTAAACTACTTCAGCATTTTTTTTGGAGGGGGGGGGGTGTTACCGCAATTCATATGAATGTACTGTACCTTGAATCAAGGTGCGATTCAAAAATCCCGGCAATATAGAGCCAGTAATCACAAAATCTAATATTACGTAATCTGAAATGAACATTACATTATAGCAGATTTGGATGCATCTCAAAGTGTTTTTTTTTTTTTAAAGTTATAGTGTATACAATCAATAAAGAAAAAAAAAACGCCTAGACTGTTGGCAGTTCATTGTAACAAAGATATATTACAAACAAGTATGGGTCTCGTAACTACTTAAAGAACTATTGTACTCAGTATTTATGATGCATAAAATTGCTTTAAATAAAGTCGATAATAGTTACAATATTACCATAATATTTCTCCGTTAAAAAAAAAATTAAATTTTTTTTACACTTTTATATGTAAACAAAAAAAAATTCATAAAACTTTTTATTATTAAGTTAACCTAACATTTATATAATTATGATGATTATATAATATTAAAACACACAATAACAAAGTAATAATTAACATTTAATTATGTTCTATACTCACAGTGTAGTCAATATTGAACAAAAGTATACACATAAACCATAATATTACATTGTTTGTTGGAGAATGTGACATTTATAATTATTCTAACATATTTGTATAGTATAACGTTTACTATAATTAACAGAGGATAAATTTACATTATTATATTAAATATACAAGCTAAATTAAATACATACAAAGTAACTAATTTCATTTTATCATCATAATATATATATACATCAGTATCAATGTCAATATTTTATATTTTTGTTATAATGTTCATGTAATTAATTTTTTTATATAATAATACAATATAATCATCGTCAATTTTATTAAAAAAATTATTAACTTATAATTTATATTGTATAACATATTATAATTTTATTTTTGTGTTAAATAATTTATCTAATTTGGATTATTATTTATTTTTTTTATCTACAGTATAATGAATACAATTCTTCATGCATGGTAATTTATGGTAGTTAAATCAATATTTCTGGTAGCTCTTAAATATATTATTATTAATTTAATTTAATTTAATTTTTTTTTTCTTTTTAGTTTTTTGTTATTGTTGAAATAGAACCATGAACCTTCTCACTCGTCGCGTATTGGTCCATTGCATTTCTTGTAGTAACGTATGTTATAAAATTAAAAATCGACCAAATTTCTCCTGATTCCAATGGACAATCATTACAACAGGCTAATTGCAGAAATATGATAAATTTTTCGTGAAAATATAATTTTACATACTATTCATACTAATAATTTTTCATAGTGGATGACCATAAAAATTACAACATTTTTTTATTTATAAATAAATAAATAAATAAATAATAGTCTTTATTGTTCAAACAACAAATTAGCAGCAGATGAAATATACATAATAAATTATTAAAAATTGAACAAAAGGCGCAGTCAGGACAATGAGTCCTATCAACTGAACCGGAAATAAGTGACGACACTGTATGGAATAATAAAAATAACCAATTATAATTAACATATTATTTTGTGTCCACTTATAACATTATGTTTTAATAAGAAAAGATAAGTACACTAATATATGAGCTAGTTACTAGCATAATCTTTTAGAAATAGATTTTTTAAACATTGAGATTGTAGACATACAACATACATCATCAGGTAATTTATTCCATAGCTTAGCTCCTAATAAGGAGAAACAATCTGTTTTAATATTAGGTATTTGTAAATAATATTTATGAGATCTAGTATTGCGAGAGTGAACTGAACTCATGAGTGTAAACATATTTTTTAAATACTGAGGCTGATCACAATGAATTATTTTATACATTTGACATAAAATATGATATTCTCGACGCTCAGTGATTCTAGGCCATGATAATTTGGTGTAAAATTCAGACACATGATCAAATTTGCGTAAATCATAAATATATCTTATACATGCATTTACAAGTTTTTCTAAGCTATATTCAACTTGAGAAGTAGCATCACAATACACAATATCACAATAATCAATAATTGGCAGAACAAGAGTTTGAATTAATTAATTATTTCTGTAACTTTAAATTCATTCAACATTGGGTTGTAGAAATCTTGTATAAAAACTTCATTGGGCAGTTGATTTCCTCCATTACAATTTAGTAGCAACGGAGAATTTTTTTAATTCCATTCCACAAATGGGTCTTATGCAAAGTGCTTTAATATCTGTTATTTCTTATCAGTTTCTGATTAATTCTTTTATGTATTATACTCCTGTTACCTATTGTTAAAGTTCAATTAAATAACAATTGTAAAACAGTATTGAGTATATATATATATATATATATATATATATATATATATATATATATATATATATATATATATATATATATATATATATATATATATATAAAGTGAAGCTGCTGTTTTTTTATTTGTATTATTTCCAGGTGATGCAGATTCTATTGGAGAAAAGAAGATATTTTAGCATAAAAAAAAATCGATGTACTTTTAAATAAAATACATTCTATATTTTATTATTCTCTATACCCTATACAGTTCTTCAAAAATAAACAAGAAATAAAGAAATCTTTAAAATATTACTTCTATCATACCTCAATTTCATATTTGAACTTACTTTATAAAACATATTGTACAATATAAAAAATTCCAATTTGGATATATATGATATTTTTCCCATTAAATTGAAAATTCTATGCATTTTTGATTGATATCAAAATAACTTTCTTCTTCTTTTTTTTTTCTTGTTAGATATGATATATAAAAAGAAAAATACATTTTTTGTTATGTGACATATATCATATAGATAGAATGAATATTTCAAATCATCGCTGATAACAAATTTCAAAAGCAATTTATACTTTGATTTTGGTAAATATAGAAAAAGAATACGAAATAAGAAAATATATTATTATTTGTTTCTTAGAGTATATATCAAGTTTTTCTTATATATACTGTATATTTATTTATATATAAAAAAAATCCATGTTGTATGTTAGTGCATATATATTTATGTCTCATGAGGCAGAAGAGTAAGAAGAAAGTGATTTTGTTTGATAGAACAATTCCCTCCTCACTTTTAGAATAAATATAACTTTGCTCTGCAACATCGTAGGAGGAGAGGGGGTAAAATATATATATATATATATATATATATATATATATATATATATATATATATATATACGAACAAAAGTGAATCAAACAACTCACTTCATTTCATTCCTATCACAAAACTAAATTGTAGATATCGAAATAACAATTCAAGGTATAAAAATAATAAGTTGTATTTGATATATAAGGGGAAGATTTTAAGATGAGATATTAATTGATAGAGCAAAGAAAGCTCTATATATAACTATAATAATGTCAATATATATATATATATATATATATATATATATATATATATATATATATATATATATATATATATATATATATGTGTGTGTGTGTGTGTGTGTGTGTGTGTGTGAATTGTTATAAATATTGAAAAAATAAAAATGTAATGTTACTTCATACAAAATTAATAGTAAATTTGTTATTCATACTTTAGGTGTATACTGTAAAATAGTCAAATAATAGTGTAAAATAGGTCTACTATATTTCATGTACTGTTCAATTCAAATCATTCAATCTCCTGATATAACATGTCAATCAGTGCAGCATGCCATATATGAAATTAAAAATAATTTTCTTCATATAGATAGGGAAGTTTAATAGGAATATTTTTTTTATATATAACTTTCCATTAAAATTTACAACAGGGTTACATTAGGTCCTCAGATACAGTTTGACTTCATATGAAGATGGGGCTTTAAGCTGCTTTCACACTGGACGTAAAATCCTAGCAAATTGACGAATTTATATTGCAACAATCAAAATTTGTTAATTTACGTCGAAACTTACGTCCATTGTGAAAGCTATTAAACAAAGAGTCCAAGAGCTGAGCCACCCAATTTTTTTGCCGTAAGTGGTAAAAATAATTATAATAATAAAAAGACTATGGGCCAGTTGGAAAATGCCAATCATTTCTTTATGGCCAATCCAACTCTGATTCATGTCTGTCATATTTCAAACAACAATTAAATAAATAAATTTATATAACTTTTTTATTATTATTATTTTTTTTTTTATTATTATTTTTTTATCTTCTGCACGCACGAATGTAATAATATATTTTACCATTCAAATTAGTTAAGCTGTTTTTAGTAGTATAAATATACTTTGAATTTAAATGGTAATATTATATAGCACCACAATCGTGTGAACATACAATTTTTTTTTTTTTTTTTTTTAAAAAAAGAAGACCTTATAAACTCTTTTTGTGTTTTTCTTTATATTGAATACTTTTGAATGTTCATCAGTCGAATTGAAATGAAATGAAAGTCGAATTGCTTGTCTATTGGGTAGTTTTATATTGTAAATTTATAGTTTAATAAAAATAGAAGAATTTTTTATACTATCTCACTTCTATTTTTGATAAATCGATACCAGAGATAGAGAGTTACTAATAATATATATATTTTTTAATCTCTTACTGTACTTCAGTTTCTAATTGAAAGAAAATACTACCAATTCAGAAATAAAAGTGAGGAAACGCTATTGACAATAATATGAAAAACATAATTCTTAAATACATACTCACCCATAGGTATATGTCCTTTACAGTAATTAATACCATAATCTTGAAAGCTCTCTATATTTACTTAGCAAAAATATTTTAAATTTAATTTTATCTCAATTTTTAATTAAATAATTTCATAATTTTATACAACAAAATAAAATATTTAAAAAGAACTTAACATCGTAAAGTTATTTTTCTTCAATATACTGTATATAATATTAGATCCTATATATAAAATAAAATGATGTTGCTACTTGTGTTTGTGTTGTAACTGTGAATTTTAAATCAAAGGATTGCCTTAATGAAATAAGCTTCTTCACTTTTGCTTCTGTCTACCCTATTATATATATATATATATATATATATATATATATATATGTGTGCCTATACTTACCCAAAAGTAGTGATATTTTAAATAAATATATACAATCCCATCCGGACTTTCAAATGCTATACATATATGCATTTGCCAATTTTCATATTATATAAAATAAGCTACTTTTTAGTAACTTTGTATATTTCAAATATATTATAGAAGAAAATAACTGCCTATACTAAAAGTTTTCAAGGTACACAAATAGACTATGTATAGTGTACCTACATGCGTACAAGCACAGTTGCCTTTTTTTCCATGAATTTTTAATAATTACAATATTGATAAATTTTCTTTCAAATACAAGTTATACATCACAATAACGTCGTCTCTTATGTCTTGTACTTATAACTTATTAAAATTACATACTTCTGATCAATTATAAGTGTGAATGAAATTCATAAGATTTCATTTAATTTACTGTAGTTTCAAAATACAGACATATATGTCCAATACAATGGAGGTACACACAGTATACAAGCATAAAAATAACATACGGGAAAAGATAATAACTCAATTTATATGTGATATTATTACTGGAACTAATTTTTATTGCGAAGCATTCTGATATTTACTTCACGTTGTTTTTTTTTAATCTTTTTAAACTGATCCAATAAATTAAAGTTGCTTAGTAAAAGATAAAATAATTTAGTTTACCTTTTTAAATTTGTAGTATCTTGGATATAAGAGAGAGAGAGAGAAAGAGAGAGAGAGAGAGAGAGAGAGAGAGAGAGAGAGAGAGAGAGAGAGAGAGAGAGAGAGAGAGAGATTCTATAGGAGTGAGTGATAGTGTCACATACAACACAAGTACTCTTTCTCTTTCGCTCTCTACGACCTGCTACAGAATTGAATTTGTCGCATTAATCTTTGATGGACCAAAAGGGGGAGGAGATATGGGTTTACACTATATACTCCTCTCTCTTACTTCAATATGCGCATACAGAGAACATACACACACACACACACACACACACACACACACCCTCGACGTGGCTCGCGCTTCATCCTTTTACTTTAATGTAATGATCAGGTAAAAAAAAAGCATAAATATTGTAAAAGATCGTATTTTTATATGCAAATAAAATAAAACTTTGTAACATAAAAAATATATGTCGTATAACTTATTTTAAATATTTTATTTTTATTATGATGTATACGAGTTTCATATCTTTCAATTTACACAAGTATCATATATGTATAAAAAGGCTTAGAAGTTTTTTTTTAAATTAAATTTTTATGTCTTATTTTTAATCATTACATTATTCTAGAGCACCAGTTTTATTAGCAAATATTAATTGCCATTATGGTAATATTCTTTAAATATTGCATTATTTGAGCATGTAAAAGTTAAGAAATAAAATTTGATGTTTCACTTTTAATATTATAATAAAAAAATATATATGAATAAAGTTCTTTATAATTTTTTTGTTTTTCAGCCAAATGTTATTTTATTTTCAACTTTCTTATACTAATGCTATTTTAGAAAAGTAATGAATATAAAAAATGCTTTTTGACTTAATATTCCTCTCCCGGACTTTGCATTCTCTCTCTCTCTCTCTCTCTCTCTCTCTCTCTCTATCTGTAATCCCTTGCGGCAACTCAACTCAATCTAAAAAAAAAATTCTCTTTATTAAAAATACATTGAAAAGTATAAAGCACTTTAGAAAGACACTAAAAATGTAATTCAATGATTCTGTACATTAGCCGACAAATCAAACTGAATTCAATCTTTTTTTTTTTTTTCTTCTTGATCTATATTCACAATAACATAAAGTAAATTGTAATGTATATTTCTTAATGTAAATCTTCTTTGATCTTAAATTCAATTTAAGATTTCGTTTATTATTTATTGTATTTTGATACTGATTTGATTGATTTGAATAAATGTACTCAGAGGTAAAGTTAGTTACAGATGTAGAAAATGAAATTTTGTTTTGTATACATGACACATGACACGGTTTTATTGAAGCTTACATATTATTTTACTTTTCTTTTCGTTGATTCATAAAATTGGGCGAATGTTTTTTAATACACAAGTCTTACAGTATAAAATTTTGGTTCTTACAGCAAAATAGTTGCAAATTCTCTCCAAAATGAGGAAGACTTAAAAAAATTAGGGGGTAATTTTATTTTATTTTCTAAAAAACGACATTGTTCTGAATCGTTCAATAAAATGCAAAGTTATAATTTTTTAAATCATTAAGTATTTTTAATTATTTAAAAAAAAAACGAAAAATGATGTCACGGGTGGCAACTTATGCATGTGGGCATAGGAAAAGTTATCACCCGTGACGTCATTTTGCAACTTTCAACAAATTAATTACTTTGCCATGTGCAACTCAAAAATTAGAAATTCGTGTAAATCGATTCAGACAGTGTCCTTTACTGAAACATGCAATAAAATTACCCCCTAAATTTTTTTAGTCTTCCTCATTAACCATTTTCATTAGATTTTTTTATTTTTATTATTATTCCAAACGTGGTGTTTTTCCTTATGACATTTCCTAAACAATTTGATCAATAACTTTGCAACACTAAAAAAGAATTCTAATGCAAATCATGAATGATTATTATTTTTAAATATTGCTCATAATACTATACTATTACAAAATCAAGGCACAGTGTTAACATTATCGATTGTATTTATATTTTAAGTAGTTACGATATTTTCAACTTAAACCGACATGAGAGTGACATTATACGTAATAGGTGCCACCATTAAACCAATTTATTAAACTTAAGTATTATATAAAAATTTAATTATGGTATTAGGAAATTTTAAATAATTTGGAACTAATTTTAAACATGAAATACGTATTTTATAACAGAATAAAGTATTGTAATAAGTATTTTGATTAATGTAGCTTTTGTAATTATGTAAATATTTATATTGATTCAAGTTACGTAACTGTTTACACATATAGTACGTGTTTATATTATCTTGTCAGAAAAATCTGTTGTCAAGAGGAGAGAGAGAGAGAGAGAGAGAGAGAGAGAGAGAGAGAGAGAGAGAGAGAGAGAGAGAGAGAGAGAGAGAGAGAGAGAGAGAGAGAGAGAGAGAGAGAGAGAGAGAGAGAGAGAGAGAGAGAGAGAGAGAGAGAGAGAAGTGTCGCTTCTCCCTCATGTAATCCTTGTGCCTCTCAAGTAATTTACGGATTAAGGTTAGTTACCAAGAGAGAGAGAGAGAGAGAGAGAGAGAGAGAGAGAGAGGAGGGCGAGGACGTAACTATGGTAACAACCAAACAAGATTGTCTCTTTTAAACTTGAAATACTTTGCCATGTAGCAAGGGACAAAAATTAGCACTGATTTTACACGAAAAAAAATATATTCTTTTTTTTTTCTGAACCTTAATTTGTTAACTTTCATTTTAAATGAAATTATTGAATCGTACTTATAAAAAAAATTATCAGTCAATAATTAACAGTTAACATTATTGTTTTTACTTAAAATTGAATACATACTCATTAAATGCACAACTTTAACATTAATTTTCATAGTTCTCGTCTTATAATTTTTCTTTATTTAGGACCAGAATAATTTTAACTGGAAGCATGTAGCATTAAAAATGTAATATATGGAGAGTGTAATGGTAGGATATTAAATTAAATTAATTCTAAAGTGTACTTTAAATATGTTGACAATCTGCAATAAAAAAATTACACAAATAACGTTAATGTAGAAACATAGCCCACCTTGAATTAAATAATTCCTTTCCAATTTCCGCAAAAGTCAAAATCTTAAAATAAAATCTTTTATTTTTTTCTTTTAGTGTAAAGCCTTAAGATAAAGTAAAATTTTATACACTTTGTAAATTTTAAAATTAAAACAATCAACTTCATTTTGTTTTCAATTAAAATATAAAATAAAATAGTAATCTAATATCTTGTTTTTAATTATTATTTTTAATTAAACACAAACTATGGTTTTTATATACAGTATATATATAAAAAAAAAAAAAATAGGAAAAATAAAATAAATTTGTATTATAAAATTTATAACAGAAGAAATTGTATCTTTTCAATTATACAATATAAAATAATTATAAATAATTTATTCTTTAATTAAAATGATAATAAATAACAACATCATGATTTAAATTTTAAATGTAAAAAGCAAAGATTTTATAATATTATATAATAACAGTAAAATGAAAATAGAGGTGTATTAAATGAAATAAAATGAATAATGAATAAATAAATAGAGAATTACATAAAGAATTAAAAGTTTATTTCATTTTTCTATATTATTATGTGTTATATATTATTTCATACTAACGTACTTAAATGTGTGAAAACTAATAAATTATTTTCACTTTATTTTAATGGAAAATTTGTCACTAAAGTTAAAATGCTTACATTAATGCTTTTATAATTTTAAATTATTCTAAATCCAGGTAAAATTTAACATAATATAAAAAGTGATAAAGTTTTTTTTTAAATTACTGATAATTCATTATTTTATAAATTAAAAATGATTTCATTTACAATATGTTTAATGGGACGTGGAATATGAAAGTTAATAATAAACAATACATGATTCGTCAAAAAATTTAACTTTATTTTCTATCTAATCCTAAAATATAAAATATTTCAATTTTAGTAAATAACAGAAAATGCTTTGATGGTGGAAATAAAATCACTATTACAGTTAAATAATGACATGCATACATAATAGGAGCTTAGGATTTTAAATATGTTTGCTTTTTTAATTTTGTTAGCAAGATAATTTAGTCATAAAATTTTTAAAATATATGAAATATATATATATATATATATATATATATTGGTGTTTTTATATAATACACTACAAATTATATGTAATATTTTCAACATCTTTCAATGATCTTTTTGCAAATTAGTAAAAGTCAAGTTTTAACCCCTATTTATTATTATTAATTTATTAGCTATTTTATATAAATTATTTTAGTAATATAAAAAATATATAGCCAACCAAAAGTGCAGTAATATCTTTTATCATTCTGTGAGAAATGTTAATAATGTTAACTTTTTTAAATACTGATTGTTAATTATAAATAGAGTCCGGATTTCTAGCAAAATGCTTCTTTTTCTATGTTACATATATACCAAAACCAATATAAAACTAAACAAACTATATTGACAAAGGCAACTCATGTGAAATAAATTTTGGTCTTGTCAAATATTTTAGTCTAACTATAAAAATATAAAATAACAAAACTATTTAATAAAAATGTCATATTTATATTTTGTATTATTACAATCACAATACATTTTTTAATGTTTTTTTAACGAATGAGGCCCCACGCACGCCGCATTCAGTAATGCATAAGTTCAACAGTATTTTTTTAGGTATACATGAAGCTATATGCATGATCTTATGCTCATACCTACATATATTGCCCCCTGATCGTTTTTTTTTTTTTTTACATAGTCAGTATAACTTTGAATGATAAGTAGTGTATACCATTATTTATGTATTTTGTATTATATTAATACCTTTCTCAAGTGCCTCATTTCTAATTTCTTCAAGAAATTCATAAACGAATTAATACTACTACAGACAATTTTTTTTTCACTGATATCATAAAGTTCTATAAAATATAATTAAACAATTAGATATTATATAATAATTATAATTATTAAATTAAATAAACGTATTCTAAAATTTAAGCAGATGAGTTTCAATATATTATAAAATAATATACATATCCAATCCCTGGAGATATATAAAAGGAAGGGAGTCTCATTTTATTAAATTATTATAATAATAATAACATTTTCTCTTTATAATATAATGTAATTATGAATCTTATGAACATGAAATCATTCGTTACAAAGTATATATATTTTGATATGTATGATGCCTACGGTTGGAAAAGAGGCTCGGATTTCAACTATACAAATTTGTCAGGCTTATATACTATATCTCATCTCTCTCTCTCTCTCTCTCTCTCTCTCTCTCTCTCTCTCTCATATATATATATATATATATATATATATATATATATATATATATATATATATATATATATATATATATATATATATATATATATATATATATACATAAATATAGTTATATTATTATACGTTATACTTAATCAAGTTATATCCCTCACTCATTCAGTCAAGGCTTTACTCAATTAAAGCAAGTAATAACGCAGTGTAAATTACGTTAAAATATAACTTGGTTAATAAAATATCTGAGGTAATGGAAACTACCACCGTCACCATATTATTATTATTATTATTATTATATATATATATATATATATATATATATATATAAGAAAATGTTATAATATAATAATATAATGTCAGAACAATGTTTCGTTTGTTATATATAATATATATTCTCTCTCTCTGTACCATATTCACATTTCATATCTATACATAATTAACTGACAAAACTAATAAACATGAATTTAACTAATTAAGTAAAATTATACTCATTAAATTAATTAACTTGTTATATAATAATAATATTAATAATTTTCAGGTAAGAATGATAATTCTCTTAATATGTAACTTAATACTCGTACATGAGATAAAAATATATGTATGTATAATTTTGTTATATAAATTAAAGCTGTTTCTTTTAAAGTATGGTCTTTTAAATTTCATTATATTTGTTGGTTTGTTTATATATATTTATTGAATTAGTAAATAAAATATTTACATAACATCTTGTTTATTTAATTATAATTAATTTACTTAAATATTTTTTTATGTCTTCTTTTTTTATTTAAAGTGTAAAGGATGAAATTAGTTGATTTTTTTCTCTCTTTATAAGGGTGTTATTTTTACTAAAATCCTTAAAGCAATTTTCTTATTAATTAATATTAAAGTAAATATTTCATAATAAAGTATTTTATCGCACGCGCTATAGCAGTGCACCTGCAACTTTGCAAGGTATGCAACCCGCACAATCAATATGCTCAACTGGTCGCATATCTTACAGGGGCTCTTGGTATTTGAATCTGAATAGAAACATTGGTTTGCACTTAAAACTTTTTACTGTTATAACAGAACTAATTTTGCATTAATAATATTAAATAATTATTAGATTGTTTTCTTTGAAAAATTTTAAATTCTTATTTCAGTAAAAGTTACGTAATTAAAATATTAATATAAAATAAAGCTATTATAATTGTAAATAGTAATTAGTACTTTTTCAAATTAAAAAAAAACACGGAAATATAATTAATAAAAAAATTAAATCAAAATGACTTAGTCATAGATATTGTAAATAGTCGTGTTCCAAATAAATAAGCCATGTAGATAATTGTTAACTTTAAATTGGTGATATAAAAAAGTTGCGATGTTTTGATGTAATTGGTAATTGAGTGTTTGATATAAATTGAACCACGTGGGTTTGTCTCTGTTTTTACCTCCCCCCACTACAATTTCTTCTATTTTATCTCTCCCCCAATATAATCAACTCAGTTGAATATAGCTCCACCCCTTGTATTATGACGTCACAATTATGGGCGCACGCGGGATAAGCGAGTGAACGAACGTAGTGCGATATTCAAAGTTTAGCGTCTGCGCCGTACGCGCAGCTAATGTATAAAGTGAGTAAGGGCAGAGACACTGATTGTATTATACAAGCAAAAAAGGATGATGTTACGTCCTTTGGTTTGTCAGTAGCGACCAAACTTTGGCCGCATCAACATCAACAATAAAAAATAATAATTAATTTCTTGTTTAATAAATATTATAAATTTTTTTGGTACTATAAACAAAGAGAACATTATTTTGGACGTGTATTTTTATACGTTAAATTTTGAATTTCGTTCGCCGTGGAGCTGCCTTCTCCTGCCTCAACGGGCCCCGCTGCCGCCCCTGAAGTTTTACGTCGCTCTACATCACCTGTTCAACCACCAGCGGTTCTCGCACCTCCACCGTCTGCAGTAGTCTCGAGTACCGCGGGAGACACAAACAACTCGCCCTGTTGGTGGCCGCCGCCGGCCAGATACGGCAGTATTTTTATCCCGTTGCCTTCAGCCGCGCAAGGCCCCAAAGTAAGTCATAATTTTTCTTTACATTTAATTAATATTTTAATTGTTCCAAATTATAAATATATTAAATATACGAAATTGTTTTTAAAAGGATATGCGAAAATAATAATAACATGTCTTTAGGTTCACGTAATTTTCAACTTTTCTTTTGTTATTGCAACAGTTTATTATTGGAAAGTGCATGAAGAGAAAATTTTCAGAAAGTTAAAAATATATATATAAATTTAAATTGTCAGCAATATTAATAGAAAATTTTCTCATAATCAGGCGTTTTGACTTTTGAAAACTCTGATATTTTTTAACTTAAGCTAAGTTTTTTACTAACAAATAAAAAGTATATACATATATTGTCAATGAATTAAAATTGTAATATAAACTAAAAAATCTAAAACTAAAAATGAAATCAACAATAGATTAAATTTAAGAAACTAGAAAAAAGAAAGGGAAGACTGACTTTGTTATTGTTATTGTAAATTCAAAATAGCTAAATAATAATATAATAATACAATAAATATTATATTGCAAATATTTACTTAAAAATTTCAGAAGAAATTAAAAATAGTTATCTCTCAATTCAGAATTGGTGTATTTCTTGTTTTAACAAAATTAATTCACAATGTATTTTATTACAAAACAGCTTACCATAAATTTGAAAGCTACAACAAAAATCTGCAAATTTACGCAATGAGCAAGCAAAAAAGTAGCATTTTTTTTTTTTTTTTTTTTTTTTTTACTTTTTATCTACAAAAATTTAGGGTCCGTTTACTAAAATTTTGATGTAACAAAATATCCTACATAATCACATGAAATTTTATGGCAAATGATCAATTTTGAAAATAGACCCTAACACGTGAAATAATAATAAAAAATAATAATAATTGAGTAAAAACAAAAAAATGACAGATTCAACTGTATTTAAAATAAATAAAATCTCTCCAAAAAAATGAATTGGGTAATTAAGAAAAGTGTCATTTGGACACTAATTAAAATTTATGTAAAATAAATTACAAAAGAAAGACTTACAAAAAATAAAGTTATTTTTAAATATTATATAAAAAAGAGATTTATTATATTACAAAGAAATTCTTACACAATAATAATTGTAACATAAAATTTCTTTATAAATGCATTATAATAACATAAAGATGTTATTACTCAATTCTTTATGTTTCAATTAAGTTAATTTTTTTCAATATGAAAAGAAAGTCTATTGTATAGTGTTTGTTAAATCAAATCAAAGTCACATATATATAAGGGCTTTCTCTCTCTCTCTCTTCAATATTTCTTTCTTGAACACACCCTGGGTGACAAGCAATTACTTGCTATGTCATAACACAATATAATACTTCAATTGTTACGAAAGAAAAGTACACTAGTATATTATGTATGAACTGTGATTAATATTTGATTAGCTTAAGATACGTGATATTTATATTTCTTGTGTATTTGTAAGTCTTAAAGGAATAGATCAGAGAAAAACATAAGCATTTATATCACAAAACACTTGATGGGATTAACATAAATAACTTTAGATTGTCTCAAAATCCAACAGTAGCCCTGTAGCAGTGATCAGAAAATTTGATTTATGAAACCCGCACAGCATTTTCATACTAATTTTTGCATGTTTCTGACGTTATAAACATGAATTTTTACTCAAATTGCATACTTTACAGTTTTTTCACGCTCTCTCGTGGGGCTCCATTAACATTCTGGTTAAAATTGTCATCAGTTTTGAAGATCCCATTTCGTGTTTATTCATTAAAAAGCACATGTTGTTTTATGTGGTCTATGGCTTTAGCATTTGATTAGCTTAAGATACGTTATATTTATATTTTTTATGTATTTTTAAGTCTTAAATACAGTAATACTCTCTACTGTTATAAGAAACAGACAAAACAATCCACAATATTAACATAATAGCGATAAAAAAACAAGTGTTATATTCTTTATACGGGTTTAGTTGGTTTTATATTATATATCCTGAATAACAAGCATTTTTGAACTATTTCTTATAATTTAGAACAATTTGTTTACAAAATTTTAATAAAGATCAAAAGTATTATGATCTCTAAAATATAGGGTACAGAAAATGAGCATTTTTTTTTGCCAGAGGATCCTTTGGGTAATTAAGTCAAAAAGTATTCAAATATTTTATTTATAGGTAAGTCAATAACATTAAATATAAAAAATCATAGTAAATATTTTAGTTTTTTCATTGAGATTTAAGTTTTAAAAAAACAAATGTTGCAAAATTGTAGTATTCAAAGATTTTAGAAAATGTCATAGTTTTGAATCGCATTTTATGTTTGTTTACTGAGCAATAAAATGATTTGAGAATTTGTTTTTTAATTAAGATAAATAATAAAATATAAAAATACATAATATTTATGTCAGATGTAACTTACTAACTAAGAGCAGAAACAGAAAGACAAAACGTTAACAACATAAATTGCTTTTGCTTTTTCCACTTAATACACTAGAATTAAAATCTTATAAATAAGGCTTAAATATAACAGTACTCGAGATAAGCTTCAAATATATTATGTAACAAAAACCCCAACATAGCTATTTTATTTAGAATAAATATTAAATAACTGATTAACAAATATATTTATCTTAAAAATACTCATTATCTGCAGATTTGAAATTTTCACACAATATACGCGAAAAATTATACGTTGAAATAATAATAAAAAATAAATCTTGTTGCAACTGAAACATCCTGAAACTGAAGCAACTGAAACTCAAATTTTGTCTGTTACTGCCATATTGGCAATTGAACATACATTTAGCTGAATTATTGTGATAATAATATTTATTTTAAAAAAAAAGCTGACATGCTTTGATTGAATTATGAACTTTTTTAAATCTTAAAATCACAATAACAAACTAAAAATATTTTTTAAAAAAAATAAAAAAATAAAAAAAAATAAATCAATCAATCAATAATAGAAATTCATAACGTTTCAAATAGAGGCAATGTTACTTTATTATAATTATTAATTATTTTTATTATTACTTTGCGTGATCAAAATACAAACAAATCGTAACTAAATTGAACATTTAATTTTAAATTAATGTTAAATTACGATCCCATTAAAGGACTTTTATTCAATAATAATTATGATAATAGTTTAAGATAAAAAAATAATTAATAATAAGAAACCTTAATATAATATTTTTTTTGACATTAATTGAGTCAATTTTTTTTCTTAATGGCGTCAATACTACACTTGGTAATATGATAAGTTTTTATTATTATTATTATTATATAGATCGATATAATTATGTCAAGAAATTTAATATCAAATCTGAATAACTACTAAAGTTTAATTTACTAAGATATAAAGTATATTAAAATATATAAACTTGATATAATACATTGGTAAGGTTGTTGTATATTATATATATTTCTTGGATACGTTAACTTGTCCTTTTGAGTTGATCAAATTTGCTCTTCAATCGACCCTAGCTAACCTTTGAGATATTGTTCCTTATTATTACGATTATTATTATAAATGCATACTTTATATTAGTATATTGAAGTAGAAGTGATGACGTCTTAATATGATAGGTTATAATATTTTATATTTTATTAAACTATATTATAGGTGACATTCAAAGTCATTGTCGTTAATTTATTTAATTAAATTAAATTGATTTTATTATTTAATTTATTTCTTAATATAAAAAGGTTTATAATTGAATTGAAAATTTATTACTATTTTTTTTATATCTTTTATTATCATAAGAGCTTTTAATAAAAAATTAGTTGGATAGAATTAAATGTAAAATTAAAAATTAAACTACGCGATGCAACTAACCTAGTCATTTATTATTGTTTATTGAAAAACTAACACTTTAGCACAATAATTTGGTAGTTTATATATAAAAGTTTGAACAAGGATTCTGAAAATATTATATTGACCGTACACAGGTGAAATACACGTGTAAGAAAAATTTACACGAAATTAGTTTATAAATATATCTAGATAAAAAAAATTAGTAAGCAATTCTGTTGTTGGGATTAGATGTAAGAGAGGACCAGACGTGTTGGCAGCACTAAACTTAATCCTTTTAAAAATGCATTCTATGTTTTCTACGTTTTTTTGATAATTAATTATTTTAATTCAAAAATCAAGCTGCATAGTAGATAAGAGGATTGCATATTACTTAGAGCAACAAAATAACAAAGATAATCTCTATTAAACAAACAATTCAAAAAAAAATTAATCGTCTTTAAAAAATAATAAAAAATAAATCACCTTGCAAGCTTTACTCATTAGTCTCATTACGAAGCTATATGTACTAGGAATTACTTGAATGGTCTTTCAGTATATGATACATTAACTAAAAAGTTCCATATTTTATATTCATTATTTCTATATATGTATATAATTATATCATTTTTCATCGCAATGCAATTTTAGAATCCAGTACATTGGTCCGCCACATGGTAGCGCAATTAAATCAATTATAAAATTTGCGGAAATCCATATATGTAATTGCAAAATTTTAATGTATAATATAAATAAAATGAATAAAAAATCAATTAACTTTCATAGAATAATTAAGTTCATATTTTAACTTTATTTATTTATTGATTATATATATATATATATATATATATAGTAATTTTATAATTGAATGGCGTAATATTAATGTGATAAAATATATAATCATTAGGAAGTGGACAAAAATTCATTATTTTAATAAAATTTTATTATTAATTATTTCCATATATACGAATACATATTGTAAATTATATAATGAATAATTTAATTATTATTGTTTATAATAATTGCAAAAACAATAATATAAATAAAATAAAGTTGTCGTTTTTTTATAACATTACTTTAGAATTTGTGTTCAATACATTCTCAATCAGTTAACATTGTATTCGTCTGCTTTTAACACAGTTTTTAGTGGGGGAAAAAAACACAAGAAATTAAGGCTCTTGTGTGCTTTTCCATGAATTGTAAAGTCCTTACCTGCCGATAAGACAATGTCTTGACTGGGACTGGGATGGGTGTAGCACGATAGCACAATATGGCAAAACAAAAATATTAATTTAAAAATTAGTTTTATCTAACTAACATTCATAAAATGATTATTTATTTTCTATCTTTCATTAGCTATTAAAAAGCACCTATTATGTTTCATTTGATCATTTTTGCAAAATATATGCAAAGAATCGTGCAGTCAAAAGTAAATACCTAATGAAAAATATCTGCTTCGAACAGAAAAATCAAAAATCTTAGTCGCACAAAAGAAAATAAATGTGCTAAAAATATATATATGGTTAAAAAAAGCAACTTCTTTATAATATAATAAATAGATAATCAGCCGTCTGGGCTACTGCAAATTAAAGTATCCTCATTGTCGTAACATTTAATACGGTTGTGATTCAATTATTGATGTAAATCATTCAATATTTTGACCCTTTATATTTGACCTCAACCAAATTCCAAAACCATTAATTTTGACCCCTACAATTTAAAAACAATACAAACAAATTAATACATTATTGCTATTACGATCTTTTAAAATATATAATTTGTTATTATTATACTTAATAAGTTATAACAATATTTAATATTTCTTTATCATTATTTTAATATCAACAATTAAAAAATAAAATCATTTAAATGCAATTGTGCATCGCGGAATATAAATATGATAATAATATACTAGTTAAGTTAAATAAATTGAAGGGGTTATATTGGAATGGGGGGGAAAGAGAAAAGAGCTTGATGTAATTATTAGTACGCGAGTTGTTATATATGGTAGGGAACGAGAAAGAGAGAGAGAGAGAAAAAAAAGGTCAAATCTAATGGGACACATCCTGAGTATGTGGGCAGATGGCGGAGGGCAGCACTATCGTCCGGTTCTTGTACATACTATAATATAGTAGCCTGGATATTTAGCTTTAGTACTTTATAGCAAGCGAGAGAGCTCATCCTCACTTCAACTCAATCAGTCAAACTTTAACAAGCTTAATTGACTTAGAGGCACGTATTACTCGGCAAACTTACACACACGCACGCACGCAGCACGATCGTCTTCTTTTTTCACTCCTCTCTCTCTCTCTCTCTCTCTCTCTCTCTCTCTCTCTCTCTCTCTCTCTCTCTCTCTCTCTCATTCATTTTACTTCTCAATCAACAATCACAATACAAAACTTTTATATATATATATATATATATATATATATATATATATATATATATATATATATATATATATATATATATATATATATATAATACTGATTTGAAAAGAATAAAATATATAAAAAAATTGACTATAATAACTTTTTTTAAATTAATTTTAATTATTATAACCTTCATATTATTATTAAACAAAAACAAATAATTAATTTTATTACTTCTAAACAAGGGTTAATTAAAATCAAATTTATTTTATATGTTTTTATTGTTATTCAAAAATAAACTTATTATCTTTTTTTATTAATGAAAATAAATTAATTAAGATATATCTACTATATTGCGGTTCATCAAAAAAAAAATTAATGGTAAAAATTCATTTATCTCTTATGAATTTTGATATAATTTTGGATAAACTTCTTCTTCATTAACTGGAATGACGTGTAACATTCTAACTTTCATCAAAATATTATAAAAATAAATACTTTATATTTTATACAAAAAAATCCCCTACTCGTTAATTGTTTTATAACGAAAACTTTACTTACAAAAAAAAATGTAGTTTCGTCATTGATTTATTTCAAAAACCAATCTAGAGAAACATTGATGAAAAAAAAAAGTATAAAACGTAATCACAGCATGATATAGTAGTACCAATTACCAACTAGATAATACAGTTTGTAAAATATATTGTATATAAACTAAATATACATAAAATAATACACACACACATATATAACAATAGAATAACAATAATAAATTGATATATTATAGAAAATAATGATCTTTCATAGTATTATAATATGCTCAATGAATACAAAAACCAAAAGTAGGGTCAATATTTTACACGCTTGATTTATAATAAGAACCAATCACTCTCTCACATTTACTTTATTGGCTTACTTACTTTACTTTCATACTTTATGTGGATTGTTATATTGTTGTTATTGTTTGGTATATACCCCCCTCTTGCGCCATGTAGGGCGCCTCATCAGTATTAAATAGGAGGAGGAGGGAGGCAAGAAAGTTCCTCATTATAACAGCTGTAAATTGTAGAACCCGCTGTGATTTATTCAGTAAAGTCCTAAATATACATAAGCAGCTTATCAGAGAAATCAAACTGTTAGGATATCGTTTAGAACATCATTATTGATAAAACCCATGCTATTGTTATTAGGTGTAAATTATTATATAAATGAATATATAAATTTATAATCAAACTAGACAATATTTAATACATATAAAGCAGTGATCTGTAAAAATAATGAATCTAAATAGCGTAAACAACGTGTTTGAATTTCAATATAATGATAAGAACACGATTGTTAAAATTATGGTATTATTATGCATATAAGCGTAACATAAATTTTTAATACAGCGTAAGCGTATATCAGGAGCTGCAGAGATATATGCAGTATGAAAAAAAAAAAAAAAAAAAAAAAACTATGAATTAAATAGCGTAAACAAGGTATTTAATTTACAACATGATTTCCAAATAAATAAATAATAAAAAAAAAAAAGATTTGAAAGTACTGTACTGTGAAAAAGTTTTATAAATTGATGGCTAAAAAATATTTGCTACATATATATATATATATATATATATATATATATATATATACAAATGACAGTTCATTAATCAGAATCGTTTTAACTTTTATTGAATGAAATAACATATTAAAAATATTTTTTTATAGGTGTATTCACTGCGACATATAATAAAAAATAATATATAAATGAAATAAATCAATTAAATTTTAAATTACAAATACTAAATTATTATAAATCGATGTCAAGACATTGTGGTATTAACTTTTTTTTATTGATATGAGTAAGAAGAAATATAAACATATCATTTCTCATTTAAAAATAATGAATTTAAAATAATATTTTACTTGATTATTCATAACAAATAATAGTTGACGCCATATAGTCGTATATATGTATATTGTGGTGTTGATCTGATGTGCTGTCACAAGCGTGTTCACTCAATTAACGATTTAATCTACATTCATCACTTGTTTCATTCTGACGTCACAATTTGTAAGAGAGAGAGAGAGAGAGTAAAAAAAAGACAATAAACAACCCTGACCGCCAGTCGTTCGCGTGCCCTAATAATAATAATAAATTCTATATAACAAGAATATAAAAAAATTAAGGTCGTTTATATATAATTGAACATTATTTAACTTTATAACAAGACTTATTTATTAATTATAACAAAAAATTATTAAGTTTTGTTTCTTCTTTTTAAACCATTGAGAAGTATATACTGTAGCTCTAAAGTGTTGATGTGGTATAATGGTTTTTTATAAGATTATAAATTATGTATATATATATATATATATATATATATATATATATATATATAAGATATAATAAAAAATTAGTTAGTTACCACATCAAAAGAATATAATGAAAAAATTATCTTTTTTTACTCGTTATATTACTAAAATTATATTTTATAATCTTTTTTTTTTCTCTATTATATCTTTTTTATAGTTGTAATAAAATTAAAATACTCTTTTGTTACTTAATAAGAGTTTGAAAATTAAATTTTACAAACGTATAGTTAAGTAATAATATAATATTTGAGTATCAGTAATTGTTACAAGTGCTTTATTGGAGTAAGTATTATCAATTCTAGTAGATACGATAGCCGCCGGGTTACACCTCTCCCTCTTTAGATTTTTCTTCATATAAAAATAGGGAGTTCGAATCAAACCCCTCCTCCTATATCAACCCCCCCATAGCGCAGCAAACGTTATACAAGGGTGAATTTATTTCGACATCTGATACAATATGAGAAACCAATATTATGCTTATAATAAAAATTTGCATTTTTTTTATACGGTATATTATAAAAAAATATATATACATACAGAATTTTTTTTTGTTAAATTATTCACGTTTGATATTAAGTTCAAAAGATTTTTTTTTATGTAATTTTGTTACTTTCAATGCTAAAGTATATAAATCCTAACAAAATATAAATTTCAAAGGCAAAAGCATAAAAAAAAATTTATTTAAAATTTATACTCATGGAAAGTAATTAATTTTTCTTACGTATGTTATACTTTTTTTACAAATGTTTCATATTCCTATTGAATTGACAACTTAGGAAATAAATAAGTAATAATCTGCGCAAGTACCAATAATGGGTGTTACAGGTGGAGCGTGCTATAGCCAATCACAGACGGTTCTGGAAAAGCTAACGAAACCCTTAATTTTCAATCCTTTTACAATGAGAAAGACTACAAAAAAATTTAAGGGTTAATTTTATTTTATATTCTATAAAAGAGGACATTGTCCTGAATCGATATACTGTATGTGTGAACTTCTCATTTCTGAGTACAATAAGTATTTTTAATTAACTTTTGAAAGTCGCGAAATGACGTCACAGGCTGCACCTTATGCATGTGACCATTTGAGCATAGGAAAAAGTTGTAGCCTGTGACGTCATTTCGCGACTTTCCAAAATTAGTTAAAAATACTTAATGAACTCAGAAATTAAAAACTGACACATGCATCGATTCAGGACAATGTACTTTTTTTTTAGAATATGAAATAAAATAACCCCCCAAAAAAATTTAGTCTTCCTCAATGAGGGACAAAAAATATCCCACCGGTAACATTTATTGAGTTGGAATGTGTAAACTATTATGACCAAAATAATTAAATTTTATATGAAAAACAAATATTTCAATTTTTTGTATTCTTTAATAATTTAAATTCAGTTACTTAATACATCAATAAAAATATATTGAATAAAACAATAAATTAAAAAATTAAGTAATACTCAAGTAATAGCCATAACATAGCTATAAAATACAACAATATAGCTGTAATAAATTAAAAAATAAAAATGGTTAAAAAGATGATACATTAAACATAATTAAAAGTGAAGTTGATATCAAATAAGTGACATAAGACAATGACGCTTATACTATAAGGTCCACTTGACCTCGCGTAACTGAAAGACACGCTGGCACGAACGCACGCGAGAAGAGAGAGCAGGCATAGGGTATCGCGATTATCGCCTTGCATGGTTGGCCGGACCTCCCTTGCGCAGATCTGTGTCCAGCAGTTTTAGCATGAGCTCCTGCAGCTGCCTGTGACCAAGTGACCATCGTTGATATGGCGTGGTCTGCTCTCCTCTGCTCTGCAAGTCAAGACAGTGACGCACGGCTTCCTCCCTACCTCCTCATTTATCACAATCTCGCTCACTCATGTAATTTAATCATACTTAAATTGTACACTGACTTACTTTTCATCTGTTTAAATTTGTGTTTTTTTTTGGCTGTATAGACTCACATAAAGTGATGGAAGCACGATATTATACAAGTTTTATATAGATAGTTTTCGAGCGGATTTAATACATTTGAAAATTATTTGCATGCAAATTATTTTTTGAAATACATATTTATTGTACACATAACTGTATTATTATTTAAACAAGCTAATAATAAATCTTCATAAGTATATAAAATATGCATAGTAGCATTTTGTTATTATTCTTATTTTTAGTGTATAGCATTTATCAGGCTTCTATACTGGCATATTGAATATTTTGCCGTTCTGTTTCAATCTCTCATGTAAATTTCAAATTCAAGTCAACTACATAATTACTTAAAAACAAGCAAATATAAAACATGATCATAATTTTCATAAGCATTCAAGGTATGTAGCACTTGATCAAGATTGATTGATTGATTGATTGATTGATTTTTTTACTTTGTTTCTTCCCTTTTTTTTTTTTTTTTTTTTTTACTTTGTTTCTTCCTTTTTATTTTTTTTTTCATGCAGTATATAAATAATATATCATTGAAGCTCCATTTGATATTTTTCTAATAAGAACTACCTTAAGAACTTGGTGTAAAGTAGTTTAATGGTAAAAGTTTCAAGCTTATGATCGGGAGTGTACAATACAATAATACTGAAACTAAAGCGCATGCGACTGTAATTCAGGTATGATTTAGAAAATGGTGAGTTTTCCACCGGCGCCATTTGCACCTTCTCAGGCGCCGCGCGTGCGTGTGCTTGTATACGTATTCTCTCCCCGCATTACTGATATAAACTATATTATAGGGGTTTTAGCGAGGAGTATAATTTACAAAATATTTTCATCCACTTGAACATGCTTGAGTGCATGTGCGTGCAGTTCGATCACGTGTTTGAATTGATTTTTTACACATGACTTGCAGTGCAAATAAACAAAACAAAACTTCCCCTCCTTTTTGATGTGTGTATTAAATGATATCAATATACGCATGTTTAGATAAACACACTACACCTCACTTCGTTATGCTCATTGTTGTTGTGCAAAACTACAAATTCACCCTCTATATATATGTTATCGTTAGAAAATTATGTTCTCTTTGCGAAAATACGAAAATAGTTTTATGAAAAGTTGTGCAAATATTGCACATTTTAACAAACGCTTTATTCAGTACATTTTATAATTCTTGAACTTACATGTGGTAATAAAATACAGTAAAGTATCAATAATTAGAAATTAAATAAATGGTTTCAGTATGAGCTTGAGTTTAAAAACAATTTAGTGTCTTAAATTTGTATAATTTACATACATTATTCAAATTATGTTTATTGGGGCCAAAAAAGGTAAATGCCCACTTACATGGTTCTTTACAAGTATTATATAATATACTATCACAGCTACTATCATATTACGTAACATAAGAAAAAATTTATCAATTAAAATTCAGACCAATATGTCTTATATGACATAATTTATAGTAAATTCATTGATTTATAATGTACTTTTTATATCCTTATATATCTCGATTAACATTTCAATGAAAAAACTATATATTACGTCTCTAATAATAAGTTGTAATGCAGTAAATTAAAAATGTATTTTTATTAATATAACAATTAATTGTTATATTATAAAATGAATTAATAAATATAAATATATTGAAAATGTAAATTGATACAATCATTTTATAAATAATTTTCTATATTATAATAATAAAAGTCATTAATAAAAACCATTATCATTATAAACATTAAACTAATTTTATTTTATAATATTTATATATTATCGTAGTATATAAAAGTTCCATTATATATATAAAATAATTTTTATTATTAATAATAATGATTTATGATTATATAATAATATACATTTCCTAAAATTGATATTCATTATTAATAATTTTTTTGTTAGTATTATATATATACATATTTATTATATATATATATATATATATATATATATATATATATATATATATATACTATATCACAAAAATATTATTATTATTATTATGATAATTAAAATTTATTACTTTTATCAATTTTAAATTCATTAATGTAATGCACTGAACCATAATATAGAATATAATATACAAATAATATAATCTTTATTAATACAGAGTTTTTTTTATATTATTTGTTATACCTGCTATTTTTTTTTTAAATAATAATAACAATAAAATGTTGATATATATAAAACTTTTGTATCATTTTAATCAAAGTAATATCATTATTATGAAATAATAATAATATTAAAAAAAAAAAGGAATAAATAAATAAAAAAAAAAAGTATATTTTGATTTTATATGCCTGAATAATATAAAAAGAGGGGGACGTAATAATCAATCTATCAAATGTTTGAAGCATCAAAGGATTATTATTAACACTTTAATCTTGTTTGTGATATATATATATATATATATATATGTATATATATATATATATATATATATATATATATATATATATATATATATACAAAAAAATTCATCGGTACTTGCAATATTGTCATTTTTTTTTTTACGTTATTTAAAATAAAAATTCATATAGAGATAATAAGATTAATGTGGTTTACTAATTACTTTGTTTCTATATTATGTGATGTAACTAAAAATTACAACCATTATTGGTTTATAATCCTTTTAACCATATACACACGCAAAAAAAAAAATAATAATAATAAACAATTTATAAACTTTGAAAATACATACACATGTACACATAAAAATGGGTAATTTTCTTATATCTCTATATTAAAAAAATATATAATTTAGTTTACTATTAGATTATCAATATAAAGCAATTATTTTTTGTTGTTGTTGTTATATGAAAAAAAAAAATTATATATAATCTATCACTCATCAAATTAATGTTCAATTTTTTAGAGAATAAAAGTTTATTAATTTTTAATTTGACTTTCTAATGTAGAGTGAGTTTATTATTAGTGTTAGTGTATATTAAACAATCCGCAGGATATGAAGTTATTTTATTAAATTATATACGGGCTGTCTCATGCTTTTTTTTTTTTTCTACTTCCTCATTTTAATCGAATTAAATTAAATGACTTTATTAGTATACATAAATAGGATAGTTACATAGAATAGAATATTAAGTTTGGAGAATATGTCTATGTATATATTTACTTGATGCTTCTTTGCATGATTAATTAAAATTAACCGCTGTCAAAAAGTTTCCTTCTACTGAAAATGACATCACAAAGACAATTTATATTCTATTAAGTGTATTAAGTGTTTAAAGCATTTAATCAATAAAGTTTTTGGGTATTTGCATTTTCTTTACTAATTAATTATTTGAAAAGTTTTAAAAAAAAATTAAGCCCTTTTGACCCTACACTCTTGAAGTGAAGTGTATATTTATTATATTATACACTAAAACACTATGTTGCTGAACAAGATCTTAATGAAATGATAACATGCACTACATTTGATATAGAACATGCATATTTATTGAGATCAACTCGTTGGTATATCTGAGCTGCAATTCTTGTTAATTTACTTACGATTTCAGAAAAAAAAAATTGTGAATTGCGTCATAATTTGAAATAAAAAATACGATTACAAAATTCACACAAAATAAAACATTTTTAACAACTAAATATTGAAACAAAAAATTAAAATTTAAGTATGATTTTGATTTTTCTGATAACAAAATACACGCATATGACTTAATATTTTATTGTTGTTGTTGTTGTTTTAGATCGCGGGGGGCCAGCGCGGAATGTTCTGCTACCATTGTCCTCCCTCCCTGCACCCCAGCTCGGCCCCAAGGTTGCCATCGCTGGAGTACCCCTTTACTCCAACACATCCATGTAAGTATAATATTATCAATCTTTTTATTTCTTATCATCAAGCTAAATTATCAAAATACCAGTCGAAAGTAAGAATGTATTAGCATAATATAAAACTGAAAATATTGTACAGTATAATTTTGTATTCTGGTATAACTTCTCTCTCTCTCTCTCTCTCTCTCTCTCTCTCTCTCTCTCTCTCTCTCTCTCTCTCTCTCTTTCTCTCTCTCGCATACGTCATAATAAGGTAAAAAAAAAACTAAACAAAGTAGAAAAATATGCCAACATCTCGATTCTTATTATACTCCCTTCATTCTTCATTACAGATTTTAAAAATAATAATAAAACGTATCAATTTAATAATACACTGTTTTGATTTGTACGTTCTATATAATTATAATGCTGCTAGCTTCTTAAAGTAAAGTAATTAATAAACAAACAAACAAGATTATATAAGTTATAAAAATCAATTCAACGTATAATTTACTTCCTTTCGCGTTTGTGTTATATGCAAATTTACCTTCTACTTTGTATGTATATATATTATATACACGACAAAACCAAAGTGAGTTATCTCAACAACATCATGAAGTAAAAGGACTAAACATATTTGACGCAAGGCAATATTTTAAATAAACATTGTATACGTGTATAAAGAGGTAAAATTTGCTTATTAGCTTATAAATCTCACTTTGATGTATAATTTGATGTATACTATGCGTTCGTTTCTGTTTGATTTCATTTAATTAAATTAATAATGTTCATGATTGGTGATCATGTCAATATTGTTAACAATTTTAATATTAAAAATTTTATATAATACAAATTAATATAATTAATAAACTAAATAATTAATTAATTCAATGCATTACACTCAAAAATAACTAAAAATATATAAAATATTTAATTACTATAAATATATATTTAACGAATTACCAAAAATTTATAAATTTGTTTTATTTACTTAGTAAATGTAATATACAAGTCATAATAAATACCAAAATTCTATCTGTAGTTTATCAATTTATAGACCATAAATTTGATGTTGATATTATGAAATTCTGGCATTTTATTTTTATAACAAAAAAAAAAAAAAAAACGTGACGTGACGTGTGAAAAACGTAATACGATCATTGTCATTATTTAATGTACATTTTTTTGAAATGTTTTTTTTTTTTTTTTTTTTTTGCACCAGAGTTTAGCTTTATATATATATATATATATATATATATATATATATATATATATATATATATATATATATATATATAATATAGGTAGGTAGGTCTCGGGAGGGCGATAATCTTCTTACTGGTGAACGTTAATGGTTTGGTATTAAAGAGAGAGGGAGATAGGAGTATGGAAAAACATCCGTCTGTCAGTGCGAGAGAGAAGAGAGAGAGATCACAAAAAAACGTGCCGATGTTACAGCTCACGTGGTCAGTTTTTATTGAGCCGCTGCCAATTTGGAAGTTAAACCAATTTTGTTCTCTTTAGATTGTGTTAGCCACTACAATAGAGTTAATCATTTTATCTACTTTCTCTCTCTCTCTCTCTCTCTATCTCTCTCTCTCATTCACTACTCTTAATTTTTATTAAACCCAACTACTAATCAATCAATTACATTCTAAATTAAATAAAAAAGTCTCACTGTTTAATTAAAAGTTTTTTTTTTCGTGTTCAATTTAATTTAATTGATTTATTTCTTCTTATATCTAGAAGTAAAATAGTAATTCAATTAACTTTTCTGGATAATTTAATTTCTTTTGATTGTAATAGAACTAGAAACATTAAATCTATAGTCTTCAGCAAAATTTTATTCTAACCATTTTAGGACAAAATAATCAGTCTTCTCTCTCTCTCTCTCTCTCTCTGTAAACATCACTACGTAAATTTTAAGAGGCAATCTTTAATAAATGAATTAAATCTTAAGCTATATTATATACAATATACAAATTATAATAATTATAATAGTGTTTTGAAATAGAGTAGGGGTGTACTGTGTGTATTTTTCTTTTCAAGAAACTGAAAATAATGTATTTTTTGTTTTTTCTTCCATAACATGGATTTGTCTTAAGCAATTCACTTTTCTTTTCCAAGAAAGATAAATGCACTTTCATGTAAATCATAATAAATCAAAGTTTACTATCATTAATCAAGATGTATTTTCAAGACATGCAATATTATAGTGCACACTGCACTTAAGAAAATATAAGAATAATTTTATATATTGATAAAAACTGCAAAGAAAAGAGTGTAATTTTCTAAGAAAATACATTTGCATACTTTAATCAAAAATAATATCTAAAGTTACAACAAAAAACTGTTTTAAATAAATCACATTTTCTTCAAGTATACAAAATTATGATTTAAATCTTTATAAAACTTACGAATATAGAAAAGTTTGTTAAAATGATTTTTTTTCTTGTATTTTTTTAACAATAAATATGAGTAGTATCTCAGGTGTGAGAAAATAGAATCTCAACACCTCAGCTGCTTGTAAGTTTTAATTGTAAAATTAATGTCTTTTTCTTAATATAAAACAAAGAAAATGATAAGAAAGAAGAAGAGGGAAAGAGTTATTATAATTAACAACTTTAAATTTATGAGAACAGTTTAAGTTATTGCGTAAAACTTTACATTTTATAATAATAAAATTTATTACTCACAATGTTTTAATATATATATATATATATATATATATATATATATATATATATATATATATATATATATATATATATATATATATATATATATATATATATATATATATATTATATCTTACATTATAATGTTGATAAATTTTCACTTATGAAAATAACAATATTTTAAATAAATGAATGAAATGTTATTTTCATATTTTCTTTTTCTTTTTGTTTTAAACTCTCATAAGTTTACATTGTATAATTTATTATATGGAGAAAATTTAAACTTTTCTCTCTCTCTCTCTTATTATTATTATTATTATTGTTAAAAGAAAACTTTGTTTAAGTCTTCTATGTTTTGCAAAGAATATTTTACATTTTCATTTCGTTACGATAACACTGATAAAGTGTTATTGATACTGTGTACACTATTCTTTTTTTCAGACATTGGTTATTATAAAATTTATCCTAAAACATCAATAAAGTCAGGCTTTCTCCACTTATGATGCACCATGTCAATTCGTTCAATCTGATAAACTATTTTTTCAATTATTTTATTTTTTTAAATAAAATTATTATTGAAAGGGATTAGCTTTCGTGTTACACCATGTGATATAAGCAGTAAATTGATATTGAAATGGAATTCAGCTTGACCGGGACGACTGAATTTCTTTTCAATATCAATTTACTGCTATCGATGTAATACGCAAGCCAACCCCTTTCATTAATCTTCACGTGTAAAGGAGGCGTTCAAATACAAGCTCTAAAAATTATGACTATTTTTTAGTGACTTGAAGAGAAAATGATGAAGTTTCATTGGAAAGGGGAGTGGGCCACCCCCTTCCACGTTATCCTAATTGGATTAAGATATTCTGCAATTCTTTACTCTACATACACTGATGACTGTATAATAATTTAGAATAGGTATTGTTCCACCAAAATTAAAAATATTTAGCACAACGGTAAGAAAGGGCTACTTTGCGAACATATTATTTTTTTCAAATAGAAATGTTTTACTGCTCAATTTTAATAAATATTTACAAGGTTTCACGCATCTTTTCTAAGATAAAACATATATGTTAAAAATTAATTGTCTTTTTAATCAAACCAATACCTGTTTAGGAGAAAAAAAATACACTTTCAGTTTTTATAGAAAATATTATATTAAGAAATTTTCCATGTCATTTTTAAGCTTTTTAATGTTCTTTTTCAGTGTAAATTTCCTTTTAACAAAATTAATATATTAATTAATATTTTAACAAAATTACAAAGCGTTTATATTACTTCAAAATTTAATTAGGTATTTTAGTGAATAGTTAATAATAAGTTTGAAATATTCCAAGAAACTTGATAAAAACATTTTCATAATAGGCTTTTTGTGTGTGTGTGTGTGTGCTTACAAGAAAATATTAAGTGAATTTTCTACTTGTTAATTAAAGGATTAATTATAAATATAATGAAAGTAGTTTTAAGAAATGTAGTCTTTCCTGAAAATTAATATAAACGTTAAGATTAAACTTAAGGTACGAATAAAAATTTAAATTTAATTTTTAATTTTTAATAATAATAATAATAAATAATAAATAATAATAATAAAATGATAATTCATAAAATAAAAAAAAAATTAAAAGTTTTAATTCTTTCAGGTTACATTTTTCGTTATGTAACATCATAACATTATGATATAAATCACGGTATGATATAGGATGACGTAATGTTATTTATCATATCAAGTAAATACACACGATAATGGTAATATATTTTAACATTTCAATTATACGCATGTGTCTTTCTCACAAAAATAACATTAAAACTTATTGTGATTTTTTTAAACATTAAACTATACTATCAAAATTGTGTGTAAATCAAAATTCTTATATTTCATTTACTAATCAGATGCTCACTAAAGTTTTAACGTTCATCACATAAATTTTTGGAAAAAAAAAAATGCTGATGGCCTACAATTTTTTTTTTTTTTTTTTTTTTTTTTTAACTAAGCTTTTTAAATCCTCATTTCTATTTTTGTATTAATTTATTAATATTAATTCTTTTTCCAAAATAAATTTTAAAAATTCAGCTTAATTGAGATAACTTTCATGGTCCAAAAGACTGTAAGCTAACTATATATCTAACCTGTAAACTATAACAAATTCTTTTTGGGTGTAAAAGTTTTTAGTACTACATGTACTTTTCTCAAAATTAAGTTAAAATATATATATAAATCACATAAAGTTACATTATCTAACTATCATATTACATACATAAAACGAATAAAACATATTTTATAAGATTATGTATGAAAAGAAATTATTATGATTATATAAAAATCCTCCACAAATATCATGTTTCTTTAAATTAGATTTTAATATTAAGAGAGAGAGAATGAAAAATTCTCATTACAACAATAGAGAAATGTAATACAAGCTGATGTCATTCACTGATTTTTCTCCCATTTGTTTTCATTTAACCTTATTATTTATTTTCCCCTTCATCTTTCACCCTTCTTTTTTTATATATAAGTATATATTATTATACATATTTTTTTTAGGTCCTTCACAATCATCATCGCATATGATATCCTATGGGAATTTATGCAAACACCCTCAATAACTAATTTTTTTTATCATACTCTAAAAGAAAAAAAAAGTAAAAGTGTCATTCCATAGGGATATAATAATAAAGAAAATTGTATATCTTTTTAATATTGATAAAATTATTGTCAGCAATTATTACCACATCCATCAATAAAGTTACGATGTTATAGTGTTAAAGTATTATCAAAGTATAATTTAATGTTATCGTAACGTGATAGAGAGTAAGAGAAAGAGAGGAGAAATAATAAAATCCCAAGAGAGCTTAATATATTATTATATAAGCAAGCAATCCCCTATACACTTTACTTATAGCCATCAAAAATACTCAAGTACGATGTATGTTATATACTTCAAAACTTCTACATAATATTATAATATATTTTACTAAAATCAACCCCCTTATACCCCCTACTTCCCCTCCCCCCTTCCCTTTCTCTTCTACCTAATGGTTATGGTATTAGCCTCTAATTACTATAATAGACTTCACTATTCATTTAACAACGTTAATTAATTATTCATAATGGTTTTATAATCCTCTTTCAATATATATATATATATATATATATATATATATATATATATATATATATATATATATATATATATATATATATATATATATATATAGTGGATCAGGTGTATATAAACCATGCATCTATGCATCATAATAATAATAATATAATATTTTAGTATATATATTTGAATTTATTATACATTATTAAATATTTTCATATAATATTTTGATGGTCTTTTCACCACATACATATATAATAAAATAAATCTATATTATATAAATACATAAACGATAGTAATATAACACAGTATACACATACATACTATAAGCTATAATTCATGTTATGTTATATAATATTATTTTTAATATAATAAATTATGTATATTTTTTATAATATATATTATACAAAAAAAAAGGGATTATTATTATATTAAAATCATATGTTACTTAAATTAGTATTAAAATTCCATGCGATATTTATAATACATTTTTATTAAAATAATTATTATTTTTGATGTTATATTTATATGATTTTATTTATTTTTAGTTGTTTAAAAATTTATTGTTACTGAGGATTAAAAATTACATACATCATTCTTTCTTTCCAATTGAATGTTTTGATACCGATTAAAAAAAAGGTAATTTATATAAATACTTTTTTTTTTTAAAGTAACCTTAATTCAGCGAACAAAATGCAAGCCAATTTGTCATGAAATCGACACAAATATTTATTTTGCTTCAAATATTTTTTAATGAGTTTTAAGCTTAAATGAAACGATACAAAATACCACGTCTGGGATGGTTAATATACTGTAATGTTACTTTCTGGGAAGTTTCATTGTGATTAATACATTACCTTTCAACTTAAGTAAGCATTTTTTCCAAAGCATAATATAATGGTTCTTCTCATAATTAATTTCAAATAAAAACGCACTTTTTTACAATGGTAAAATATATTTATGAAAGTTGTGTGTACACATGATTGTGATAATGTATTCAAAAGTTCACGCTAAAGTCCAACATTATTCTTATGAGAAAATCCTGGACTTGGATTAAATGGGTATACTCAACATAAAAGTACACCACAAAGCAATGCAGTAAATCATTTTAATTGTACCGAATTGAAATCTAAATCTTGCAATACATTAGGTTTATGGGAAAGTCGTAAATATGGCAACATTGCCTTATATATTACACAGGCCAATATATAGAGCGGGTGCGGAGGGTGGCAAAGAATGCATTGAAATGTTGGCATTTACTCCCATTGTTGTGCAAGTTTTCATTTCCTTCGGATACAATCTGAAGAAATATAAGTTCCACGTAAATAAATATCATGAACTATTTCATCCCTTAAACTGGTTAATGTGATCTCTTCCAGACCATATTGAGATGAATTACTATAATAATATTGTGCGTGCTTATACATGATGGTCTTCAAGTCTAATGAAAATCCTTATGCAAAACAAATCTTAACAAAATTGTGAAGTTTTATTATTTTATATTATTACGTATATACATTTCTTTGTAAATTTTGATGATGTTAAAATAAACAAGGAACTTACTTTTGAATTATTGTATAAAACAATGTTATATGTGCTTGACCCCCCTGGAGGGGACAAAAATGTAAAAGCAAACACGTTTACAATGTCGACAAGACGAGTAGAGTACCATTGGTCAACAAGCAAACGAGTTAAGAATGCAAAAGTATAAAATGTAATAACAACATAAAATTGCTTGAAGCATAACCCCCTCAGCCCTCTCATTACTCATTAATTTACTTAACAAAGGGACATAACATTGTAGAAGTCTAGAAAAAAATATTATATGCGAAAAAAAGTGTATTCAAATTAATAAAAGCACTCGCAAAGCATAAATTCATGTTTTTTAACAATTTAAAAAAGTCATAAAAATAATTTATTTTTTAAAATTATACTTTAAAAAAATGTTTGTTAAAGCATTTTTATTATTTAAATTATCTTGTATAAGACAAAAGCTTGTAGAATGTATTTCATTAAGTATAAAAGAAAAAAAGACAAAAAAAGTTTTTTGAATAATTAATTTCATCACTTGAGAAAAAGCATTTAAAACACAAAAGAGTACCTTACATTTCATTTATTATTATATTTTTGCTTTAGTGTTTGAGATAAAAAGAATAAAGAAACATTATGTTATATATATATATATATATATATATATATATATATATATATATATATATATATATATATATATATATATTATATATATATATATATATATATATATATACATATATATACTGCACATTTTTTTTAAACTGGCTTACTGGACTGTACCACTCAAAGTAAACGACATTTTCAGACCCTGAACAAAAGACATTGTTCTTTTTATGAGATAATGTCATGCTTTTTAAATAAATCAACTTTTCTTCAACGAAACTTCGTTACGTTCTTTCTTTCTTTTTATTTATTTTTTTATCATTATTTTAAACAACAAAGAATAAAACACACAAGTTAAAATTTTACAAATTAGTTGTAAATAATATAGAAACAAATTTAAACTATAAATTATTTAATGTTGTTGTAATTTTGTAATATTAAGTTAAATAATTAATAATAATCTCTTAATAATAGCGTTATGAAACACTGATTAAATTTTCAATACATTTTCTAATCTGCCTTTAATAATAATAGTAATCAATCAATAAGTAATTTTCTAATAATCAAAATTATATTTCATCAAAAGATAACAACTTTTTTTTAAAGTATTTAAACAAAATTTTAATGAAAATATATTTTCAATTCTATGGCAGTATATAATAATAAAAAAAAAGTTATTGCAGAATCAACTTTTGAATTATATAGCATCTCCCCTTCTAATTATGTTTAATTTAATTATATAATACATAGGAATTAAGCACTTTACTCTTTTTTTTATATATATGCATATATAGTAATATTAACCCATTAGAATAAAGTTATAAAAAAATGAGAGAGAGAAGAGAGAGAATATGAAAAGTTGAAAACATGAAAAAATTATTGAGTTGCTTTTAGTGTTAATAGAAGCACCAGATCTCTTGAATACATGAGAGAGAGAGAGAGAGAGAGAGAGAGAGAGAGAGAGAGAGAGAGAAATGTTATGTTTTTTGTAAAGTATAATATATATATAATATAAAAAAAATTATAATCCTTATATTCACTTCTATTCTATATATTATAAAAAACGTTGAGTATAATATGTTAAAGTATATTATATAGTAGTTGTCATCATCAACATCATATGTTACAATATACACATATGAGAGAGAGAGAAAAAACTTAATTACATTATCTTTAAGCTTATAATAACGTAATTCTCTTTGTCATAGATACAAGTTATTCGTATCATCCTGCCATACATGAAGACACTTTTGTTCGTCGGAAACAACGACGAAATAGAACGACATTTACACTTCAGCAGGTGAGAGCTAATGTCAAAAAAATATGTCACTATAATGTCACTCTTATAATATATATATATTTTTTATTGTGTGTATACTATGTTTTTATGTCAGAAAATATTTATTCTAAGCTATGTAATATGTATATGTTGATATGTTCACACAAAAATTACTTAAATTTTTTAGTTAGTAATATATTTAAGTATGTACATTTTGTTAAAGTGTATAAATATTTTATTTTTATATATAATATTTATTAAAATGCAATTTTTTAGTTTTTTATTTCTACACTAAAATACTATTTTATTTTTAACAAATATTGAAACAATAATAATATGCTTAAGGTCATATTTGAATTTGCTGAACGGATTCTACTGCAAGTCAATAATATTGATATACTCAATTTTAATGTTGTTATATCTTCACAAATTATTTTTAATAGAAAGGTACTTTGATGTATTTCAATATATATTTCAGTGAATTATTTGGATGATAAAAATACAAGAGACGTGTTTCATTTTTGTTATACAAGTTGTGCATGAAAAAAATTTAAATATATGTAATGTTGAGTGTTATAATGTTAAATTTAATTTGCTAATATTTTAATTACAGTTGGAAGAACTTGAGAATGCGTTCGCACAAACTCATTATCCTGATGTGTTTACCAGAGAAGATCTGGCGATGAAAATTAACCTCACTGAAGCCAGAGTTCAGGTAAGAAAATTTATATATTTATCTCTTTGATATTTATACCACCTTTTTTTGTTATTACCTTGTGGAAATGCAATGTATTTATATTTCCATAGGCTTTTGCTTCAATTCAATGTTACTCAACATAAGGTAACATTTAAAAATAATATTTACATTTTGTGTCATGTTGTTTGCATAAAGCAATAGAATAAGATTTTTGATGTCAGTTACATACATCTGTTCAGAACTACATGACAGCAAAAATCAAGCATAAGATATTTGAGAGAGAGAGAGAGAGAGAGATTTTGAGCTCATGTGATTAAAAATTACAAACAAACAAGGGTGTCAATTTGAAATAAAAAACAAACCTACAACAAAACAAAAGTCATGTCATGATATACTAAATGCAACTAATATTGGGAGAGAAGTGTATCACTGATTTGTACAAAGATTTGATTACTATATTTCATATGCGATTTCATATTGCTATATGTATGAGTCTAAAATACTAATTTACTTCAATTTGGTTTGTAAATATAAGATATCGAGAAAAACCTTACATTCAAGATAAAGTAATAATAATTGGCATAAAATATGACGTAAATAAGATTTATATTTAAAAAAAAAAAAAGTAAAAAGTAGGGAGAAAAAAATTGTTACGTGTCAAAAATCTATTTAGAAAATTTATCAGAAAATATAAAGCTTATATATATATATATATATATATATATATATATATATATATATATATATATATATATATATATATATATATATATATATATATATATATATATATATATATATATATATATATATATATATATATATATATATATATATATATATATATATATATATATATATATATATATATATATATATATAGGTTCATAAAAATATATAAAAATTTGAAGTGACATAGTGATCGGATTAAATAGTAAAGTATGAAATATGTTGTTGAGGATGAGGGCAAGACAGGACGTAATTCACCACATTTGGTCACATTTACGCCAAGAAGATTGTGCACACTCCGTCACCTGCTCAGCTTTCCTATACAGTAATTACCTCCTCTGCTTTTCCTCTCTCACAGATAGGGATTATTTCTTGTCAGAACCGGAATGACCAAAAGTGATGGCACTCAATAATCCCATCAATTTCTCTACCCTCAAAATTTAGCTCTTGACAACATGCTATTTTTTCCCATCCTAACTAACATGAGAAAAAAAAACAGAGAGAGAGAGAGAGAGACGAGGATAAAAATTTGATGCAGGGGTGCGAAAACAACAACCCTCACACATCTCAATTAGTGAACGCTGTGCCAAGATTTTTACCCTTAGGTGATGTATATACTACGTAGTTATATAATTTTTATATATATTTAAAATTCTTTTTCATCTTTTATACATTTTTTTTTGTTCCAACATTTTAAATACAAAGTTATCATCAAGCGTTTCTTATACACTTATCTACAACTGTAAATATTTAATGCAATGTGAAAAAATTTCTGCGTATAAAATAAAGTAGACACACAAAAAAAATAAACTTTTATATTAATTGGTGTATTATCAAACAGCGCTTTAACGTTATACAGTATTGTCACCATTCAATTTTAAATTGATTGAATATAAAGTGGTGATATTTATATAAAATTAATTGATTGATTTTAATTGTAAGTAGTTGATTTTAATAAAACTTGTCTGGAAAATAAATTAAATCAATAATTTTCAGTTAAAAATAATAAATGGTAAACAATTGCTGTGATATTATTATTAAGATTATTATTGTGACGACTATGAAATAGCGAGGAGTAAAAAGAGGTTAAGAGTGAGTGAGAGAGAGAGAGAGAGAGAGAGAGAGAGAGAGAGAGAGAGAGAGGAGAGAGAGAGAGAGAGAGAGAGAGAGAGAGTAGTGCAAGCGGATTCCACTGAGGTTAAAGTGACTTGTTTATCGCGGCCATGCGCGCCACTCGGGCCACGTGTTGCCATGGTAACGAAGGGTGGCGCGCGTATTGGTTGTGACTATTGAGAGGGGGGAACACTCACGTGGGTAGCGCGCGACAAGTCTAAGCCCCTGTACTATCAGCAACCCGTCGTTCATTTTGCACCTCCGGGTTGCATAACTTCAATACCTTAGAGGGAAATTATGAAGAATGCTTCATTTTTGTATTGTGTACATAGTTCAGGTTGTTTAAGTATATATATATATATATATATATATATATATATATATATATATATATATATATATATATATATATATATATATATATATATATATATATATATATATATATATATATATATATATATATATATATATATATTTAATAACCAGCAATATTAACATCTTTAAAAAAATCTAAGGCGTACTGTACAAAACTACATATAGATTATTTATTTCAATATTTGAATTTTTTTAAAATTACTTTAAAGGAAAACAATAACGTATTGATAAGTGATTTTTATTATTTCAAATCCAATCCAATCCAATTTGAAAAGCTCTAGTATTTATTTGAATCGATATAGCTTGGTGGTATTGAGTTGTATAGTGATTGAGAGAGACGACTGATTGGATTATCTGAGCTACTGTAACTTCATTGTGAGGGTACAACGAAGCATTTGCCCACAATCGAAACTTGATCTCTTCTATAATAGATTCATTATAACAAAAAGAAATATAATTTTGATTCAATTTAATGGAACTCTCTCTTAGAAACGAAATTTTAACACGCGAAAACAAAAAATATGAAAATTAATTAATCGTACAAAAAGCGTGAAGATAATTGAAGATATCTATAATTTATTTTATTTCTAATTTTTAGCGTAAATAATTCTTGCTATGCTTATTTTACATTTCACAAATTATATGTTTTTATACTTACTTTTTTATAACATATTGTATATTTAAATTTAATATTAAATACAGAGTATATGTATTTTAAGAGTATATAAAAATTTAAATTAAATTTTCACTTTTTTACAAAAATGTATTACGTAAAATTTAATTTTTAGACTTATTTTCATTTTGTATTATATATCTATTTAAAAAAAAGATAATAAAATTTTTTATTATATTTTAATATCCTTTGTAAAACATTTTACTGTAAAAACTATAACTTTAAAATAAAATTTTCCCTTTTCTTCCAAAAAATTCAATTTATTACTACACAAGTTAATAACAAAATTAAAATATCCTATATAAAAAAATTAACTTATCTCTCTCTCTCTCTCTCTCTCTCTCTTATTCATGTTGTTGAAAAGTTACTTTCAAGCAAGCAAAGTGAGTCTTAACTCATTTTATTTTAACTCCTTTTTATAAGTAGATATTTTCTTCTTTGAAGATTTTTTTTCCAACATACATAAAAAGGTAAAAGAGGAACATCAATTCATGTAGAAATGTAATAACTTATAGAAAATGATATCAAAAAGTTTTATGATTGGTTTATTGAGTCATGACGTCACATTCAATATAAAAAAAAAGTATAAAATGAGATTCTTATTTTTTATACATAGATATCTTCTCTTTTTTTTTATCTTTATCATGATATGAATAATGGATAAAATTTTTATAAGTTTAAAAAAAAACTCTTCTTTTGCGCGACGTTGCGAAATTTCTATATCATTTCCTGCTTCCCCTATACAGAGATCTCCCATAGAATGCATTACAAATACCTTCAGACTGGATTGAATAAAAACGTAATTTATTTTAGAAAGTTTGCCTGCCTTCCTTTAGTATTATATATATATGTATTCTCGCTTATATTATATATAAAAAAAAGTTTGATAGAATCTACTTTTCTCATATCAATCATTCAAGTTGAATTCTATTTCATTTTTTTTTTTTAACTCAAGGGATTTGTAACCAATCATATTCGACGTATACACATCATTTTTTTTTTTCAGTCAAAAGTAGACAATGATGGAGTCCAAGACATCTATTTGATTCCCATATTTCAAAACTGGATTAAATATTATATTTATATACATACAAAAAAAAATGGATCGATATTTTATTGCTATATAGTGTTATGAAATTCTTATAGACACACATACTTAACTCTATTTTATGTGCAATATGCTTTAATATTATTATTGGTATAATATCCATTTTAAGTAAGAGTAGAATCGAATTAAAAAGATACAAAATAAATATTTGTTAATAATGTCTTTTAGTGTAATATTAGGGTGTCATTGTTCAGCACTCTGACTATTTATTTAAAGTGTTTTAAATATCTAAATCTTCTATATTTCATTCATTCGTGTATGTTTTTTTTTTTTAAATACTAGAAAATTTTCAAAATGATTTAAATATTTAACTAGTTCGTCTTTTTTTTTTTTTGCCGTAAAAGGTAAAAAAAAAAAAAAAAAATCAAATTAAGCTATTGATTTAATTTCTGACTTTAAAAAATATATAAAAAAATACTGTAAATAGCATTAATTTGCTAATAACCACAAACAAACAAAAAACTTATTTGGAAGATTAATTGTAAAAAAATACATAAATTACTAAAAAAATTATAAGTAAAATTACATTCAAAATCATCTTTTACAGCCAGTTTATTTCTTCTGTTTAAACTTGTATTATAGAAATTGTAGTTAAGAATTCTATAGCTTTATTTAGAAATTGAAATAAAAAAATAAAAAAATAATGAGAGTTTGAATACCTTTGTATACTAAAACTTTATTAAAAACATTACAAACTCCTAAACTTGTTAGTTTTATATATAAGTATACATAAAAGTCTTTAAAAAAAAGTTAATATTTTTACTGTCTATTTTATACAGCATGGAAAAAAATTATAATAAAAGTAAGATCTTTTGTTAAAAAATGTCGCATGATTGTCCAATTTACATTATTAAAATGATATTTTACTTCACTTATATACAACGGTTTGAAAATTATTCAAGCATTTTATATAGCATAGAGAGAGAGAAAAAAAAGTAATTCATGTAATAAAAAAAAAAAAAGAGAGAAGTGTTTCTTTGCTACATCAAGTATAATAATAAGGTTTGTAGAGACTAAACAAAAAGCTTGTATAAAAGTTGTGCACGTGTGAGGTGCTAAATATTTGATCATCTTGAGCCTGCGAGCTAGGGGGAACACAAAGTCAGTCTGAGACACACGCTGAGAGAGAGAGAGAGAGAGAGAGAGAGAGAGAGAGAGAGAGAGAGAGAGAGAGAGAGAGAGAGAGAGAGAACTAGCAAGATAAGTTTTGCATACTCAATCTTGTAGGTTAAGAAGAGATACGTATAAAACTTATTGAAATTAATTCAAGTAATTTTACTTTGTTGACCGTTGTTTATATTTCTATATTATTAACATGATATACGAAGATTTTAAATGTAAAAATAAATACGTAAAATTTGATAAGCTTATATCTCATGAAACACTACAATTATTAATGTTTATGTTATGAAAATTTTATCATGCTAAGTTTATAAATAAATAAATCAAAACTCAAACAATTCAGTATGTGTGTGCATAATTATCATGATTAGAACAATGGATTAACGATAATTATTTAAGATACTTGATATAAATATAATGGAGGGGCTGGTAAACGCTGCAAGTTGAGTGACACAAATACAAAAACTAATGAATAGTCAGCGTGCTGTGTTGAGTATGTGAAACACAATTACTCGAGGAGAAACAAAAGAGGAGAAAATGTTTTGAAGCTTTTGTTTAAAGTTGAGAGTCAGTCAAACAAGAACAAGTTCGTGCTAATTAGTTGAAGTTGAAGAGTGCTGCAGTGTGATATATATATATATATATATATAATATATATATATATATATATATATATATATATATATATATATATAGTTGCAGCAACATTGATCGCTCAGTCTTAATCAGTAACTTTTTATTTCAACTGTATATACATACAGTATAATAAATATTTCCTCTTTAGTTAAACAATTACAATTAGGTTTTTAGTATTAACGTAGAACGTGACCGACTTGGACCGGAAATCGCTAAAAGAAGAACTATATTTTCACAATAGTTTTATTTACATTATTTATTTCCAACAAAACAAACACTATAATTTTCAAATAAAATCTAGTAAATTTAATCTTTTTTTTTTTTCCGAAAAAAGTTTTAAAAAAGTTTTTAATTTGACTAAAATTTGCCACTTAAATTTGAATATACACATTTACATGTTATCTTGATAGTGGTATAACTTAAATATTTGATCGTGTTTTCACATGTTTGACGTAACTAAACTTTTAAGTACCATTTCTTCTTTACTTTGTAATATTATAATTCGCAACCGTCTAGTTTGCGTGATATCAGTCAGTCACCTACCCCCTTAAAATACAATTTTAACTATTTTGATACATAAAACGTGATTCAATATAAATATGATTTAATCGATTTTACTATGAAAAGTAAGCTTGTGTGCTATACCGAAAAAAGTAAACTGGAAAAACGATTTTTTTTTTACCTACTCATTTTTGAATAGCCAACTTAAAATAACTCAAAACTTTAAATTAACTTTGCCTTAATTAAACACAAATTATGAAAATTCTAATATATTTTTGGATTTAATAATATTTAATTCTATGTATTCATAATTTCTTTTTTTTTTAAAGTAAAACGTTTCATAAAGCTCAAATTTTTGACATTAATATTAATAAAAAAAATTATCAAATATAATTTTATAGAGTCGGAGCCGAGAGAGAAAAAAATAAAAAATAAAAAGTTTGCCATGCTCGAACACACCCCCTCAATGTGGTTTCAGTTACAATTTTTTATACCTCAAGGGTAAAACTGTCTTGCATTCTTTTTATCCCCCTCTCCTTTTTTTTTTTTTTTTTTTTTTTTTTTTCAATTCCCAATTTAATCTAAAATCATGTCAATAATTTTTTTATATATATATATCCTGTGTTTTTTTTCTGCAATATAATATTTTATTTTATATTCCTTGGTATATTCAAGTCTCACGAGTGTTCACAAGTTAAATTACATGTGATAGCTAACAGAAAAGATAAGAAACTCGATTTAAAACTAAAATGTCAGATATAATAGAAATGCGGATATCAAACGTAAAGTTATGTAATAAAGACATCAAAATATAAAATAAGATTTTTTTCTTTCTTTTTTTTTCTTTTTTTTTTCTTTTTTTTTTTTTTTTAAATCACATTTTAACTTTTTTTTTCTACATTGTAATAACTTTAACTTTATTTTTTTACTAATCTTCTACACTTTATATCTTTAGAATCTGAAATTTTTCCTTATTTTGCTTTGAATTTAATTGATTTTCAACGTTATGCTTTTTTTTTATTTCAAGTATGCAATGTATTAAATTAGTCTAGAACTCTTCAAAGATAATCATGCCATATTTTTAATGTTTTCCTTATAAGATAATACTAGTTACAGAGTTTTAACTAAAAAAAAAATAAATAATGGAAAAGCTGTACAAGTTGAAAAATAACGACGAGTACCTATAAATGGAGGAAAAAAATAAAAAATTTCTAACAGATATAAGTTTATAAAAAGAAAAAAACTTGGTTGTTTAAAAAAATATTTAAAATTAATTCAATTTAAAAACTAATTTAACTGACAGATCAAACACAATAAAAATATAATACAATGAACTCAAAAATGATACGTTTTAATGTTATTCTATAAATTGACAAGCATATTATACTCTCATGGCAAGGTTTATAAAATATTTTGCGAATTCTACTCAAGTTTATTCTTCTGTCAATTCTTATCCTCAGCTGACATACAAGGGAAGGGGGGGGGGGGGGGGTTGGAAGTGCTCAAGGGAACTGAGAAAACATTGTTTGACCACCCAACATCACGACTGACATCGAGATACTTATCAGTTCAATATCAATAATGCTCTAAGAAAATGGACATCATATTTTTATTATTATTATTCTTTATATATTTCGCTTCACTTATTACCTATAAGATATCTCACATATCGGACAGCTGCTTTATATATATACAGTATATTTGTAGAATGATAGCAAAAATAGGTTTTTGTTAAATTGACAATAAAAGTTAAGAGAGGACAGAGAGAAGTAATGAAAAGTTATTGATGGAAAATAAATTTGATGGCTTCAATTGATTTTATTTTATGTTATCTTCTTAAATTACAAAATTTCAGAATTATATTTTTGTATTACTCTACAACTGACGTCATACAAAAGCAATCCAATGAGAGAGTTTACTTTTTTTTTGTAATAACAAGTAATTTTAATTGTTAGATATTGAATATTTCTAATCCTTTATTACAGGCGTATATATACATATTATTGAGTAATGAAACGTTAAAAGTTTTCTTTAATAACGTTTATTAAAATTTTCCTCTTTATTTGAAGATTGACAGCTTAGAAATCATCAATTAAAGACTTAATTATTTATAAATAATGAAAGTTTGAAATAATTATTATACTTAAAATATTAACCCATCAAAATAAACTCTTTTAACGTTATGAAATATAAACTAAAAATATTATAATTATTATTAAAAGTGTTTTTAGTAAGAAAAGCTTTAACAAAAGACTACATTATATTATGACAATTTTAAAATTACTTAAATGTCAAAAGAAATTGACGTAAGATACTTGATATAATATCAAACATTATAAACAGGTCATCTTTTTTTTTATGATAAAATAATATTGATATAATATTTTTTACTATAGAATATTTAATATCATTTTCTTGAGTGCTATATAATGTAAACTGATAATTTGATAGCAAACGTTTACTTTTTTTTAATGGATTGTGATAAGGGAGAGTTAATTAATTGATCACGTCCAAGTTTTGTTGTCAAATGTGACTTTACTTGACGTGATGTATAATATAATAGCTAGCCTCTTACACTAATGGTGTTGTGTGTTTTCATACAATGTTAAACAACTTATAATCTACAGAACTTGTCAACCTCACTTAACTTTTAACTCAAAACTTATAGCAAACAAACATGCAAAAAATTAATGTTCAATTTTTAATAATAATAATAAACTTTTCCTAGCATTTTTTTTTTAAATATCCCTTAAACTGATACTGGCCTTAAAAAAAATCCTGTCAATGATAAATCATAAGATGGGACTTATTTTATTATATATTTACGTTCCTTAACCATATATCCATGCCCTTAACCCTTACAAACTAGAGAGAAAACTTGTAAAGTAGGCAACCCACGCTACAATTTCTATTGTAGACCCGATAGTTTTATTGTATATTATGTAGACTTTTTTCTCTCATACTTGGATTAACAGTCCCATTTTATATGTGTTTGGTGTATATACGCTATACTGTTCTTCCATCGCTCTATTTACAAATTATATATGTTTTAAGAGTGTAAAAATAAAAATAAAATAAAATGATGTCATAATTTGCTAAATTTGCCTACTTTACAATTTTTTAACTCAAGTTTTTGAGGCTACAGATGGGGTTGAAGGATATAATATGTGCATGCATAATGGTTCCTTCTTATAAATTTTACGTTTTTTGTTTAAAATTTTTAGGACAATAGTATCCTTATGTAAAAGAAATTATTTCATAATATTTACTTATATGTAAGTATAATATTTGTCATGTTATCTTTTTTTTTTATTGAGTCAATTTATATTATACTGTATTTAAATCCAGAAAAATTAAAGTCTCTTTTATTACATAATGTTATATAATTTTCGCTCTAATTTTATTGAAATTTTCTTTCATGGTACTAAACATTACACATAGTGCTAAAGGATAAGAAATTATAGGGGTCCACTGTCGTTTTCTCGCGCGCACCTAATCGGTTACATGTCACCATAGATAACAAGCATTATTGATAACTTCTTTCCATAATTTGTAAGTTACAAAGATATTTTTTTAATAATAAATAACGATTATCAATGTTTAAAACACGAGTATTCATATATTTAATGTTCAATGAAATTATCAATAAAACTAAACTTGTTTCATAACAAAAATATATTCCATGTTCATGAATTATTGTCTTTCATCTTTACATTTTTCTTTTTCTAATTTAAATAGCAATTTTGGTTTTAAAAAAAGTACATCCTATTGGAAAAGTAACAACCATAAAAAAATTAAAATAGATTCTTCACTTAAAATAATTTCTATCATTATTTATTTGTTTATCTATAAATTTATAATAATAATAATATAATGTATCACAAAACAATAGATCATAATATTAATGAGGGCAACGTGATTCGACTGAAATGAATAATTTATACTTATTATTTAGTAGACAGTTTATCATATTGGTTTACCATATATAATCAAGTGGTTGTTTTGCACATATATAAAAAGTGACAAATGATGCGTACATTGACAATATTGTGAGTAATTGTATTTCATCATATGATTTGACTTGGGGGTCGCACAAGTGGTAAAGCAAAAGCAAGGGTTGGAGTTGTCGAAGTGGAAAACTTGTTAAATGAAGAGAGAAATCATTGAGCTCTATGTCGTTAGTCATTTTGACGTCACAATAATTTATCATTGTATATGTATTACTTACTCTCATTATTGACTTAGGAATTTTTATATATACAATAATAACATATTATTAGAGTTAAAATATCTCTTAATTAATATTATTTATTTTACGCAACTTCAACTTCGTAAAATGTTACACCATTATATTTTTATTTGTTCTAGTTTTTTTAATTATTTCAATTATTATTAATTATTATTTTCAATTAACAAATCACATTAATGCTCACAGGTATTCAAAATATTTGGATTAGAATTTATTATACGAATTACGCTGGCACCATACCGATAACATTACAGAATTACAAGTAATATGACGCTTATTAAGTTGCTAAAACATTTAAAATGTTTGCATTTTCTATTTTTAAATTTTTTTTTTTTTTTTTAGTTTAAAAACTTTTCATAAATATATTTTTGAATTAAAGTAGGCATGTTTTGCATATTTCAAATGCTGTTAAATACAAAACGCGACCAATATTATTATTTTAACATTTAAATATTTGGACTTAATTTGCCAAAGCTAAGTTTAGGGTACAGTACATACCATAAATTTTGAAAAATTTAGGGGAAGGTAATAATAAAACCGAATTTACATTTTTTTTAATATAAAGTCAGTAAGGTTCATTACATTCCATTTGTATACTTTTTAAATTAAATAAAACTTCGTAGTTGTTTTCTGAAGTATATTTTATTATATTTTTGTATAACATTTTGTCTTATACAAACGTGACTTGTTATAAAATTTTATTTACTGTAAAACTTTTTAAGTCAAGTATTCCCAGTGCATAATACACAAGATTGCAGTAAGGCTCAAGTTATACTTCTTTACTATTCTTGCCACTTATATCATTAAAGAATTATATAAGAAAAACAAGCATCACAAACAAGCTATATTACTTACATAGTTGAGACAAATTTTATTATCACTTAATTCCATTTTCATTTTATGTATGCTTACAGAATAATAAAATAAGTTTACTTTTTAACTTTATTATATTTTAGTGTAGAAAATTTATTTTTGATAAAATTATATGAAAATTTTAATGAAATAATGTTAAAAGTGTTGTAAGAAAATTTATGAATAAATAATAACAAAATATGATAATATTTATAGTCATGCTGAGTATAAAATGTATAATATTTTAATATTGAAAAATAGCAAAAAGTAAGCTATCCAATACTTTTTTTTCCTTTTTTGCTTGTCTAATAGTAACGGTTTCTGAAATATTTATGATACGTGTGTTGTCATGTGGATGTAATATTATCAATTGATATATTTATTATTTAAAGTTAATCTTAAAACAGAAATACTAAATATGCTAAAAAATGTAATATTGATGTATTTGAATTAGTGAAAACTAAATGAACATCTTTATTTTTTATTATTATTTTATTGTCATTGCCTTTCAGATAAAAAGAAGGGACCGAAATTTGCATTTTAAAGATGACCAATCTAACGGCAAGCTTTAATTATATTAAAAATATGTCTAGTGTATCTATTAATTTTTGCATCATTTCGTACATAATAAGGCTTTCTCTTAATTATTCTGGGTACGTTAGCTTGTTATAACTGAGCAAGGAAGTGACAAAACGAGAGATTAAAAAGTAATTAAATAATTTGTTTTTTGAGTAAGAAACAAAACAATTAGAGACGAAAAAATATCTTAATAAATTTAGAAACCAGGTACTTGATTGTATGCCTTAATTACAAGGTGCATTTCACTTCTCTGACTTCCAACAGCCAATTTTAATATGCCATTATGAAATACCTTAGATTTTATTTTAAAAGGAATTTATTACCAAAAATGTTATAACAAAAAAAATCTGATTGTGTTATGTCATTAGAACATTTTTAATCTTCCACAACAAGCTTTTAAAAATTATGAATTTTTAAAAAAACAAAATATATAATATAATCTTTTATCAATTTTTTATACATTAAGACTTATATAGAATATGAAATACGGATTTAAAAAAACTTAACAATTTTTAAAATGTACCATCAAACGAAATGTGATATACGAAAAGAAGAAAACTTTGTTTAGAGAGTTTTTTTTTTTTTTTTTTTTACTCCCTCCTCCCCTAATTTTACAATTCATTTTTTCATATAATAGTAATCTGATGGACGCTAAGACTTTTAACGTACACCCCATTAAAAGAAATAAAATTCTTATTTTAAAAATACATTATTTTTTTAAAGCAAAACTTTTTTTCTTTTTTTTTTTTCTTATCGTCCCTTGAGGATTTTTATATGAAAAATCTGAAAATTGTTGATGCGGCAAAAGTATTGTAGAAAGAAAAAAAAAGAGGAGGGAAAGTGGATGGAGCTTTACTTAGATTGGCAAAACAAAGCGGATAATGGGCCAAATACATCTCTTTTTAAAATTTTTATAAATATATATTATATAATATACTGTGTATACATATATATAATTATATACAGTATATATACATACTACATAATATTACATTTAAAAAAATTCACAAAGTATAATTTCAATTATTTTAATTCCCATATAATATAATTGAAATTATTATTATAATAATATTTAATTAATAAAATTATTTTCTCTACATTTTAATATCATATAATATTATATTATAAAATAATATATATAATATCTTGTTAGAAATAACTTGAGGGTACAAAATTTAATATTATGAACTTTATCCTATTTTATGCATGAAAAAACATTACAATTTAACCATCCCGGGAGCAAAATTTACATTTCAAAACTACAAACACAAATACCTTTATACGTTATAATATTTACCTTCATTCATATCATAAAAATACACATTCACTTGTATCTTTTTTTTTCTGTCTATATTTACATAAAATAACTAGACAAATAAGTTAAGAATCATTTTAATATTGATATAAAACATTCAAATAAAGTTATTCAATTATTTAAAATAAATTTAAATTTTATTTGATTTATATTTTCATATAAGAGATTATATATTTATATAACTAATTGAAATTAATATTATCACTATTATTAAAATACATATTTAAATAATTTTAAAGATTTAATAAAATTCTTGACTGAAAAGTTTTCAATCAAATTCATATGTTAATAAAACAATAAAGTTACTCTTTGATTTTCAGTATGTTAAAATTTTATTGTTTATCTTGCTATTTTCAATCATTTTATTTGTTTTTTAATAATTTTTTTTTCTGTAATTGAAATTAAGCTTTGTAGCCGTTCAAATATTACTTTGAAATTGGTGTTTGATATTAATTTATGGAACTTTATAATATATAAAAATACAAAACCATCATGTTTTTTTTTTTTTTTTTTTTTTTTTTTTTTTTTTTTTTGTAAGAGTAATTTTACATTTTTATGATTGAATTATTTACTGTAATAAATAATTTCAATACTAAATACACACAACTTTTTTGCTGCTTATTTGTTTATAAGCATTTTTCTTTTGTGAGTTTGTAATTGAGCACCTGTTTTTCACGGGAAGGTTTGAAAAGTAGATTTTCATGCTTCACCTATTTATATAAAGCAGTAAATACGTTAAAAGAAATTCCATCTGACTGGGACTCGAACCCAGATCTTTAGCTTGCTGGGTCACTGTGCTAACCATTGCATTATCGTTTTTTTTTTAATTTTTTTTTATATTATTAATATACCTAATATGATATTTTCCCGCGATCTCTGATTCATTTATGCGGGTTTGAGTGTGCCGATTATGCAGTAAAATAACCTGTCCAATATCAAACACAGTATATAAATATTTTATCAATGTTACTAAAGCCAGTATATTACATTCACAAAAGATATATAATTAAAATTGCTTTATTCATGCTTTTTTTTTTTTTTTTTTTCATCTTTATACTAATGTTTTTTTAATAAATATATAATGTATTAACTCTTTCTTGATCTTATTCATTTTATATGAAAACTAATTAAAACTTCACTAGAAGTACAAACTTCATATATGTATAAAAGAATATTATTCTATATATAAAAAAAATGTATATAATAACAAGAAGAATAATTTAAATTTATATTACGCCAAATTACATATTATTAAAGCGTATTATTATGTGATGATGATTCTTACTTGATAAAGTTAAAGGAAAAAAAAAATGAAAAGAATAATATATTATTTTATTCTTATTCTTTTTGTTCTCCCATAACTCTCTTTTCTACTTTTATTTCTTGATGTATCTAATTGTCACCACTATGTAATTTGCTTTGGGCAACGGGAGAGAAAAGATAATAATAAAGAAACAAACGACCACTTGCCCTCTCTCTCTCTCTCTCTCTCTCTCTCTTTCTCGGATGGCACTGCAATTCATTTCTCCTCTCCTATCCTCCCTCCTAAAAAAAAAACCACCCCCTACCATATCTCTTATACTGCCTAAAGGGATCATGATACACTAATGATATGCTGTCTGTCTTATATCATACTATATAAAACAAACATTATAAGAATCCATGATGAGGACAAGTATAGTAGTACTCTACTTGAAAATCTTGTGTCTCATTATTATTTAAACTAATTGGATCCTCTTTTTTTTTTTTTTTCTTGAAATTTAATCGTACACTTTTGCTATGTGTGTGTAACACTGAATTACCTAAGTCAACGTGACATCTGTTACGCGGAGTTCTTAGGTCAAGTATTTCTACGTGCGGATTTAATGTAGTTCTTCTTTTTTTATAATTTATATATATATTTATATAATATACAATATACAAAAACTTATACACGTGTCATGCTTTTCAAATTGTGTGTTAATGAGACGAAAATGTAATCTTTTTTAGTTTAAGTATGTTTCTGCCTTATGTATGTTATGTCACAGTTTTGTAACTTTTTACTTCACGACTTTCATTACAATTTTTTGAATTGCTGAACACTTCATTTTTTTTTTTTTTTTTTTTTTTTACATGAAAAAGCATTGAGTAAACAATGTAATCACATCACTAAGTTTGCAACAATGCAGAAAATTCTTATGCAAGTCATAAACTGAGCGCATTAAAATCCAAACTTTAAAATTTTCTATCTTAGACACGGAGCAATATTTCAATTAATTAATGACCTAATAGCGCAATAAATTGAATCACAAATATGCATACAATCTTCATTTAAAATCATTAAATTTCAACAAAATTAAATTTATCGCACAATAGAAATATTCGTCCATTTGAACAAGCCATAAGATTTCTTCAATTTTTTACGGCATACATTGTATTGCTCCGCGTAACGCAGCGTTTTGGCCATTTGAATGCAGTAACTTAATTTCTTAACGAGCTTCATAAGTGTTCTATTAAAATGCAAGCCTTAAAACTTTGCAGTGGCTTTTGATTAAGAAGTAATATACTACTAAAATTAGCATAAATTATTTATTTTTAAATTTTGAATCTAAATGTAGAAATATGCTGTTTGCTAGGAAAAATGAAGTAAAAAATATATCGGAGGAGTATGGAATAGTTATGCAACTTTGAAGTAAATTTTCGCTTAATTTCAAATAGTAGCTTTTACTTACACTCAACAAAAAATATATAGCGAATAAATTTTGTGTGTATCACTTACATATTTTCTGCATTTATTTGAAACAATATAAGATAGAAAATATGTATGCGACACATAAAAAATGCTGGTAATGTATTTTTTTACTTTTTTTTTTAGAGTGTATATAAAAAAATATTTTAGAATAATGGAACAGTGACCAGTCATAAAATCTGTCATAGGTATAAATATATGTCATGGAATCCAGTTGTTTAAAAAATGAAATGACACGTGAAGTTGCCTTTCTAAATCTTTGGTATAGCTTCGTAAAGGTCATCTCAAATATAAGATGTCAAAATAAAAAAGAAACTAAAATAAAAATATTAAACTTGTTGTGTAATATTTTGTTACAGGTTTGGTTTCAAAATCGTCGTGCCAAATGGAGAAAAGCGGAAAGATTGAAGGAAGAACAGCGTAAGAGAGATGAACAGGATAAAACTAAGCCAATGTTGGGAGATAAGGCTATCAGTGACAAGGTGAGTAGTCTCTAGTGGAATGATCAAACAAAATCAAAACAAATTTCAAAATGTCAAGAATAATGTTCGTATAGTAATATTTCATGACCATCCATAGTATAATCCACAGTCGTAAAAAAAAAAAAAAAAAAAAAAAAAAAAACTGAATTTTTTAAACGCGTTTTTGATACCACTTGATCAGACATGTAATTTGAGGTTTCGGTGAAGATACTTCACGAATAAAAATAATGATGAAGAAACAATATTTCTCCCGAGGAAAGTTTTTATTTCGTCGTACACATAGGAAGCACCCTCTTTTTTCATCCCCTAATTTTTTGGCGACTATAAAAGTTACAAGTATTATATCAATATCCTGACAAAATTTTGAGTTCATCCGATCAAAACAAGCCAAAAAAAAGGGGTTACATCCGGTGAGAGTGAGAAAAAAAATTGTTGTTACTAGAAAAATAAATTCTGAGGATAGGAAGTTTATAAAAATTTCATTTTTTATATTGAAATATTACAGTTTTTCATTTAAGAGGTATATAATAAATATAACTTTATATTTAAGTATTTTTTTTTTCTGCATATAAAATAAACTTTCAAATTAAGAAAATGAAATGGCTTTATTCATTTATTCAAGTTAAAATATTATTATTTGTATAAGCTTCTTCCTACATTAAAGTAATATTGCTACTTTATTATTTTATTTTTGTAAAGTGAATTGAAGAGGAAAAAAAGAAGAAGAAAAAAATGTTTATTTGATGGAGACGACAATTTTCTTTAAAAAAATATTTTTATATATATTTTTTATTACGTAAACTAAAGTTTTTTTATATTTCTTTATTTTTACATACATTTACGGAAATGACTACAATTTATTTTGAATAAAACACACACTATAAACTTGCGCCAATAAAAAAAACTTCTCAAGAATAAAAGAAAAAAATACGATTTAAAAATCAAGTTTTATTTTACTATATGAATATTATTGAATATTTCATAGACGTAGAAAAAAAAATAACAAAAAAAAAACTATTTTGGGAAAAATACTATAAATTTGTCAACGTTAAGAAAAATGATTTTTTATTTCTTTATTACAAGATTTACACGAATTTTTATTATAATAATATAAAAATTTAAATATAAGAATATAAACTTAAATTTTAAATGTATTCGCTCTACTTAATTCTGTGGCAAATATTATGAACACTCAATTACTTTTTCTTTTTGTTATAATATAAAGAAATATATATATTATATGTATATATTTTTTTAAAAATGTATTATATTTTATATTTTTTAATATATTCAACAAATGTTGTGACATTTTTATGAAAAAGCATTATAGCATGAATGAATTATATTAAAATTACTATCACCCATGTGTGAAAATATATTATATTTAACAAAAATGTAACAAAAATATAAAAACTTTTACTTTAAAAATTGTATATAAAAAAAAGAAAGACTTACATTTTTAAATAATAAAAAGGCGTAATTTTCACACTTATTTCTCTCGCTTATTTTTTTAGCTTACAAGGTGACGACTAAGGTGGGGGGAGGGGGGATAAAAAAAAGAGAGAGAAGGGTTTATTTTTGTAAAAAAATATATATTTAAAAAAAATATTTTAATGATTTATGAGACTAAAATCCCTTCTCTTACTCTGTTGTGGTTTTTAACTACATACGAATTGTTAATCCTCTCATTTTAATTATCTTCTTCTTTTTCTTTTTTTATAACTCTCTTTTCCCCACTTAAAAACAATTTTTATAAATTAAAAGCTTTTTTGAGAATAATATTAAAAAATATATTTTATTAATGCTATTGTTTGATTTATATCAATATAATATTGCTACATATCAGCTTATTTTGTTAAAATGTCATTATTATTTTAAGCATCACTTTATATTAAATATGTATGTAAAGGTGATGTAATCTCTATAAATAAAATTTTTCTTTCATAAGGTATCAGAATTCATGCCTCAATAAAATAGTTTCATATATGAAATAGTATAATGCTACAGTGCATATGAATAAATATGAATATGAGTGCAATTTGAATAAATGTATTTTTGTACTGCAATTTGTTGTAATTCATAGATTATCGTCAAGTAAAAAAAATATATATATTTTTACCGACAAGACCTGTCGAGATATACCCGAGGTTGATTTGGCTGTAGTTTTTCTAGTTAATGGATAACAATTAACTAGCAATGAACAGAGAATAATAAACGATGTACTTACCATGAAGTGTGTACGTGTCCAGGTAGATGACATGCACTCAGGTGCCAGCAGCCACAGCGCCACGAGCAGCCCTACACTTGTACCCTCCACAGGTATGGGTACGGAGGACTCTGAGTTGCGAGGACGTCCTGATAGTTGTGTCGTCTCTGACAATGAACTCGACCCCGAGGATGATGAAGATAGCAGCAGACATAGTGCTGAAGCGGGTAGAGGCTCCAGAGCACCACCTTCACCAGCCTACAGTCAAAGGTAAGTTAGTATTATATTACGTTAAGTCACATCTACAAAATTTACTATCTTGCTTGCAGTTCTCCTCCAGCTTCTCCCCACCCCCCGAGATCTACCCCCAGTCTACCAGCGGGTACAATACAGTCAGGGTCTCCCAACCCAGGGTCTCCCGCAACCCCAGGGGGCACTTCAAGTGCAAGCAGTAGCACGTTGAGACCCCCAGTATCTTTGGCAGGAGTGTCACCTTTCAGCTCGCATCTCTTCCCCAGCTTCGACAGGTAGGAACATTTTGAAAATCTATTTAAAATACAGTTAAATTAACTAGAAATTATAATTTTGTGTGATTATAGAATTGTAAACAACTCTATAAGTACTTATAAATTCCTTTTTGTTTTCTGTAACAGAATTACTAAAAACTTCTATTTTAATTCATTTCAAATTTTATTTAATCTTTTATGGTGAATGTCAATAGGTTAAATAAACATTAAAAGACTTTAAATATGGATATAAAATAGATAATTCCTATCAATATAGTAAAAACTATACGTAATACTATAAGTATTCTTTATGGTAGTACTAATGCGTAAAAAAAAATATATATATATATTTAAATACTTTATTTCAAACAAATTTATTTTATTAATAATCAGTCTGAATATATATTATATATATAATAGTAATAATAAAATCCAGTATAAACATTAAATTTAATACTTATTCACGATATAATAAATTATGTAAACATGAATAGTAATATCATTGTGATTAAATTGAACAAAAACTGAGCTTGCCACCAACAATCGTACATTAATCCTTAATTTGAAAAGCCATGGATTTACAAAACTAAATGTCATTTATTTAGTATGAATTTCATTCATTTGAAATAAATTTGACATGTGAGCTCAAGAGTTACGATGATGATGGATTGTGATATTTAATAGATTTTGTATATGTCCATTGTGACATGTATAGAGGGATTTTACAATATGAAATTATTATATTTTGTTTTATTGAAGTTAAAACTTTTATACGTGGATTTGTATTTTGTTGTGAAATATATCAATTACATATATTATGTTTTTCAATTATTTGAATATATAGAATTTTTGAATAAAATTTTCTAAAGTGAGAAAGCTTAACATTATTTAGGTTTAAATTGTTTTAAATTATGGTTTCGTATGGGAATCACTCATTCCATGGTGCCAATATCCTAAATTTGATTAATGTAAGTGGATTTATTTTTAACTAAAAATGTGGCCCATTGAATACTGGATTACTCGTCACAGTCTTCTTTTTTTAATACTGTTAATCGGAGTTTCACTTACAAATCGTTTAAATTGATAATTTTGATTTTTAGAAAATACGAAAAAATATTTTGTTTAAATGTTGTACTGTATAAACATTCAACTTATTGTGAAGAATTAAAAATAATAATAATTTTAATTTATATTATTAAAATATATATATATATATATATATATATATATATATATATATATATATATATATATATATATATATATATATATATATATATATATATATATATATATATATATATATATATATATTGTTACAAAATAAGAATAGTTGTTATAAAAACACATACATATATAAAGTATTTTAATTGGTTAAATGAGTTTGAATGAGATAATTCATATAATATTACAGCTCTAAAGTATCACGCATTTACTCTTGAGTGTACTAAACTTAATATTATATATATTATAGCGTGCTCAGCTGCTATACTCTCTCTGTCTCTCTCTGTCTCTCTCTGTCTCTCTCTCTCTCTCTCTCTCTCTTGTTTCGTCGGTCGGTGCAGTACAATTTTTTTTCGTTCTAATTGTTTGATTGTTCGTTGCTAATATAACAAACGACGTCTCGTGGCATATGAGAGAGAGAGAGAGAGAGAGAGAGAGAGAGAGAGAGAGAGAGAGAGAGAGAGAGAGAGAGAGAGAGAGAGAGAGAGAGAGAGAGAAAGCGGGCATGAGGCCAGGATGAACCGAGAGAAGGACGCCGCGAATTATCTTATTACAAACCTCTCTTATTCTATCTCAACTGCTTACAACCGCAAAACTTTATTATTATTATATTGCTACAATAAGACAGTCTTTCAATTAAATAGATGTCATATAAAACAGTTCTTGTTTAATATTATAAATAATATAATGTAGACAATAATATTAAATATTAATTTTAATAAATCTCGTATTTAAATATTTCATCTCAAAATTGTAACTTGGTTGTAATCATGGTGATGAAAATGTTAATAAATGTGATTAAATTTACTAAATTAATAGTAAAAAATTTTCAAGAAAAGTTAACAAAATTTCATACCGTATAAATCATTTTACATAATGAACACTCGGTCGTAAAATTATTTTTTAATTTTAATTTGGTCGCAAAAGCAGAAAAAAGTTTAAAGAATAACATATCACGCAAATATCAACTGTTATAATATATTTTGCAATTTTTTGCTACATTTTCAGTAGCAGCTTTGTTTCTCTATATTCCTTTAGTTTTTGCTAACACAAAATATCATCTTTATTCAATAATTAAACTCAATTATAACAGAAATTAACACTCTTATCATATCATCAATGCGGGTATTACAAATTAACAATAACAAGTTTAGTAATTAACAACAAACTTCTCTTTGAAGAAAAAAAAAACAAGAAGATTAAGATTATAAACCTTAACTTATTATAATACAATTATATTTTGTACTAATAACACCATTTTCTTACCAAATTTTATCACAAATCTTTTTACTAAATCCTATTATATCTATCGTAATTTTCTTATAATCATTGAAACTAAGGGAGATAGACATAATAATAATATATAAAATAATAATACTCTCCCTACTTTTAGTATATATATATATATATATATAAAGCTTATAGATAAAAATAAAGAATCATGAAGTAAGCGTGCCAATGTGATGTTAATCCTTAGTAATCTCATTGGAAATGAATGTAGGGGAGGGTGATGACACATCTCCCCACCTCCCTTCCATCCACCTCCTTCCCTTGTGATCCATTATCACTCTATTGTCCAGTCCTAAGAGACTACGATTGCTATATATATATTATATATATATATATATATATATATATATATATATATATATATATATATATATATATACATGAAAACTAATTATTACTTTATGTTATGTATGGTCAAGCTTTATCTATTACACACAAATTTAATGTTTGTTATATGGTTTGTCATTTCCGTTTCCGTATAATTCACTATTATTTAGTATACAAGCTACTGTTGTGGACGTTAAGTTATTATTATAAATAATTAATGTAGCAATAATCATGTTCAATGTTCAATATATATATATATATATATATATATATACATATATATAATATATATATTAGTAATGGCTGATTTATAATATTAAGTTATACATAATTATTAAATTCAAATTATATATTAATTATAAATTTTACTTTATAATATATCAAGTTAAATTAAATTATATAGTTTACTATAACAGATTATTGAATTCAATTATATTTAATCTCTGGTGATTCAAAATAATAATACGGAATATGTAAATTAGGACATAGGTGGATGATTCTCTCTCTCTCTCTCTCTCTATTTCACACACATACACCATTTTTTATGCTATCCAAAACCAGGAAGTCATTTTCAGATCAGTTTCACTTCTTATCTAAAATTTATTTTACTATCTCCATCCAAAATATGCACTTTACTTTAGAAAGAACTATAAAAAAAGTTAAAATATAGGTGTTTTTGTGCATTCAAGAAATACTTAAGATTTTTTTTTCTTAAAAATTTACATAAAATATATTTTTTCTTTACCCTATGTTTTATTTCTTTTGATATCATTGTAATTATTTTTAGTATCAGTGGACATATGTGAAAAGTAAGGGTGGGATATTAAACGCTTGTGCAGCACGTTTCTGTTCAATGAAGTGAAAAGCTTCCGTATAGTCAATGACTTGTGTCCATCCGGTAAAGTTTGACTGTAGTTTTGTCTTGTGTAAGAGGAGGGGAAGGGGGAGGGGTGACCACCCATACAAAATACTGTCAAGCCACGTGACCAAACTTCAAGTTGGCACGTGGCATTAAATCTATTGTTGTTAGCTGGTGCAATATTACATAATCACATCATTAAATTTACAGCGTGAAATCAAATAATTAATCTAAGTGCTTTTTTTTTATTGATGAGAAATAAATTTTAAAATACGTTTTTTTTTTAAACATCAGATTATGGTTTATAATGAAAAAACAAAACATAAAACAATCGATTTTTTTATTCATCAGCTAATCTAATTAAAATCACATGCAATAAGCAGAAAAGAAAAAAAATATACATACTTTAGCACTTGTTTAATGTAATTTTAAAACGGCATTTTTTTAAAAGTAATTCATGTATTAAAGTGACGTAGCAAGTTTTTTTTTTTTTTTTTTTTTTTTTTTTTTTTTTTTTTTACTTTTATTACTACAAAGCTATAAAAGTAACGGTAATTACATTTTGCGTGCATTCAAATTTTCTTTGTAAATATTTAAATAATTTTGACATCATAGTAATTAATTTGTCTTTCCTAAATATTTCTTCTTTCTTTAAATTGGATACATTAAGTTGCTTTTTTAAAAAAAATATAAAACTTCATGAATATTAAAAAGCATGCCGAAATTGGTTGATACAAAAGGCAACACATTATGGTTACAAAATAATTATTGTGGTTAGCTTTGATATCTTAGTCAATTTTTTATTACAATAAATTTCCTGTTATATTCATAATTCATAAACATTGTATAAAGTGCGGTTTTGTTAATCCCATTACATTAGAAAAAACAATTATTCATTGTCGAGAAAAGATAAAAAAAAAAGTGGCTCTCATCATTGTTGTAATACAAAAGCTTATGTTTGCTGATGTTGAGAACGCCCCCTCCACGTCATCCCCCACCCCCCACCCCATGTCTGATCCGCATTGTTGCTCTCCCTTCTCAACAATCACATAGACACGCGTCTCAACACCGGCAAATTAAAAGCCTTTCATTATTTTCCAATGTTATGAATGCATTATTAAACAATCATTATCAGTACTTTATTTTATATAAGCTATTGTATTGGGTAAGTAAAATAATAAAAATAATATTAAAATTATTAATAAAATATCATTTTAATCTTTTACTTTTTTATAATATATATAAATATAATATTAAAAATTAATACAATTTTATTTTTTTGAATAAAAAAAAAAAAAAAAAAAAAAACTTTATTTATAACGAAAATACATTACATATTTTTTTAATACAAAAATTATTAATAATTTATTTTGTTTACTTATACATAAAAAAAAATGATAATAAAATAAAAAAGTTTCGTAAATATATACATTTTAGAATTATAATTTAAATAAATGATGATGATGATTTTATATTATATACTTTGTATAGGTAATATTATAAATTTTTATTACAAATTTACGTTAAAGTAATTGATATAAATGTATATAATAATCCATTAAGTTAACGTTATATACGTAAATACGTATAATACAAGTAGTCTCTCTCTCTCTCTCTCTCTCTCTCTATGTATGTGTGTGTGTGTATTATGTAATAAATTTTAGTATAGTAAATTACGTTTTAAGTGGTATAACATTGTAATAATAAAGCATCAGGTGCAAAGAGTTTCGCTACCATAAATCAGGTTGTTAAAATAATAATTAAATTAAGAAACTGTTTTGTTGTTTAATATAACAACAAGTCTTATCAAGTCATATATAAATTTACATTTTCAACTACTACTTATGTTATATTATATATAAAGAGAGAGAGAGAGAGAGAGATACTATAATATAATATACTTGATGATATACTAATTATTATTGTTAATATAATGACGTAACCATACTGATTAATCAATTGTTTTATTTAAATAAAATAGACATGCGTAATAATTTTAATATTATACATTTTTTTTATTAATATAATTTTAACTTAAAATTTTATCTCTCTTCCTATTTTAGCTCTTTCGTTTTCAATTAATTATTACAGGTTTGTAATTTCATTAACATTCTAATTGCTCTAATTAGTAGCGCTTACGTATACTCTCAACTACTAAACTAACTCTATATATTTCACTTTGTATATATTTTGTGTGAGTGTGTGTATGTGTGTGTGTGTGTATTTCGTGTTTATTTTAGTAACTGTGGCAAAGCGATTACAAGCGCAACACTTGCTAATTGCTCTACTCCACAAAATCTAACGTGCTGTACTGTGTATCTAAAAGGGAGTAAAAAGGAAGCAAAACACCAAGGAACAGTAAGTAGGAGAAGGAGGAAAAGGAGAAGGGTAAAATTTAGGCGTGGGTTTTGAAAGGAAGGGTTTTGGGAAAGAGATAGAGAGAGTCGAAGAGAATTTCACCAAGTTTTCCCTTGGGACATGAGAGAGAGAGAGAGAGAGAGAGAGAGAGAGCATGACTTTCCAAATCTAAAATAAACTTTACGACTTAGTGGTTTTAAGATCAAAAATAAATAACTTATAATGAATTTTTTTAATAATTTTCCGAATAATTTGTTACACTTGTTAGGTAGAAAATATAAATATTTACTTTTTAATTACAGTTAATGATCAAAATGTTTTATAATCTTATTAAATTAATATTATTTACTTGTTTTTAAATTTGCATTAATTTATTGGTGTAGGTATTTATTATGGCTAAAGTAACTTGAAATCTATAATAATCTTTTCTGAATGTAAATCAATTTTTTTTAGATTTAACCAATTTTAATATGGTCAAAAACAGTATAAAAAGAAAGTTAACATAAAAAGTTGTAGACACAAAAGTACTAATTGCTCTACTTTTAATATACATTCATAAATTGGTGGTGAAACAATTATGTGTTTGTTATTTGTCATTTATTATTACTACATTTTTGTTTCTTATTCCTTACAAATATTTTTTTATAATACCTTTCAAATGGTTTAAAATACTAATATTAATTTCACTGAATCGTAAACAAATTTCTATTTATATAAAAGACGTCCATACAAAAATCGCTCGTCTCGTATCCTGTCGAATATGCAATTTGTTGAACAGATGTAACGTGCGGGTTGCAGGCAGGTAAGGGGCTCCCGGTTCAACGCTATATACCTATGACTCGCTCAGTGACGCTTAGAATGAAAAGATCCTTCAATACTATCATAACAAAATTATTTTACAACAAAAATAAACGAGTGACTTTAACGAAAGCAAATATTTTCATATTTTATTTTCCTCAAAAGAAAATAAATGCTGTATATGTATAATTATAAAGTAATATACAGTACAAGTATAAATATAACAATTTTACTATTTAGTATCCTTTCAGTATATTATTTTAAAGTTTATATATAATAATATACCATCATATAAATAAAATAATATAAAAATTATTAAATAATTTTAAAAGCACTTTAACTTAATAAAAATAATAATAAAGTAGTATAATATTAAGTGTAATGTAAATCATAAATTAAATATTATATTATTTATATAGAAAGCCTCCTCTTATTCTCTTTTATAGTATACATTATAAAGTCACAATTGAAAAGTGTACATGTTATATACTTTAGTATGCAAAAGACCATCTAGCCAATTGGTTCCTCTTCGTGATTTTAATTAGTATAGTTGGGTTGGTCAACTTATACTCACTTGCCACCCTTCAGTCGTAATGTTAGTGCTAACTCTCTCTCTCTCTCTCTCTTTCTCTCTCGACTCTCCCAGACTCAAACATCAAGGGAAAAACGAAGTAAAAGCCGCCCCGTTTGCCTGGCCACCCGCGCCTTGTTTCACTTTTACCCCTCCCCATCTCCTCCCATCTCCTCCCATTTTCCCTTTCTCCCAACTACGAACACAAAAACCCATGAATTTATAATGATACCAATATTTCTGCAAGAGGGATCTAAATAAATTATAAACCCACAGAAAGTGTTACTTCGTTTTAAACAAATGACTTTATATTTATAAAAGAGAAATTTTAAGAGAATAGGGGAGAAAAAAAGTATAAAAAAATTATTTATATACATATATATTATATAAAAGTAAAATTTTATATATATTAAAATGTTTTAATTAAAGTCTTCTTTTAAAAAAAATCTTGTAAAATGTAATAATAATTTTTAATTCAGGTTGGTAATTATAACGTTACTTAAAAATTATATCTATAATGTATGCAGTTTTTTCTTCTTAGCATTTGTGCGTTGCAAATTTAAAGTATAATATTTTATTTACCACAGATGTTATTTTTTAAGCATCTCTGTAAATTTATTAGTACTTTTACACTACTTTTGTGTTTATTTTTCATGACGTAAATTTCCGATTTTAAAAGTTAAGGAATCCCGAAATGAAGAAATACTAATAATATTTCAAATTTTTGTACGTTATTCATATTATGTTGCTTATTGATAAAAATTGCAATCGATAAAACAGTGAAAGTAAGAAAAGCAATTTCAAGTTGTTTTTATTATTTTTAAAAACGGTAAAAATATATAGATTTTGATCTCTTTTGACAAAAACTATTCAAAAATATTAAATAACTTCAAAGAAATTGTAATATATTTTTTTATCATCTTTGCCATGTTTAAAAGAATATTATATAAAACTTATTTCATATAAATATAATAAAAGTATAGAAGAAAAAGTTACATAAAACAATTCTTTTAATGACTTAATATAAAATTAATGAATCACTTTGACATTTAACTGTTTTTTATGATTGAAAAGGAAAAAAAAAAAGATAAAGAATAAAAAGAGAAGATGTTTTAAAACTTTTTTTTTTATCTTCATAAAAAATTAATATAAGACGTGAAATATATAAGAGAAGGGTGACAGTATAAAAAAAAATGAAGATTTTTATGTCAACTTTTCCTTTGTTAACTTGCCTCGTGTTCTGTCTAATGAGAAAATGTCAAGGTGTGAGGATGTGGGCGAGAGGTGGAGAGGGGGAGGGAACCCTTAACTCAAGATCTCGCACACTTTTTATATTATTTTTGCACCCTAACTACAACCAACTTAGCATGTCAAAATTTTCATGACTAAATAAGAAAATTTGTTCTTTTTAAAGTACGAAGTAATCTGGATTTTTTTTTTTTTTTTTTTTTTTTAGATTCCACCAAAAAAAAAAGTATATTTAAAGAAATAATTTATTAATATTTTAATCTTTTTTAAATCTTTATAGGATATTATTTCAGCTATATATATAAATGAGATTTCATTGCTTTTTAGGGCGGGGAGGGGAGGGTACTTTGAAAGATTTCATTTTAAAAAGTCGACTCAAGAGAAATTTTAAATAATAAATAAGTTTTTAGTAATTGTGGAAATAAATATGTTTTATGAAAAATATCATTTCCTTTAAAAATGTAATTGCTTTTCATCCTATATTAAAGTTTCTCAACTTTGGTTCTTATTGTAAAATTGAAAAAAATAATATTTAATAATATGACATTTTTTGTTTTAATTTTTTTCTCTAAAGAACTGTCATTTTGTCAAATAATATTTATTATTGAAATGTTGGTGTTTAATGAAATAATCTAGTGAACTTAAAATTTGTTACAATAAAATCGAAAGTAGACTAACAACAACAACAACAACAACAACAACAAAAGAAAGTAAGCAAATAAATAATAATAAAAATACAGTATTGTATATGATGTACATACGTACAAACAAAATAAGACATTCATGATTCATGACGTAGTGCTGTTAAAGTGGAATTGGGAATTTTCAGGACCAATAGAAAAATGTTTAAAAAACAAAAACCTTTACTGAATAAGATTATAATTTCAATAATTTAAAAATAAATTCAAAAGTTATTCTGATATGAACAGTAAATTCTATCAAAAATACTATATTGAAATAAAACTCTACTATTTTGAATACATAACTTTATAAAATGGAGATCAATAGACTAGCTTTTTTTTTTTATTCTACATAAGTAACACGATTTTTATAAAGAATAATCGAACATGAGCTGGACTAACTTAATAAAAAGTGTAAAAGATGAAAGAGAAACATTGACTGATGGCGAGGCGGTACGAGCCGAGTGCCAGGGGCAAAAAGTCTTGTACGTGACAGAACAGAAAAACTAGAGAGAAACGACACAAAGAAACAAACATCCTAACGTAATATTAAAAATCATGCAAATTCAGAGCCTTTTTTTCCCCTTGATTTCATCAACTCAGGTCAAAAACACGTATATACCTTTCAGAAAATATTTATATACATATTTTTTTATTCCATTTGTAAAATACTATCTTTTATTTCAAATACATTTTTCAAGAGGGAAAAAATTATATAGTGACACTTTTTATTATAAATAATATTTTATTTACACACTGAACTGTATATATATATATATATATATATATATATATATATATATATATATATATATATATATATATATATATATATATATATATATATATATATATCTTAAAAAGCACTCAGCTTAATATTTATTATATATGGTAATATATAAAAAGGTTTAAAAATGTTATCATTTTTTTAGTGTACATATACAATTTTGTTTTTAAATTTAAGTCTTACAAAATAAATTTAGCATTTGCATCTATTTTAAATGAAACTATAGACAATTTTGTAAAAAATAAAAAAATAAAAAAAGGAAGAAATTTAAAATAACGTGTAGATTTATAAATAAAAAAGTTAGCTTCAAGACAGCTTGAAAATAAAGTTCGAAACTACAAGTAAATAACACTAAAACTGATCAAATAAATCAAATAAAATAAACAAGTACGAAGAAAAAAAAATCAAATTTGGTCCCAATGCGACAAGAATTCTAATCATTTTAGGTAGATGAAATGTAATAATAAAATAAAGTTCTTCTCTATTTTATCTTCTTCTTCTTCTTTTTTTCTTTCTTTTTTTTTTTTACAACTTCAAAAAAAAAAAAAAAAAAAATGCGCCCTAACTTTTTGGTACAGCGTATATATATATATTTTTTCTTCCTTTCTTTTTTGTATTTCCATATTTAATTTATTTTCTCCTTTACTTAACTCGATGCTTTTTATAAAGTAATATTCATAATTTCTTTATAAAGTTTATTATTAATTTAAGACATAAAAAATTAATACATTTAATTTTATAAAATATAACTTCTTTTTATATACTGTATATATAAAATTTTTCCTTTGTATATTTAATAGTAATTAAATTAAAAGCGTTCTTTTGCTTAATTTTCTTAATTTATTTTCCACTTTGTAGCTTTATAGTTAATGCAACTTCTCCTCTCCGAAGGCTTTATATATATGTGTGTGTGTGTGTGTGTGTGTATATATATATATATAATATATATATATATATATATATATATATATATATATATATATATATATATATATATATATATATAAAAGTAACATTAAATTTAAAATAATTTACAAGTGAGAGAAAGAGAGAGAAACATGGTTAAGTTTCTCAATTAATTAATTAAAGTTTTAGTTAAAACTATATTATACATAATTATACATATATGAGTGGTATAAAGGTATAAAGGTGGCCATGCATATCTACACTATACAAATGTATAAGGTACGTCGGTGGTGGTAGTCTTACCGCAGATTAGTTCAGGGACCATTACAGTACTCAACTTTACAGGGAGGATGTCCAAATAATGTATAAGAGAATGTCTCCACATAAAAGCAAAAATTCCATGATCATATAAAAAGTAGGTAGTTTTATATCTTATATAATACATCGTATATAATAAAAATAAATACTGTATAAGAGATACAGTATGTATATAAGTAATAATTATATCAAATAATGAATATAATTATAAGTTGTTGAATTAAAAAACAAGAAGCGTTTTATTGCTCCTTATTGCGTTCTTATTGCAGATTAATTTTACATATAAAATTATATACATTTATATTCCTCAAAACATAATTATTGCTATCTATACATCTTTTCCTATAGGAAAGATTATATAAAATATTTTTAGTCCAGTACAGTAGTTAAATTATACATTTATCAGTAGTTGTTTGTGAATAATATTAATAATGAATAAAGTTAAATGTATTTATTACTTTGCCGTACCTCTATATGACGCACTTTGGATTGCGGGCACATAAAGTGGGCGTCACCACCGCGATTAGCATGCGGCCTCCCGCGAGACCTACTGCCGCCTCGTCATGAGCAAAGAGAACTAGAGTGAGCGAGTGAGAGAGAGAGAGAGAAAAAGAGACCACCGTCTAATCTGATTAACAATCTACATGTATTCAAATGCATTAACGTTGTAAATCATAGGTCTATAATCCACCCTCTTCTTATTTTCACCCTTTTATATTACTTTAAAAAAAAATATATATATAAGGTTTATAATAATAGAATAATGTTTTACTAATGGCTAATATTGTTTTATTAATGTGATTTTAAATTAAATTTACGTCAGAAAAAATTAAAAATTAAAGAACATGTTGAATATTTAATTAGTTATTGATGAAAAATTGTGTTATGTTTTAGCAGCGGATTCCGACCAGTGTTGGACGGAAGTACGGGGGCACGTGGCACTGGAAACCCACCACCCCCTCTATTCTTCCCTCCACACCTCACTTCACACCTTTCGTCGCAGTTCGCACCACCACTATTTCCGGGACTCAAAGGTAAGTTGAAAATTTTTTTATACTGTTATTTTTTTTTTAAATTTAATGAAATGTTATTGCTTTTCTTGGAGATTTTAATGCAAGCAATAATTAAACTTTTTCAAAGTAGTGGCAGTGACTTGAAATTCTGCTCAGAAAATAATTATAATAAAAAGTTTTTTTTTACATAAGTCATGGAAACTAATATAAACAGTTCCAAGCAAACTTTACCTAAATTTCAACATTGATTAAATCCATATTTGGCCTATATAGTAATAAAATTAGCAAATCAATTGGATTGAGTGAAATTATACGTATTTTCCACAGCATTTCCCGGTTTGTGTTCATGCTGTCCGATCAAGCCCTCCTCTCTCGCTTCAGGCCTACATTCCATCACGCCAGGTTCAGGTTTGATGTCGTCCCTGGCTGCGGCTGCTGCGGCTGCTCAGGAGCAAGAGCAACGCTCCTCCAGTGTCGCGGAGCTCCGGCGCAAGGCTCAGGAGCACTCGGCTGCACTTCTGCACTCGCTACACCACGTGGCCAGTATTCGTGCGCAGCAACAACACCAGCAGCACAGCGCAGTCGCGGCTGCAGCTGTGGCATCCCTTCATTCTGCGCTCCAGCAATCACAACCCATGAACTTACAAGCAATGCGCAAGTCACCCCCACCCTCACCTCCACCCTCTGCGCATCCAAATTCTACAGGGGACAGTGGAGGTTCTGCGGAGCATTCACCGTAAGTCTATGCGTAACAATCAATCAGTTGGCAATCAAACCCAAAGAAAAATACGTTAAATGTCATTAGAATATTTTGTAACAGATCCAGAACAATTTTTTAACTTAACATTCGTTTCAAAAACTTTCCCCAATCATCCCGATTGGCTTTGATACTAATAAGTTTTAAATTAAATTCCCCAAAAAAACTTTGACAAAAATTAAATACATTTTGTATCGCACTTAAACTTGTCAATTTTCAGTATACATTGTTATTGTCTGGATTAAAACTAATGTTATTTTTTCCCCTTTTTTTTAAATTTTGCTTCATATAGTTATATATAAAGAAACTACACGAAACCTCAATTGTATAAAATTTGATTGAAATATTCACTGTCTTGCTGGATTAAAACTAACAATTTTTTTTAATTTCTATACAGTAGATATAAAAAAAAATACATGAAACCTCAATTGTATAAAATGTGATTGAAATATTCACTGAATTCCCTCATGTAAAATAAAATTACTATGTTAAGATATAACAAAATATATATTACCATAATATTCATAATATAACTGTAATATAGAATTTACAATAATCCATAGTGTATACGATTCTTTGAGTCATTATAAAATAATGAACTCAAATTTCCAATAATCCTGCCTTCATGAGAAGGGATCAACAAAATATTAATAAAAAAAATATGCATAGCTGATGTTCCCGCCAAAAAAATATAATGTATAATAAATAAATTTTTAAAAATAAATAAAAACGACGAACAGAACAAATAATTGGTAAATATCTTATACAAAAATGAGATAAAATAAAAAACCTGATTGCACCAAAGATTTAGGTTTACGATAAATTTAAGATTATTTTTAAATAATTTGAATAAATAGTTAAAATTTATTTTTTGTTTTTTTCGTTTATAAGTTTTAAGTAATCTAAATCAAGATTAGATTTTCTAACTATTAAAAAATCAAGATCACATTTTAGATGTTATAATTATTATAACCAAATTAAGTGCGAGATTCAAGTAGTTAAAATTTAAATCTTGATCAAGTTTACAATGTATAATTAGTAACAAGCTGTGAAATTTCTAGTTAAATTAGCATATAAATATATAATTAAATAATTAATGTTTGTTTGTTTTTAATATATTAACCCCTCCCCTACCCCCACTCCCAAATTAGCACAAAAGAAATAATAATTCCTTTTTGCCTTGAAAAATAAAACAATCTTTTAAATGTTAATTAACTTAACTGTAATTCAAATAAAGTATAAAATATTGTATGGATATGCTAAGAAAATTTGGAAATTAAAAAAAAATGTACATTTTTAAAATATTTAGACACCTTTCAGTAACTCAAAACGCTAGAATAAACCACACAAACAAATAATAAATATAAGCATGTTTGTTGTTATAGTAGTGTTTACATATTGCAAGAATGTAGTGAATTAAAAATATGTAACAAATATCCATAAGAAAGGTATGAAATGCCATTTATGAATGTAATTTTTTTATATATTTCAATAGCAATTACTCACTATAATACTAATTTAAATTATAATTATTCTTAAAAGAAAAACATGTTTCATTATTATTCTTTTTTAACGAGTAAATGTAATACAGAATGCATGAATGAATATATTTCTTGCAATATGTAACCTACAATATATTTGTAAAAAAAAAAAATCTTATACGTCATAATCGTGTTTTTTTTTGTTGGATAATAAAAAATATTGTAAGCAAATATTAGATGGATGTAAAAAAATTGATATAAATAAATTATATGGTATCAAATTATATTGTGCTTTATTTTCCTGTTCTAATCCTTCAATATAAATATATACCTGTCAATTTACGATCAATTTCTAAGGCAATTTAGTCAATTTAATTTCAATAAAAGCAAGCTAAAATATGCAAATAAAATAATAAGAGGCCTTATCCAGGTTTCCTAGAATATAAGTATTGTATTTTAAATATAAATTTTAATATGATTGACCTTTTATTATTTTTATTTATTTATTATGTATTGGCTAATAAAGAAGCACTGTTTTCAATTGTAAGCGATTTCCATCACATCCGCGTCCGTTTCAACTTACTGCGCATGCGTAGTACGTAGAAACGAAAGCGGAAGTGATTGAAAACGCTTATAGTCGGACCTAAAACAGTTGTTTCTATTTTAGTCAATAGGATGGAGTAAACGAAATACTCTTTACACTTTTTGCTCAAAATGAAAAATCTACACTTTACAAATTCTAAGGTCATCCATTTACTCCTCTGTTAAACGCGTAGAAGAGCCAAATGTAGATCGTTCATTTTGAGTGAAATTTGTAGAGTGTAGTCCGTTCACTTTGACTGGAGTATTGTTGACGTATTTCTTCAATAGAAAGAAAGTTATTTTTAATATTAAAAAAATTAAAGCTTTTTTTTTTTTTTTTTTTTTTTTCCGAACCGTAATGTACACGTCAAGGGTATACGTCAAGGGGAATGAAAATAAATTATTATAAAACACATATATGATAAAATATTGTGTCATTTAACTGTTTCTGTATAATATTTCTCCATAAAAAAAAAAAAAAAAAAAAAAAAAAAAACCATCCCCTCGATATAATATTTTCATTTGTATATAAATAATTGAGTGAATTAAAACATTATGGAGACGAGCTAGAAACGACATTTATAAAAGAGGTGGCGTACGATTGGTGTTGTCTTTGGGACGTTTCTTGCCTGTTAGCCAATACAAGGATCTGAATAGCACCCGCGAGCCACGCTACAAAACTTGTCTTTCTCTCGCATTGATCGCAAATATATATAACACACCTCAGTGATGACGTCACAACACTTGTAACTTGACTTCTTTTGTTTTGTATATTATATGCTATTATAGTAATTGAAAATCATGTTTAAAAAGAGAAAGAAATAGATTTCACAATAAAGAAGGGAGAATATTTTAATAATTTAATTTTTAAATTACTTAAAATAATATTAATACTACTATAAATATAAAAGTTATAAGATAAATAAAAGAAGCAAAAATTAATATGAAAAGACGCATTTACAATATTTACGAAAAGAAATTTTGTGTTTTTAAAAAGGAGCAAAAAAAAAAAAAAAAAAAGTTTTTATACTATAAATTTTAAGCCAAAATAAAAATCAGAAAGTTGCATTCATAGTAAAACTAAATACATAAATTACTTCTCATAAGTTTTAATGAGCAGGAATTATATTGATACCATTTTGTAAGATGAAAAAGAATGTAACAAAGTGTTAACATTGATCTTCTTTTATTTTCTCCCTAATTAATTTGTTTTATGTACAAATTTCAAGAGAATTAAAGTAAAATTACATCATTTTATAAGAAATTAATCTTTAAATAGTAGAATTTAATATAAAATTATTTTTTATATAACCAAATTATATAGAAGTCAGATAAAAGTTTAGGTTAAGTTTTAAGTTTTTATATAATACATTTGGGAGATTGGGTGTATACGAAAAGAAAGAAAGAAAAAAAAGAGATAGACGTTTACTTGATGCTCTATATATATGTACAAAAACTAAAACATGAAGAGTATATTACACACGCAAGTAAACAGCAAGCAAGTCTAAAAAGTTAAGAGGTAGTTTTCCTTATACTCAACTACTACTTAAGTAACGTATATAAGAGACCAATTTCACTAATGGAGTTAAACTCCGTGTGGAAAATACACATACACACCACCGCCGCGATTGTTTGTCTTATAACCATCTTATAATAAAAACCACCTCTATTCTATGTTCATGTTTCTTCTCTCTCTCTCTCTCTCTCTCTCTCTCTCTCTCTCTCTCTCTCTCTCTCTCTCTCTTTACCTAAGGGAGATTCATTTTCCTAAAGCTTTATTTTATATACGTAATATAATAACATAACACTCTAAAATATAATCATAATATTATTATACATACATAACAAAGAAAATCAGGTGTGTTTACTTTTTTTTATTTAATAGTATGGTTTTATCGTAAAATAAAATACAGAAAGAAAGAAGAAAAAAAAGTTTCTCATTAAATTAAAGGATATTAAAATTTATAAAAAGGCTTGTTAATTTAGAAATGTATAAGTAGATTTTTTTTTAGTTGCCTTTTCCTAAATTTCGAAAACATGAAGTAGTTTTTTTTTAATAACTTTTATTTTTTCTAAAAAAAAAAAAAAAAAAAAAAAAAAAATCGTTGCTCATGATTAAAATTTAAAAGTTCAAAATCGTTTACTTGATAAAAAAAAATCATATAAATGTTTACATGAACTAACTTGCAATCTTGCAATGGTAATTTTGGGGATATGATTGATTATTATTTTAACTTGCCCATTTCCTAAGCTCTCTCTCTCTCTCTCTCTCTCTCTCCCTAATTTTTTAACAACTGTTACTGAATTTTTCTTTCAACATTAAATTTACCAGCATTTGCAATCTAAGACTATAGCAAAGTATCATTAATTTTTTGTACCAATGTTAACTAATTAAAAAAAAAATACAGAAAATAGCAGAATAAGTTTTTTTTTTTTTTTTTAGTAATGTATATTGTGTATGATACAGAAAAAAAATCATTCAATTTGATGATTAAATTTTTAATCCATTAATGGGGGATGAGAATATAACGTTATAAGTAATACAAAAATATACTTTTTTAAATTAAAAAATATACATACATATAAAAATATCACGGATTATTATTTTTGCGAAATGAAATTACATTTTGCAATTTTCGTGTTGTACTGCTAATAACACAGGGAACTGAGCAATATGCAAATTATGTTGTAATGATATAAAAAAATTAACTCCTCTACTATATTTAAAAAAAAATACAATTTTTTTGTTTTGTTTATAATGTAATAATAAACTTTATGAACGTACAATTATACATTCTATTAACAAATTCACAAATAGAAAAATTGAAATTTCAATTTATCATTATATTTTACATAAAATTACAAAATATATATTTTTGGTTACTTTAACTCTTCGTTTCATCATATATATTTATTCAATACTATTATGGTTGTTAGATAAAATTATTTAGTATTGTTACAATATTATTTGCTGGTTTTGTATCTCTTTATAAGTTTTAACCAGAGTTAAAGAGTATGTTATCTCTCTTGTAAAGTTATATGTGTGTGTACATTAAAATAGTAATTTTTTGCACTTTTAGTTAACAAGTAAGTATATCAAAATAAATTGTATTCAATATTTTCTAGTTTTTTCTAATATTTTCTAGTCATAATATAGTTTCTATATTATGTCATCTTATAGCATCTCTCTTTTAATAAAGTATAGTTTTATAGTATATTTGGTCGTAAAAACCAGTATAATTATTTTGCTACTCGCTTACCTTCATAAAAATTATTTATATAGTTTTTAATCAGAAACTGACAAATAATCCAGCATAATAAATAAAATGAAAGTTACGGAATATACCTTAGTTAAAAATAAATTTAATAACATTTCTCAATAATTGCGCAATGAAATACTTTAATAATATGTTACTCTATTTATGAGTGACACTTTAATTCAGAGTGGTCACGTTTGTTTTTATTTTAAACCTTGTAGACAAAAGAGTAAAAATGAAAGAGCTGACGCAAGCGACTTTCAATAAAATATAAATATTTAACAATACAATATGTACTTTAACTTTGCCATAAAAATCGACAGTTTATTATATTTTTATGGGATAGAATGCATTTTAATAGATTTTTTGAATAAATACTATATAGTCTCAAAACAAAGAAGAAATACTTCATAAAGGTGCAATACATCAAGGATTTTGGAATTTGTAAAATTGTACACTGACGGCAATATAATCTAGCAAGTTTAACGTAGTTGTTAAAATACTCTATATCAACTCTGTTTCAACTAATACAATGAGTATTCATGCTCATATAATGTCATCAACTCAAAAACAAGCGTTTGAAGGTATATATATATATATATATATATATATATATATATATATATATATATATATATATATATATATATATATATATATATATATATATATATATATATATATATAAATAATATTGTCCCTCTCCTCTCATTCCCTTATCCCCTTATCACCATGATAAAGTTATATATTACATTACACTAGAATGGAATAATAAAGCTAAAGCTGATAAATTGCATAATATGTAATATGTAACCCTCTCATTGATATACTGTCTGCATTGCACCAGTCAATATATATATTAAACAATATTCATTCTATTTAATACAATTGTAACACATTACAAATTGAAATAATACATTTCATAATATGATCAATTTAATAACTTTTTTTTTTCTATCTGTCTAATACGTATTATATTATGATATATTTATTATTTTAAATAATTTATTCAAACGGTTTTATGGTTATTATTATTATAGTAGTCAAATTTGCTATCAACTATATAATAATTATTTAAAATTAATTTTGAAAACTATGAAACTGGTTATGTAGTTGTAATTGATTTAAAATTAGAGTAATAAAAATTGTGTGTAGCAAATAGAATTTATTGTGACGCATTTTTTTCATCAAATTAAGATTTTTTAATTAAAATATTTATTTTTAATATTTAACATAAAACGGGATCTAAAGTGCATGATGACAATTTTTACCAGAATGCAATTGTGACCTTACAAAGAGAGTGAAAAAACTGTATAGTATGCAATTTGCGTGAATATTTCTGTTTATGGCGTCAGAAACAGGCAAAAATTAGTAAAAAAAAAAAAAAAAAAAAAATGTTGTGCGGGTTGCATAAATTGAAATTTTCTGGACACTGCTACGGTGCAAGTTATAGGTTTTGAGACCAACTAATGTTAATGTTATTCATGTAAGTTCCATAAAGTGTTTTGTGATATAAATGCTAATTTTTTCTTCTTGTCTATGCCTTTAAACGTAGTTATAAGATTTTTAATCGAAAAATAGTCAAGTAAGCTTTATGTTTAGAACATTAATTGATTTTTACAATGTTTGTCCATTTGAAGTGTGATTTCACATAAAAACAGTAAAAATATACAAGGTACTTTAGTCATAAAATTGAGTCTATGCAAACGAGAGAAAGAAGAAAAGTACATGTACAAACGTGCGTAACGTAGCAAACAAAGTTAACAAACGTTATTTCGTGTTTTTTTTTTATTATTATTATTATTTTTTAATAAATAAATATGATGTATATTTTACTCTAAATATACTTACAAATTATCGTGAAAAAATAATTCAAATAAATAAAATGCGACACATAAAGTGTTTCAGATTTGCTGTTATTGAAAGAAATTCACCCATTATATTTGCAACATATTTCTCATAGCTTTTCTCGTATATAATAATATACACATTTTATAAGCCAAGTTGCTGAGTTATGACCCGTCTGATCCTTTCTTTCTAGCAATATAATAGTAATAAAATTAAAAACTTAGTGTACATTTTATAAAATTATTAAATTAAAAGTTTTAATAAGATGAGTGCTTTTTTCATTAAAATTTCAACATCTCATATAAAACCAAATTAAACTGACTTTTTTTTACAAAAATAATAATCGTAAAAAAAAAAAAAAAAAAAAAAAAAAAAAAAAACTTTAAAAATTTAAAGTAATATTATATTAAAAAATGTATTTAAATTTATTCAATATAATATTTATGTATATGAAGAAAGATATTTTATAAAATATTTTCACGTACATGTATGCATGTTTATATTATATAAACTGTGATTTATCCTGGTTAAGTAAGACTATATTATACTGTACAAGTAAGTAATTAGATAATTGAGTATGATTAACGCGCTAATATCGTGTAATATTAGATGATGTAGCCTGCAACAAGCACTCTCTATGTTGGTATTGACTATACGTGTAAATTATAACTCCCCCCCCCCCCCCTCCAACCCATCCTCTCTCTCATATTACACACAAGCTGATAATGTGGGTAGTATGTACACTGAAAAAACTCTTTTTTTTAAAAAATACATGCCATGTGATTTCATTTTGTTACTGAACTGTAATAACATAAAAATATAATAAAGCAATGTTCGTTTTTTTTATTTACCATCTTAACTCTCCTCTATCCCTCTCTCTCTCTCACTCTCTCTCTCACTCTCTCTTCTTCATTGCATCTGTGTTTTTTAAATTCCTTATATCAAATGCCTAAAGAAGTATAATATGTACCCAGGTACAAAATGTTTACAACTAAAATGCTTAAGTAACGATTACGAAAATCTATAATCCAATAGATATGTGAAAAAATATACATATTCATAATACACTCGAAAGTATAAATTATGTACCATTAATATATTATTAAACATGTATTGAAATGTATTACATATAAAGTCTTGCTTCGATTTATGTAGTTTAAGAAGATTATAATTTTAATATATTTTGTATCAGTGTAATACCTTAATTTTACTTAACGGCTACTCTCTATACTATTATAATATTACAGTACATAATATACTATCGGGACAACTATACATACATATACATACATATAATGTAGTGACCCCTTAAACTCATTTAAAATTCTCTTTCTCACTTAAACTATAAAGTGAGTATAGCTACACAGTATAATAAGTATACTATTAAGTAATAAGTGAAAGTATATATAATAATAAAAGCATTCAGGGAGGATGGATGGTGGTAGGGGGTAATTTAAGTATTTCATCAGTGATAATACAGTATTATATATATATATATATATATATATATATATATATATATATATATATATATATATATATATATATATATATATCTCCCTATAAACAAAAAGATAAAAAAAAGTAATAATAATTTCCTATATAATATTACATCATGAAAGTACATAAAAATTATACAATATTGTATACGGTACAGTAAAGTAATTTAGTTTGTTTCGGTTAATTTGAAAGTAGATTGAATTGGTTTGAAACTACATGACTGTTGTGAGTAAAAAGCTTAATATAATTTTGTTCATTCAAGAGCGAGTGAGCGAGAGAGAGAGAGAGAGAGAGAGAGAGAGAGAGAGAGAGAGAGAGAAGCACAAACAAAAAACAACATTATCATTTCCTCCTCTTTTCATTGCGTTACATTTTCGTTATTTTTCCACCAGAAAAAAAGAGATAATTTATATTTGAAAAAAATATTTTCATCTAAATATAATACGTATAATTTTTTATTTTTTACTGATGTTTTAATATAACATGAAGCTGTCTGTCAAAATAAATATTATCATCATTAAATAAAGCTTTACAATCATATCAAAAATTAGATTCTTTTTATGTACAAATTAAAAAAAAAAAAAAAAAACTTTATTTAAATAATTTTATTTCAAATATAAAAGTAAAAAAATAAAAATGGATAAAATAAATAATAAAAATATTATATAAATGCCTGATTATTTTATTTTAATTGAAGTGTAATTTATTTATTTTTAATCCTAATATACGTTTGTTTGTTGTTTTTTTTAAAAAGCGATTTTTATCATTCTCTTAATAAATTTTTTATTGTTTATTCAGTATATTTTTCAATGTTTATTTAGAATATTTTCCTGTTCTCTTCATTTATCTTTTTATTCTTTATTATTATTATTAATAAGCGTACAAAACGTTTCAAATAATCCGAATAAGCTTTAGACTCAATAAATATTAATAAAATACGCTTTTTAAAATTATCCGTTTTGTATTAGCACTCGATTTCATAATATGAATTTTTAAGGATAGTATGTATGTACAGTACATACACAAGGAAAAAACTAAAAAATATATATTTTTTTAATAAATCTTTATTTACATGAAACAAATACATTTACACTGGTAAAAAAAATAATGCTTATTGATTTTATATGAAAAGAATATATAAAGGAATAGAAATTATAAATTCATGTATACAAAGTGTATTAAATATGAAGAGATAAATATTACAAACGCGTTGAATGTACAAATTCAATTGCTTAGAATGGGAATGAATTATCTGTCTCCAATCAACTTAAAAAGAAGAAATATAAATATAGCAATGTTAAAGAATGATCAAAAATAAAACCAGTTAATAAAAAATAATAATAATAATAATAAAAAAAAAATGCCCCTAAAAATATAAGCCTTTGGTGCAAACATGAATTTCAAAATAGAACCGATACTGCCTAGTTAATAATGTCACATGGCATTAAACCACTCTAAATTATAGTAACTTATAAGTTTAATTTCTGGTTTCAATTTAACTGGTTCTGATGTTAATTTTAAGTAATTCTCATTATATAGCAATATATTTTATTACTTAGTCACGATACTGTTTATGTGTGTTTATGTTGTTTCTTCTACAAAAGGTCAGCAAGTTTAATGTTCTTGCGGACTGCGTTACTGTAACCCTCCTTATAGATGAATGACATTTCATGAAGTCCATTGAAGTTTGCAGTTGCAGCAGCTGTAACCGATTGAACCTCTAAATATTACAATACATTCACACACAGTAAAAAAAAAAAAATTAAATTAATTTTTTAGTTTAATAATTGAATGAAATTGTATTCCTAAACGATCAATTGGTGAATGTCCGACTTTCTACATCTCTGTTGTAAAGAAATTTGTAAATCAAAATCACAAACTTTTTTTTTTTTAAAGGAAATGATTATTTAATGCTATAAAGGCAAAATGTTTAGCAATTTAAAAAGATAAAACAATTTTTTTTTCTTTACCTTTTTCCTTGGCCACAGTTGCAGTGTGTTTCTGGACGTGTAACCAATTCTTCAAACCCTAAAATCAAAAATCAAAAAAATTAAAAATGACAAAAAACAAACAATGTTAGAAAATTGTTAACTAACTACTTGCGTTTACAATAACTGTAGCTATTTTTATTTTTTATTATTATTATTTCCCCCAGCTTTACTGTACTTATAACAACTAGAGTAATGTACTATACTACCATGTACACTAATTATATGATAAACAGTTGTAATTTTAAACACATAATAAAAGTGAACTAGGACATGTTTTGCATTTTAACTAGTTTACTTCCAACATTGCCAAGATTAGTGTATAAATTAATATTATTTACATAAACAATAAGCAGCCACAGAATAAATAAAAAATATATATAAATATACTTATATAATATTGTTGTATTTTAAATATGCAAATTTTATGACGCAAGAATCATAGTAATAAATCTGTCAAATAAAATGCTTCAGGTTTTATAAAAGTTTTTGGTGTACAGCCAAGAAAAAAGAATAAGAAAAGAAAATGGTTTAAAATATTAGCTTCATATACATTTCTCACCAAACTTCTTAAACTCATATCATATAAAGTTAAAAGAAAAGAAAGGAGGTGGAGGAAACTACTCATTTTCCGGTTTTTCTTACAAGATTCCATTTAATTCTTTCAACCTTAAAAAAAAAAAAAAAAGCTTTAAAACATTTTCTTTTCCTTTATATTATTTTATTTAAGACATTTTACTTTATTATTTTCTTTCTTTTTTTATATCAACATCATTACGTTTACAATTTAAGTAGACTTATTTGTGTCTTAAACTTGTATTTAAGTTCCTGAAATTCTCATCTTAACATTTCCCAACTTCTTTTGAATTGTTTCCGGATTTTCTTATTTCTCTCTCTCTCTCTCTCTCTCTCTCTCTCTCTCTCTCTCTCTCTCTCTCTCTCTCTCTCTCTCTCTCTCTCTCTCATTTATATTTTTTTCCCTTATTCTTTTAAGAGAAAAGGGGAGAGAGATGTAGTGGGCGGGGTAAAGTGGTAGTCAAGCTAAAACTCGAAGTACTCAAGTCTGTAAGTTAATAGCTAGTATAAGGCGCTCTTACAAGAGGAAATGGTTCTTTTCCTGTGCTCTATTCTACCCCACTGGCCGCTAGCTTGCTACTACCGCATCATATATATATATAAGTGCACATAATGCCAACTTCTCTTTTCTTTTTCTTTCTCTAAAAAGAAAGAAAAAAAGATAGTAGATTAATTGATTGCCATTATTAACTGTAACTTTAAGGCACTTTTCTTTCTGATAATATATATAAAAATAAAAATCTCTTTTAATACATATAAAAATAAAGAGATAAAGATTTCTTAATACTCCTCTCATTTCTACTTAACTTCTTCTATAATTTTCTTTTTACTTTTCTTTTTTAACTTCCCTTTTTAAAGATTTTTTACATTAAAAGTAACCAAAGTGGTAAGAGAGAGAGAGAGAGAGAGAAACAATTTCCTAAATTACAGTTGGCTAAATTCTCTTTCTCTGTTACTTAAAAGGTGTGTAAAAGGAAAACACTAAAGTTTTGATAACCATTAAACTAATTGGGAATTGTACTTAACAACACAAAAAGTATAAAGAAAGAAAAATAAGTTATTTAAAACAATACAAAAGAAATAATATGAATCATTTCTCAATAAAATATATATGTATATAAAAAAAGAGAAAATGATAAAAGTTTTTTTTTTTTACATTATTATTACTATTATTGATATATATATTTTTAAATAAAAGTTATATAATATAAAAAGTTTTGTTAAAAAGTTGTTGAAATAAAACTGTCGTATTATTGAGATTGCACAGTACATTAAGTTTCTATCATTTTGTCGTATGTAATATAGTATAAAAACAAGATACGTTTTTGTATATTATTATGATTATATATAACACACCAAACAAACATATACTCGCTGAAAATGATGTTAGTCGAAGATAAAAGAAACGACTTTCCACTTTTTTATTTTTATATGTAATATATAATTTCTCTCTCTCTCTCTCTCTCTCTCTCTCTCTCTCTCTCTCTCTCTCTCTCTCTCTCTCTCTGTTTCCAATTGAAATCACAGTAAAGTGCTCTCACAAATCCTCCACTAAAACGTGTGTAAAACATACTGTATATAAATATTTTTCCTGGTATATAACATAAAATAGAATTTTCAAATAGTATAAACTTTATATAATTCTTTATTTTTTTGTTGTATATAAATATTTTTTAAGAGAGTATATCACATCATAAAAGTCATAATACAGAACAATAAAACCTTTTTAATAATTATATATATATATATATATATATATATATATATATATATATATATATATATATATATATATATATATATATATATATATATATAAACGTTTACGAATGTTTTTAAAATTTATTCACAGTATAATAATAATAACAAGTATATTACATATGGTATAGTGTACTTTTAAAATAGAGACTTTATTTTTATTATTGTTTGTAACAAATTACTCTCTTTTATTTAATGTTTTTTTTTAGTAATCTTTATATTGTACCATTAATCTAGTACGAAATTGTAATAGAATCAGTGTGTTTGTATGTGAAATAGATTTTTTTTCTTTTTTTTTTAAGAGAGAGAATTGTAAATTAAACATTTGGCACAAAATATAAACATTAAATTTGTGTAAGAGACTGGAAAATAGTTATTTATTATTTACTTGGTATTTGTTTTCATTTCCTTGTATTAGTAGAATATTAAGAGATAATCTAAATCTGTGTTTCAATAATAATTAGCAATGCAGATTCATAACTTATATATTTTCGTTAGAATTGAATTTACAAGTTAGTTGTGTGGGTTAATAATAACACGAAAAGAACATGATGGGCAGATATTTTAATAATTTTATTTTTTTTTTTTCGTTGCTGAATATATGTATTTATTGCCCTTTAACTCAAAATATCAAAATAAATCCTTTATTTGTTCTAGAAATTTTTAATTTTGAAATTTTCATATTTAAGCATCGCTTTACAGAAAATACGATTGAAATTAAATATATTCACTAATTTTCCAATTCATCTTTTCAAACAAATACATGAAAAATGCGTACCACTCTTTTAAAACAGGAATCTAAAGAACATTATAGAAGAAAGTTATTTAAAAGGAAGGTTTTTCTTTTGGTATTTTCAATATCAAAATTCAGTTAGCAAGCTACAAGTTTGTTTCTCGTAACTAGTACTGCTCAACATATAACAAAATATAAACAATTTTATTTCAAAAGATAAATAACATTTTATAAAATAACAATATAACAAAAGCATTTTATTATTATATTGAGTAAACATTTAAAAATAAATTTTATAAGTTTAATATACTATTTTTACCCGAAAATAAAGTTTATTTAACGTATACGATATTTTCAAAGTTAATTACAAAAAAATAAAAATGGGGAAAAAAATTGCTTGCGGCAAATATAAAGAATAAAAATTTGTGATGCTTGAAATTTAAACTGGATTGCAGTAACAATACCTCAGAGAGAGAGAGAGAGAGAGAGAGAGAGAGAGAGAGAGAGAGAGAGAGAGAGAGAGAGAATTGTGAGTTATATTTACATTAAAAGCAGAAAATTAAACACATGTTTGCTAAGATTTTTCTCATTAAATTCATATATGGTTGACAAAACAACATTGTATTAACGTTAGTAATATTAACTCAACTCAAATATAATATTTATTTTAATATTTCATATTATTTTTATACATATATGCTACAATTATTATTATTAATAATAAAAAGTTAAGGTATATCTGGTAAGTTTGGTATCCTTGTGTGTATGCAACTAGTCGGGTATATATGTACTGCGGGTGGTAGCATAACAAAAATTAAGGGGTCATGTTAAAACGTTAACATAAATATTTTATTTTATTTCTACTTTTATTCATTATTTTAGTTTAAATTTACTTTGAATATCATTCATTATTGGGGGAGGGGTGAGATAAGTGAAAATATGTATATTACGTATAGCGGACTCTAAACATGTATGTATTTGTATTTATATAAAATAAAACCTTTTAAACTGCAACAAGTTTCATTTTTAAACCTAAAAATCATTTACCCGTTAGTTGTATTATTATCATTATGCATTATTTGCACCAAAAAATTGACATGCATAAATATATGAATAAATTACGCCGGGATGAGAGAAAAATGTTTTGTGAAAGAAAAGTCTGATTATATTTTTCTTCCGTCTTTGCCTACGATACGAGTATCAACACAACACAAAATTAAAAAATCTAGAAGAAATGCCAAAGAAAGTTACTATAAATTACATAAATAACCAATAATTAGTAATGAATCAAAAATACCTGCACTCACAAAAAAAAAATGTATCACTTTTCAAAAGAAAATCAGGCAAAAATTTAAAATATTACCTTGATGCATTACTAGATTAAAAAGATTGATATTTTTAAATGTATTATTCATAAACATTATTACCATATTTTTTAACACAAAATATACAATAGAAATGTGAAATTTGATATTTTAGAGATTTATAAATGTAGATAAAATTAAAAATAAATAAAATGAAGTCAGTCATTGATACACACATCATAGTAGTGCAAATACATACAAGTCAGACGGAAACGGAAACTAATCTCGCCGCTATATAAAGCCCAGTTTATCCACTTGCCTGAATATAAAAATCATATTTTTTTTCTTTTTATATTTAATATTTTTCCACACTTTCCCCTCTTCTTTTTATATATAATATAAAACCTGAGAATTTTTTTTCCTCTCACTGCTTTCGGATTAAAATGTGTGAAAAATCTTTTTTTTTTTCTTTCTTTTTTTTTTTTTTTTTTCATAACGCTCAAGTTACATAAAGTTATGAGGCAAAACATCCGAGTTACTATAATAATTTTTTTTTCTTTCCTCCCAGCTTCAGTGAGGCTTGGCATGACAAACTTTTTAACGCTAACTGTATTCACCCTCAAATATGAGTATAAAATTACCAACATTAAGTAATAGCATAATATGAAAACATTATACTATGCAATGCGCAATGAAAATTAATGCAGTATAAATGTATAATATGTATGTATATTAAAAAAACAAACTAAAATATAATAAATAAAATAAAACATTATTTACTATGGTTTTATGAGCATTTTAACTTTATATATATATATATATATACGTACTAATTTACATATTATTTTCATATGATAGTATTTGTAAATAGAATATTATTTAAAATATATTAATATATATTATACAAAAAAATATATATATTTATATATTAACTTTAATGGAAAATTGTATATATATATGATCAATTTATAATAAATATATAGAATGTTTAATGGGTTAAAAGGATACGTAACATTAGTGTAATGATACAAAAAAGATATGCATTTATTATACTAATGTTTTAATTATAAAAATTTTACATTGATTTTAAACCGTATTATAATAATGTACTGTACAGTATATAATAATTTAATAAAATGAGGATATAGAAAAATTATGGAACAAAGTTATTGTTTTTTATTTGTTTTAAACGCAAGAAATCAAGTACTGCGGCATTTGACTAAAAAAATTGTAAAAAAGAAAAATCTGAAATTAAGCACAGTGATAAGGTATCTTTAAAAATTAAAAAAAAAAAAATGGGGGGTCACCATCCTAGATTTTAAATTGTGATTTTTCGAAGATTTAATCCCATAAGAGCCCATGTTAATTTCAATAATAACTTTCTCTCTTATCTGATGGTCACGGATTCTGAAAATTTTATCGTAGGTATAGCTGTTTCTATTAGCTTTCAAATGACATTTTAAAGTTTCAAAGTTTTATTTTTAGATTTTGTTATACAAGCCGTGTAAATACAACCCTCGTGTTTTAATATTATTTATTTATTTATTATTGCAATCTTACTGTTAGGACATGTTGTCTTCAGTGTAAACATTATCTTAGGCTCGTCCTTTCAGTGAACGTTATTATTATTATTATGTATTTAACGTTATTGACAAAAATTTATAAGATAAACTTCTTACAATGGAAATTATATAAAGGTCAGTCGTATTTTTAATATTCTAAGTGTTATTGTATGACTCGTCAAAAGTTGTCTCTGCCATGTACTATCAAAATCAATAAGAACGAAAAATATATGAATTTAATTTGCAAAACACAATTTAAGTGCCATAGAACTTAATAATACATATCGACTTAAAAATTTCTTTTCTACTAATATTATTAGCATACTTTTAAATAACTATACTTAAAATATTTTACGTATATAACAAACGAAACAAAAAAATACTAAAATCATTTACATTTAAAATATATATTTAATTTTTTTATTAAATTATATTAAAATATTTTATTAAATAATATAAAATTACCCTATATATTACCATAAATTTTATAAATATAATATAATATTAGAGAGATATACAAAATACTGTATTATAGTAACATACAGATATGAGTATAGTAAATTCCTTCATTATATGATGTGTGTAGTATGTCACACATTCAGAATAATTGATAGTGATCAGTTAATTACTGTCACTCTATTGCTGTCAAACTAATCACAGAGATCACACGATTTTATTGATTGATATATTGACATTGATTGTTAAATAACTATGTACTATCATCATAAAACCATCAAAATAATAAGTTTTTGATAAAATTTTCTCATATAAAAGAAAAAATATATATGTGTGGAGTTTAATTTCTATGATACATTACGTACTCTCTCTATCTCTCTCTCTCTCTCACCATACAGTATAGAATATTATCTAATAATATTGTATCATAATGTTGATGATGATGCATATATATATTGGACTTACAAACAGAATATTTGACCCATTGATTAACCATTTGTGCTTATTTAGTTATTACGTAGATATAATACTATACACACTCCCTCACCCAACCCCCACATTATACTGTACAGTACACTACGTATATTATATATATACATATATATATATATATATATATATATATATATATATATATATAGGAAAGGGATTATCTCAATGTATTATAGCTAATGTATATTTACCACATCAAATACGTCTTTAATATAATTAATATAGATATATTATGTAATGTTTTCACTATAATTATCAAATTATTATTGTTTTATATATATTATTAATTATATAAATTATTTAAAAAATATATATTTAAATTATTTTCTATAATACTATGTATATATAATAAATAATAACACTATATATATAATATGAATTGACAATTAATTTGGTAATTATTACCTGAATAGTTTATATAGCAACAAGTCATATAATCGTAATTTACGTCTGGAAGAGTATAATTCAAACTTTATTTTTTGCTTTGAATGTAAATTGTTTTTAGAAGAAAAAAAAAATGTATGAAATGTAGCTCATGAAAAATTCTCTCTCTCTCTCTCTCTCTCTCTCTCTCTCTCTCTCTCTCTCTCTCTCTCTCTCTCTCTCTCTCTCTCTCTCTCTCTCTCTCTTCATATTCCGTATCAGACACCGTTTGTTTATCTCTGTATCAAGACTATAAAAATGAACATAATAACCTTAGAATGGACAAGATTTATTACAACTATTCGTATTTGAAAAATCAGTTACATTAAATTTGCCTGAAGTGCTTGTTATCGAGACGTAAATTTTGAAGCTGGCGCCAAGCATTTCTAAGTTAAAGAGAGAGAGAGAGAGAGAGAGAGAGAGAGAGAGAGAGAGAGAGAGAGAGAGAGAGAGAGAGAAAGGAACAAGAAATATCACGACAAATTGGACCAACCACTTAAAGTAGAAAGTAGGAAATACTTGATACATCGGATATTTTATTGTTCATGTCAAATTGATACTGGGCCTTCCTTCCCACGTTACAAAAAAAATGTAACAAAGAAAACTATTTCCTTGACAATTATGTGACAAAAAAAAAAAAAAAAAAAAAAAAAACGAGATGATTTAATTTTTTTTTTTTTTTTTTTTTTACGTAAGTATGTATCTACAATTAATGTATACATGTAATTTTTGTATGTGTATAAAACCACTTTATTAATTGTTTTCAGTTTGATACTAATTTTCAAATCAATTTTAATTTTTTAGCTTTTGGTTACATCTAATATTGCAATAAGACCATTAATATATTTGTCTTTTTCTCGTACTACTTTTTTTTTTTTTTATTAATGGTGTGAAGAAATACTACAAGAAAATACAACTAATTCTGAAGGCTTGGGGAAATAATTTTATATTTTTATTTTTACAAATTGCGATATACAAATTTCAGAAATTTTTGAAAACATTTTAGCAAAAAATTTACTAGATATGTCACATTAAAACTTTATTTACTACAAATCTGTGCATTAGCCAAGTTCTAAATTACCAACTATAAATTGCCTTTTTTTTTTTTTTTTTTTTTTTTAAGTTTGAGCGTTTTTAATGATATAAAGCTAATAAATGAAACAAAAAGCATTTCAAGTTGATTGGTAGAGACAGAGATCCAATGAGAATAAACATATAGGAAAAAATAAAAGTCTCCCTATTTCAAATCATCGTATATATTTTTTCTCCCCCTCGTATCTTTTCTCTTTCCCATCCCCTTGACTTTAATATAATATTTCCATATCAATATACTTGTCTTTTTCTATATAATACCAAATGGGCAATAACAATAATAATATACTATATAGAAGAAGAATGAATAATGAAGCTTAAAATTTGTTGATATGCTTTTAATAAAGTATAGTATAAAAATATTATCTCAATATTTTTTTTTGTAAATATATATAATAATAAATATTTTTGATAACATGAAAAATGAATGATTATTTTAATTGAGATATATATTTTAAGATTAATGTTTTTAGAATGATTTAACAAGATTCACAGTTCATTAAATTTTTGATAAAAAAAATAATATTGAAATATGAAATAGTATATTATGAGAAGGCGTGTTTGGAGGGAGGTCTTGTAATATTCATAATCACGATACCAGCACTGATTGATTCTATATTATACTATAGTGAATTACTTTAGCTGCCAAAATCATGAAAAATAGGTTGGTTGTTTTTCCATAGTTATTACATAATAGAGGATTATATTTCTAAATTTATTGATGTACAGTATTTATACTTAAATGTTACCCTCTTATATCTAATTATCATTAAAGTTTGTTACAGCTTTTGATTTTACAATGAACTTATTCATTCACATATTTATTTGTTGCAACTTTTGCGCTACAAAATAATTAGTAATTATTATAATTACTTTTTATTCCAGCAAAAAGTTACAAAAAAATAAATAAATATGTGAAATCAGCGTGAGGTTTTGCGAAAATCGATTAATTTTTATTGGTGCATCAATGATATTAAAATACGTTGAATTGCGTAAAATTTTTAAAAAATAGATGCTCGAAAATAATACGATTTTTGACATAATGAAATTCGGTTCATACATTAGCTGAATATTTTTATCTAAAATTTTATTAAAATAAAAAATAAAAAGGAATAAGTTTAATATTTATATGTTTTTAATGTTTCGGAGTACAACTGAAGGCAGGTTTACATTATGATATGAAGCTGTGTCAACAAAAAAAGTGTAAAAAATTGCAAAAATATTTCATGCAATATCAATACAATTTTATTTTATAAAGTAAACTAGACATTACTGTACACACAGTTGAAACAATAATATGCTCTCTTACTGCTGCTTGAAGAACAATAAGAAAGCATTGTAAAAGAATTATGAACATATGTGTAAATAATTTGACTGTGTTTTTTCTACTGAGATATTTACTTAAATTTTCTTGCCTAAAATAACCGATGGTATACAGCACATACTATCATATATAAACTTAAATAAAATAATAATAAAGTAATTTATTTAAAACTATATAACATTTATATTTTTAACAAAAAAAATAAATTCTAAAAGCATAAGGATCAAAGTAGTATACTAAACTATATGATTGATATTATCTATATTATAATGTGTTTGATTAAATTAAATTTAATATCATAGAAAGGACAACATAATGTAATATTATGTTAGTTAGTTCATGTTATATATGATCAAAGTATATCATCTCTAATATTATGCAATGAATATGATTTTATGTCGCTTTAGTCTATAGCAAAAGGGGCTTCAATTGAGTTGCATACTAAGAAAGAGAGAGAGAGAGAGAGAGTCAAGTGAGTGCAATTCAGTTTGTGAGAGACTACCGCAAAGATATGAAGCAAAGACCTTAGACACAAAAAAATAAAAGTAAAGGGACTCCAAAACCAACTTTACTATCACCTCTTATACATCTTTTTCAATGTCCTCGGCTTTTCAAGTGTAATTCTTACTTTTTCTTCGCATACTTAAAAACTCTCTTTGCTTTTTTTTTATATTTTATGTGTATGTATATATAAAAACTTCAAAGCGAAAAAAAAATGTGTAACATTGTTTTCAGATATGCACACGTATGAATATCAAGAGAGAGAGAGAGAGAGAGAGAGAGAGAGAGAGAGAGAGAGAGAGAGAGAGAGAGAGAGAGAGAGAGAGTATGAATGTTTTTTTATAAAAGGATGAAAACAAAGTTAAATATGAAATGGGGAAAAAATATACAAGATAAAACTCATTAACGATATGTTTTTTTAAATAAATAAATAATTGAAAAAAATATATAAAAAATAATTTTTTCATAACGAATCAATTTATACTGTCATTAATTTCTAATAAATTTTTAATAAACTTTATAATAAATCAATAAATTTAATAAAAGGGAAAAAAATATTTCACGTACAATTTTTTTTAAAATAGTATACAAAATATTTTATACGAGAAGAAAAAAAAATGTATGACATTATTTTTAAAATATATCTAAAATTGAAAAAGATCTTTATTAAGATATTAAAAGCTTTTTACTCTTTCTGTACTTATAGATAAAAAAAGGGGGGTTATTAGCTTTTGACGGTACAGAAAAAAAAAATCATACAAGTATACAATATAAAATACATACGAGGATAAAAATAAATCTTAAGTACATTTTGTTTTATATTATATAAATATTAATAAAAAATACTTTTTTTTATTTATAAAGCTTCAAAAGTTTTACTTGCGGTCCTGTACGTACATTTGACTTAAGTTTTAGCTTTGCTGTAAAAAAAAAAAAAAAAAAAAAAAATCTTTAGAAGAGCGATAGAGAGATTGGCGTCACGTTATCGCATGTGGTACTCTTTGGTAGGTCCCTTTTTTTTCTGTTACATGCACCTTTTGACTAAGAAAAACATTATGTAGTAAGGTACCAAGTCCCCACTTTATACTTTTATTTTTATTCGTATATAAAGAAAGCCACAGGCCACCGAGCAGCAGTATTCATAATGTTGACTCAAGCGTGTCTATTCAAGGATTAAATTACTTTGCTCCTCTCTCTCTCTCTCTCTCTCTCTCTCTCTCTATATATATATATATATATATATATATATATATATATATATATATATATATATATATATATATATATACATATATATATATATATATATATACACACACACATACACATATGTGTACTGTACTACCCTTCTACCTCCTATAAAGTTCCATAAACCCCCATTGAACCCCCTCATTTTATTTTATTCTAAAACGTTGAACTGCTTTGACATTTTACGAATAAAAAATATTCAACATCATTTGTACTATTTTTAAATAAAAAATACATTTTTTTCCTCTCTCTCTTTTTCATTTTATACTATTAAAAAAATATGATATTATTAAAATAAAATTCTATTTTGTTAATTATGCAATTAAAAACAATGGTTATATTAAAATAAAAATTATATTAGTTTTGTTAATTTGTAATAAATTTGTTTGAATTAAAATATTAGTATTATGTATATGATGTATAAATTGTGTATAGTACGTTACCTTAATGCAATTTTATTATTTTTGTTATAGAATAAATTGTAAAATCAAATAAAAGTACAATTTTATATTATAAAATAAAGTTAAATTTAAAAAAAAAAAAGACAAAAATTTTTTTACAGGAATAAAAAAACTGAATTATGTAAAAAAAAAATTTAAAGGTAAAAAAAAAAAAAAAAAAAAAAAGAAAACGTGAACACGCATAACACTATACCATAACAAAAAAGTGCGCAACTCTTACATTAACAAATTAAACTTGGGTGATTCGGATTAATAATCACACATAAATTATAAACAATCGTTTTTATTTAAAAAAGTAGAAAAAAAAGTGTGGCGAGGTATTTGGCCCTACTCTTCCACCTAACCCCAACTCACATATTGCTTGCATAAATCACTTACCTTTGAACTAATAATAACTTGATGTGTTGCATCATCAGAATCATATCACTTTTCAAGTATACTGTGTAATAAGCAAAACATATTATGTATGTCACACTGTAGCCTAATTACTTAACTTACTGACCTGCATTAAGCATACTTTTTATTTTGTACGAACCTGATGCCGTCTTTAGTAAAATTAATTTAATATGACGGAATCGAATTAGATTATCGTAATTTAGCTACGGTACCGAATATATTTTACTTTGAGAACAGGTATTGATATAAACAACAAATAATGTAATTTAGGATAAAGATTAGGAACACCACACGCATTTATAAAAAAAATCGTTTAAAATTTATAATTTTATGATACTTGTATACGTTAAATCCGTGATCAAATATCCTCTGTATTTGCATTTGTTCGATTATATAATATATATATATATATATATATATATATATATATATATATATATATATATATATATATATATATATTATATATATTTCTGTTTTTGGGTACCAAGGGTGAGATTCATTAAAGAACTCATTACCTATAAAGATTTCAGGAATCCTAATACCCTGACATATCTAAGAATAGTTAGGAATTATAAGGCCTTTAGATAGTTTAGCTGATCTAACAAAAGTGCTTTGGTTAATCGCACTCCAAATAAATAAAACTTTATATCATAAAAATATAAAAAAATTCTAAGTTATCCAAGCAAGTAATTTTTTTTTTTTTCGTAAATAACAACTTTTCTAGTTAAAAAACATGTCTCTCGTTCAACTTAAATAAAACAATTTAAATTAATTGTAATATCATTATCAAGTATAACACTCAAAATAACATTATTCTAAGTCCAAGACTGTGTATTATAAATTGTAATTTTACACAAAGATACATAATAATATATAAAATATTACATATCTCATTTTCAGTTCTTTGGACTTAAATATTCAACCTATTTAATCTAAATAACATCTTGCGAATACTATATAGTAGAAAAATTTATACTATAAAAAATGCAAACTTTTTTTTTTTAAAATACTTTCAATGAGCTCTTTTCAAAACAGTTTGTCGCTCATTTAAATTGTTAATTTACATGTTTTATACAATATGCAGACACGTATATATATATTTAAATATTATATCATCTTACATAAGCATGACTGAGCTTTAATATCATAAAGTTTATATAAATGTATTTCACTTGATATTCACATAAGCTACTTCATATTTATGCTCTGTAGTGTAAACTAACCACATTTTTAATCCTTTTTAAAAATTTACTTTATATAAATATATATGCATGCTATATAAAAAATATATATATAATTTTATATTATGCAATACACTAATATAAAAAATATGTTATAAAATATTATACTAACTTATAATAATTTAAAATTAATTTACTTTTAACTAGTTTCTCTATTTATATAATATGATATATGCAGTTTACTTTAATAAATTATAAAAAGTAGTTTGTGAATATGAAATGAAATTTAAAAAGATTTTTTTTCTTTTTAATTATTTACAAACATGTTTACTTTTCTAGCTTGCTTTTTTTTTTTTTTTTTTTTTTTTTAATTTTTTTAAATTTTTTTTTTTACATAGGTACATAATATAATGCTTTCTACAGTGGATGTTATATTCTGTTGATGTGCTATCAAAGTTATGCGAGCAAACAAATAAAATTTAATTATTCCAATACCATTTACTTTTTTTTTTTTTTTTTTTCACGCAAAATAAAAACTTGCATATATATGCACTTGTAATTGGCCATAAAAATAGACAAATATAATGAAGTACATGCATTAATTTTGTATTAAAACATCATAAGAGTTTTAAATCACCTTTTCTCTAATGAAAAACATACAGTATTACTGAAATCTTATAAAAATGTCCATACAAATATTATCAAAAATACTTTTTTTCGTAGTTTTGAAAATGGCCCGATGACCTACTATCGAAAATAGATCAAACAAACCATAAGCTGAGAGTAAAGCGATTAATAACTAAAGTGTACGAACAAAAAATTGCTTAATAATTATTTAGTTAAATTAAATATATATATAAAAAAAGCAGTTTTTCAATAAATTTTTCTTTTAAAAATTTTCAATTTTTCTTTACTTTTTTTCACCAGAGAACTTAATTTTCGTGATATAAACTTTTATTGCAAAAAAAGAAAACTAATAATCTAAAATAATTAAAACGTAATAGTAGAGTTTTAAATTTTGTTTTTAAAATTGTAAAACTGAAGTAATAACTGTGCTATAGAAAACTTACATAAAGATAGCATGAAATAAATTTAACTATGCTAAAATATGAAGATTTAATCTTGATGAAGATTTCATACAATATTTCTTTCTTAGAATCAAAGAAAAATAAAGAATAAGAAACATTTTTAGTAAAACATAAAGAAGATTTTATTGCAATGTATAATGTAGAAAAAATAATGTTTCTATTTAATCACAAAGTCTAATAGAAAAAAATAACAGTACTTAAGAAAAAAAGAAGAAGAAAAAAAAGGTAGAAAACTCGCTATATATTTTACTTCTTTTTCAACTTTATAATAATTATACTCGGTTTGTTTTTTTTAAGTATAAATATATACATACATACACATACATATATATATGAGAAAAATAGTAATTATTTTGTCGTTTTTATCTTTTATGTCCAAGATGATGGTTTGGGGATGAAAAGATTATAATATAGGTCATGTTATGCCTCAAGTCAAATGTACGTAATAGTGTACTGTACATCATTTACAATAGCCTGCTAGTTCATTACACTGTGACCTCACCTTATATAACTCTTTGATACGGACTTAAAACTGTGCTTAGTTAACAAGAAAAAAGGTGAGAAAAACTATTCTTAAAGTATACTATACATTGCATTCTTATATTCACTATAAAGAAAAAAAAATAGTGCAGAAAAACTGCATTACATTTTTATTATTATTCTTATTCAGTATAAAGTAGAAAAAAAGAAAGACGCATTCACTATATTTCAAAAAAAAAAAAAAAAAAAAATGCTTTGTTCAGATGAGGCTTTGTATTTTTTTTTTTTTTTAATAGTGTTTTAAGTACACTTGTTTTCTTCTTCTTTATTTTTAACTCAAGAAGATTGAAAGAATCTAAAAGATTTCTTGTTAACAAAGTACATGCATAGTACTATAAGGTATTATAATAATTCTGTAACCTATACTCTTTATTAGTTATTCATAAGTACGCAACTATCAAGGTTTCTTCTTGAAGAATTTTCTAAATTAAAATATATGGCTTGTGGTTCTCATATACTTTAGTAAGTATTGCAGTCTGCAAAATCAAAACTCTACATGATCTTTAATTAAGGGTGTGCTAAATTGTAATTGTTTTTATTTTTATTCGATATACGACGTTTTTCGTAATTAGAAATAGCGAAAATATATAATTTTTTGAAATCTTTAGCAATGCTTACTTAGCTCGAGTTGGCTATGGCTTATTGCTTTAATATGTATTTTACATAATTAGTAAATACATTCATTTTTCTGGCAAATTGTATGTCCTAGGTCAAAAATTAAAAAATAATATATAATAATTGGTACTTACATGTTTGACGATTGGTTTCCTAATCTGAGGACTGAGAGTTTGCAGATGGTTCGGCAGCATGTCAGTCTGCTTGGCCTTTCTCTCAGCGCTTGCTGAGGGACTTGGCAGAGCTGGAGTACGCTTGGGAGTGATGGACGCGGGACGAGAAGTGGACTCCTTATTAGGAGCATGGGCTACTGTGGATTCACTTACTCGCCGAATCTTCTCAGTCTCAGTCTCGTAAGCAATCAACTGTTTGACTGCGTACGTGGCACTGGGAGCACTGGTCACGTCAGGGAATTGTATCATCTCAGGAACATTGCTGTACAGATATCATATTATCAATTACAATGACCACACAAGATACAACGAACAAATAATGGAGGTTTGTACTTACGGTTCCATTCTGTAGATCATATCTCCGATAGCAGTTCTTTCTTGAACATAGGTAAGACCATACTCAACGAAGATGCATACTACACGGTGCAGCTCTGCTTTCTCGTGGACACTGAATAACTGAGCGTTCACCTGAAAATGAGGTATTATATTATTTTCATATTACCTGACTTAATTATTCATTAAATTAAGCATAAATTGCATCAAATTGAGCAGTTAATCTCAATAAATGTATAATTTCGTTGATATATTTACGTTCTTGAGGCTGGGCATGATGGTGTAGAGTAAGAGAGGTAAAGTATCAATCAACATATCGGCGGCGCGAGTACCACTTCGTACAGCAGGATCCATGCCTCGTAGTATAGAGTTCATGATCATCTCATTGTTCCGTTGTTTCACTTTCATCTGCAACAAATTGTCAATGATAACTTTAATATTTATTGTTATTACTTTACTTCACGACTTCAGTTTACAATTTTGTTTCTCCGAATTGTATAACGTACACTCCTCTCGAATAAATCTGACCATAGCGTCCATGTCTCCAAATGTTAAATATATCCTAAATATTTTAGCACATATAACGCAGTCGGTCAGATTTATTCGGGAGGAGTGTACAGTATACATTTGTCGGTTTTCCAATAAATACACATCAATAAAACAGGTCAGAATTTGTGTTCTGGTATTAAAATACTAAAAAATTATATTGTACTCATAATGCATCAAATTCTTGCATTAATTTCTTTAACCCTACAATCATGTTACATTATATAATGCATCAGCTTAGGTTATTGTTTTGTTTTTTTCGAAACTATTAAAAATTCTGTATATAATAGTGACGTATGAAATAATTGTTGACTTCAATGCAAAATCGTAGAAAATACGCATGATACTTTCATATTTTCAATAGATGTGCTCCATAAAGGAGTAGAAATTAACATTAGGATTTATTAATTGAGAACTGATTTCAAATATTTTCAACGATTTCCAATTTAAATTTAACGATAGAAAGACTATAGCCGTGGTGTGTATAAATGGATATATTTCACAAGGAACGAATGAATTGCGTAATTTATGCTGCATTTATGTCATTATAGCACAAATTATACTAAATTAGAACAACACAATTAATTATGCTGTACAACATAATATTTATGCCATATAACATAATTATTATGAAGTATAGCATAAATTATACTGTATTAAACAAATTGTGCTGAAAATGAGCCAGCACAATTATTACGTTGTTATTTTTGTCCGTGCAGTTACTATTTATTTACGAAAAACTTATTACATGCTGGATATCATCTTTACAATTTCTAGTAATCGTTAAAAAATATAGAAAACTGGTGAGATTAGGGGGCTTGCAAATTATTCGTAATTTTGAATGAATTAAAGAATTATGGACATTATTCAGTTTTAAAAAAATTGCTAATTTAACCTGCTTATCTTAAAACGATAAAAAAAAAGTACGTTTTAAATAAAACATTAGAATTTGACACTTTTATATTTCATTTTTTTTAAAAGATAATCATAAGCTGTAAAACAAACCAACATAAAAAATTAGTTAAAAAAAAAGTAAATAAATAAAAAGCTTTTGTTGATGACACTTTTGTAAATATAAATAATTCTTACTCATATTTAGATTAATTTTAAAACTCTAGCTCTTCAATATATAACAGCTTTTGTCCTGATGTTTTATTAAACATAAAATAAAAAGAATAAACAATTTATGAAGCTTTTTATTTGTTTTGAGTTTTAGCGTAAAAAAAAAAAAAAAAAAAAAAACTTTTTAAACGAAAAAAAAAAGTATAATAATAATTGTAGTATTTTGTTTTAATCTAAAAATGTTTGTAAGTACTCTAAACCTATGGTAAAGTAATATCATGAATTAATATGGGGGAAAGCAATAGAAGCGATTAAAATTTATTGCATTAAGGTAACTCATGTATATCTATATGTGTCTTAATTAAAGGGTCCAACGTTAATGCCGTTAAAAAATATATCAGTTTATTACTCGAAAATAAAATCACTTAAATACAAACATCACGGAAAGAATAAATTACGTAATTTATGCTGAATTCATGTCATTATAGAATAAATTATACTAAAAAATAATAATGCCCCACAGTATAATATTTATGCTTGAAAACATAGTTATTTTGAATTGTAGCATGCTGTAATGATAAAATTGTACTAAAAATGAGCTAGCATAATTATTACCTATTAATTTTTGTTCGTGCAAAAAAAAAAAACTAATAATTTTTTTTTCTGTGAAAAATGCACATAAAAAAAATGAAATCTTTCAACATAATCTGCGTCTTGCGCAAGAACAAAAATAACTACGTAATAATAATGCTAGACATATTATTTATAAAAATACGTACTTAGACTAAAAAAAATTGTGAACATTGAATACTTTTGTAATATCAGTTATTATTACATTTATACGCATTTTTTACAACTCTATGGTCCAGTAAATTAAATTTTTAATATCATATTCCCTCAATTTTCTTCACGTACATAGTTACATTACGTATAGCAAAATTCTATTTTTAATGTGTACCTATGACATTTTTTTTATTCACGGACATTGAAAGAAGAAAATATAAATACATATATGAAGAGGGGGTCATCATTTCATGTGTATATGATATAATATTTTATTATTCCTTTTTATAGCATGTTTTGAGATGAGATGAGTATATAATACTAAACAAAACAAAAAAAATATATATATGAAAAAAGTTCATTTACTCAGCTGAAAAGCATCAACGTGAGTTTGAGAAGTGGTTATTTATTATTTTGCTACGAAAGGAAGGGAAATAAACACACACACACATTTGAATATCATCATCAGGTCAACGTGGGGATGCTGGGGGGGGGGGGGGGGATATGGGGGAGTAGGAGGATGAGAGAGTATATGGTACCCCCTTGGGGTAACTCATAATATACTCATCCTAAAGGTATTTGTTTGTATATGGTCAAATGATATACAGTACATCTTTTATAATAAGAATTGTATATTATTCATAGTTTCATTAGTAGGAACAAAAAACTATTATATACCAACGAGATCTTTATATATATAAAAATATATTATACACCCTTCATCCATTCAGTATATTTTTTTTATAATTACTATTGCTATTTAGCAGAACAAAAAATATAATATTTAAAAAAAAAAGTAATATTTTTTTTTTTTCATTTATATAAAATATATCAAGATTTAAAAAAAAAATGTATATTTTTAGTTTGTTATGAATATTTAAAATATTCAATCTTCTATATCTTATAATTAATCATGGTAATAATGAATTGAAATAATAATGATATGATAAAATCTTTTAGTTAAAATACTTATTTACATAATATAAAATAAACAATGAGTGAGTATTTAGAGAACAATTTAAAATTAATGATAATACTAAGTGTTCAATTTTGAAAGTAGGATATTGTATTGTAAAATGGAATATTGTATAATACGTATATAAAGCTTTATTAGTAATTATAATATTATATAAGTAAAGTATTATATACGTATAGTAATTTTGTGACTTGATATGTTTAAGTATAATAAACCTAATATCCTGTTTTTGTAATAATTATTATTATAAGAACATTGTATTTTGTTATAAATAAGATGAGGAAATAACATGATTTTATATAATAATTTTAATTATAAATTTCTTCGTTGAGAAGATTATATGTTATAGTATATTATTTATAAGTATAGATTTTAAAAGTAAGTTAATTAAAAATTGTATGCATACGCATAATATTAATTTTCAAGATTACAGGCGTGTTAACATGAAGTTATATATTTTTGATCTAATAAAGTTAATATATAATTGCAATAAAATGTAATGATTTTTAATATGGAGATTGAATGCGCAGTCAAATTTATTTCACATCAAAGATAATTGCTCCGTATCAATAGGAATCAAGTTTGTTTAAATTTTGTTACGTTTGGGGTACATAAATATTATTTTTTGAAAATAAATTAAATATGTATTTATATCAATATTTCTTTAACCAATAAAAAAAGCTTGCTTGCAAACAGAACCGTTACTTTTTTTTTCTTCTCTCGACTCCTCTAATCATATTTTTATTTTATAACATTTAAGGATCGTTATGGCACTCTTAGCCCCTTTTGATGTAACCCATGTAAGCTGTTATGTGTTCTTATCAGTGGCGTAAACCCTTTATGGCGACTAAATAAAAATATTTCATTCTATTCGATTTCGTTTTAATATACTTATATTATCATTTTATTAATTAAAATATAGAATTATTAACTTAAAAAAACGAAAAAAAAAATACAATAAAATGAGAAAGAGTATAAGAATAGTGAAAATATACAAAAATTGAATAAATAATAATGTCTATAATATAAATATAAAATTGCAGTCGTTAAAATTACCATTTTATAACACAAGTTTGCACTAATATTTTTCATGTTACAACAGACTTTATTCAATATTATAATTTGCAAGTAAATTTTATATCATAAAAATACGTTTAACTTAAAATAATTTTTTTATAAAAAAAACACTTTGTCAAAGTTTCATGAAAAAAAAAAAACTTTTTTTTCTCCCTAATATTTTATTATTTAGTGAATTAAAACCTTTAAAAAATATGTATATTAATATCATAGTTTACATAAAATATTTTTTTATCTTATTCTTTTTTTACGCATACATTTTTCGTATTAGTATTAAATAAAATTTATATCGTAAATTTTTTAGATTTTATAAAAAATTATATTTCCCACTTTTATATTTATCAAGTAAAAAATAAGTATCATAAATTTATTTTTTTTAAACATTTTCTTTTTATCATTTATTATGTATGATAATAATTTTAAATACATGAAAAAAAAAATAAAGGACTATAATATATTTTTTGTAATTATTATTATGAAAAGGAAAATTTTAACTAATTCACTTCTCATTTCCGAGGATTTAAAGGAAAAGCTTTAATAATTATTATTTTGTGTATAGTTTAGTTAAGTTTATATAATGTATATATATGTATTACAACGAGATATATACGTAGAGAAAGGATATTAAATACGCGAGAAATGGGGTGTAGAAAGAGAAAGAGAGAGAGAGAGAGAGAAGTAGAGTATGAGAGAGAAAACGTAAATACATTTCATAATATGCGATGAGAAACAATTAGTTGGAATTGCTTTTATGTTTACGGCTAACAACTTGATAATTTATCCACTCAAAATACCACTACTACTTGTAAGCTTTTATATTATATTTATTTTATATTATAATAATACTAAACTATACAGTAACAAAACAACACATGCGGTTATAAAGTAATAATAACACACCCCTTTTTCATATACTTCACACACACACAAAAAAACAAACTATATAATATACCCCTTTTATTATTTTCATCTCTTTATTAAAGTATAGTATCTTTTATAATAATATCATCCTCTTGTTGTTTTTAAGTGAAAAATTTATTAACACATTTTATATTTATTATTCTATTTAACTATACTACTATGATAATTAAATTTTATTTTATTTATTATGTTTCTTAATGGATATGAAAAATCTTATATTTATAAATATGCTTGATGAGGAGATTTTTGTGGTAATTCAGATAAACGAATTTATTACTTTTTTTTTACGTATTGCAGATTTTTTTTTAATAATACTGTATTTAATCCATATAACTCGTAAAAAATAATTTTTATTTATTTATTTATTAATCAACCAAAAACAGGCTTGCGCCCAATACAATATACTGTAACTTTTAATTTATTTATTTTTATTATTATTTTTTAAGTTCAATTATTAAAAGCTATGATAATACCATTGAATTTATAAATTCAATGATAATACTGAAGGGATATAATAAACTCAAGCAACAACACTTATTGAATGTTGAATTATATATTTTTTTAAATTATAGCAAATTGTTTAGCATGCACAAAAATAGCATTTTTTTTTTTTTTTTTTTTTTTGTCACGTATGTATGATTGTAAGGATAACATGTTCTACAACGTAATAAAATATGTAATGGGCAAATCGATAATCTGATACGATTACATACCATTTAATTTATCGTATACGTATTACAACAAAAACACTGATTTGCACATTTGTGCTCAAAATAAAACGTCCCGTTCAAAGCAACAAATGTTACCGTGGGATGAAATAATAATAAAATACAGTATAATATATGGATAAAGTCCTAGTATCCCTAATTTGTATTTCTGGTCTCACCCAGTGCAGTAACTTTTTTCTAAAAATGCTAAAAACATGGTCCAAAAATGCCATTAAAAACGGAGCTGAAATTAAGGGTTCCTCTGGCATTTTTCCGCGCTGCCTGCTGGTTGGCTAGCGCGCTATACACCAGTAAGCCCTATTATTTTGATAAATCCGATTGATATAATAATTATATATCAAATAAAAATAGTTCGATATCATATTACTTCAAAATAAAATTGTGAAATACCCTATTAGAGTAACATAATATATTTTATATATATATATATATATATATATATATATATATATATATATATGTATATATAAATTATATATATATATATATATATATATATATATATATATATATATATATATATATATATATATATATAAACTTTTATGATCTATATCAACATTACAAATAAAAAATTTAATTATATTTAAATAAATATACAAAACAAATTTATTACAAAAATTAATAAGTATATAAAAAAATGATATTCACATATGAAACCCCCACTGACTCTCCATCTGTACATAGGATGATACAAAAACTAAACTTATTTCATGCATATAATGTAAACATTTTATTACATATAAGAGACGATGACAAAAGCCGCAGAATTACAATTATTATAAAACAAACAATTGTATATGTGTAATATGTATGTATAAAATCCCCTAACGATTAGATATACACTTATAAAGTTTTCGAGTATGTATATATGTTATGAATATATGTGTATGTATAAAATCTGAAAAAGAGAGGGGTAGGAGTAATAGTATAGAAGTGGGGTGAGGGAATGATATAAAATCTCTATTATCTAAATGAGAAGCTTATTACAACATGGAGTGAGAGGGAGGGGGGGGGGAGAGAAAGACTCTTACAACATGGTAGTAGCAAAACTTGTTACAAATGAGGGTGTAACATAGTCGTGAGGGTAGTTTTTTTTATGTATGTATACTTAATCGATTATGTGGTAATTTATATAATATAAAAAAATTATGTTGTTTTTCACACTTTTGATTATTAATAAAAGTTACTTTTATATTAAACATTGGGTTTATTATTTTACTTAATTATATTTTAATCGTAAGTGCTTTTAATTAACTTAACAGACAAGAAACAAAATGATTTGATGACTACACTGCTGCAAAAAGATCTTTATAATTTAATTTTTAAATACAAAACATTATGACAATTTCACTTATTTTCTTAATTTCTTAAAATTACAGTAACTTTATACCCGTAACAATATATAAAAATACGATATTCTTACCAAATAGGGGGGGGGGCTGGAGGGGGGGGGTGAATTGTAACTTTTGGAATTTATCCTTCAAAGTATATCACTATTGTTTGTTAGCAAACTATGTACAATGCAATCTACTTCAATCACTTTATTAATCTCGAAAAATTAAACTGTCCCTTTTTTTTAATGACATGATCATTAATTATTGTTTACTTATTTGTACAAAATTAAAATCAATATAAATATATTTCATACTAGTCGTAGGAATTTCTTAAAATTGTCAGTAACAATTTAAAACTTTAATTCTCTAAATACAATAATTTAAGAAATTTATAACCATATTTCTTATAGCTGTAACATAAAAGAAAATGTAATAAACTTTTTTATTAGCGCAAAATTTAAAATAAAAAAATTTTACGTTGAAAATTTACATCATATATAAATATACATGTCAAAAGTATAATATTAAAAAAAAAAAAAAAAAAAAAAAAAGGAAAAAAATAGAAAGAAATAACTTTTATATGTACACATATATGAACTAATATGATATTTATATACAATTTTTATATTCACGACCCTCTTTTTCTTATATATATATATATATATATATATATATATATATATATATATATATATATTATCGCACCTGTGTCTCATATGTACGTATATATAAAGTATATAAAATTATAACAGAATAATATTCTCGTATAATATAACGTACAACGCGGCGACATACTTAATCCAATTTGAAAGGCTTGGATGGTGCTCTACCTCCATAAAATGTTATTATTATATAAAATATATGATAGGAGCTCACCTGTATACCTTTTATAATGTATTATTATATAGTATAATATATTATATAATATACTTTTGGTCAATGTAATGGAATAAACCCTCAAGTTATATGAAAATTTAAATTATTAAACTTGAGTTTATGTAATTATATATATATATATATATATATATATATATATATATATATATATATATATATATGTGTGTGTGTGTATATATATATATATATATATATATATATACAATATTGCTTATATGATAATAATGCATTGATATTATGACATTATGTTTCATTTTCCTATAATATTTTAGTTAGGTAATAAAATTATCTAGTTTAAAATTGTATGTACATTTTTAATAGTATTAAGTATAATTTTATATCAAAATTTTAGAGCCATGTTATAGTAATAAGATAATAATTATGTATACGGTACTACTACAAAATTAAGTTTTTGAAGTAGAAGTTATAACGTCAAACCTTCTTACTTTGATGGTGACAAAATAAGCAAGTTATATTTTGGAAATTTTATTATCTTTAATTATTATAGGGGCTTAATAATATGCTTTAATAAGTAAATTTTTTTTCTTAACATTACATATTTTTATAGCTACTTTTTGCATTTAAAATTTTTCTAGTGGAGGCTTCTATTTTCTGTTTGTCTATATCTCTCTTTACACACACACATATTAATTAGCATGGCTGGCAAAGGATGTTAATCAAAAGCCTATTTCATTCATTTCAATTTCGATTTGACATCATAGTGCTCAAGTTGACAAAATTATAAATAATAAAAATGTGCAGAGATTAAGACTGCAATTACAAATTCATAATTTATAGCTCTAACAGTGCGATTAAAGAATTTATTTGTCGGCCACACAGTAAATTGTGATTGGTCTTATCATTTAATTTATTGGCAAAAAAAAAAAAAATAACTAAAATGTTTGCAAATAAACTTGAAAATGTAAACAAAATTTTAACTAAAAAACAATAACTGCATTGAAAAAAAAAAAAAAAAAGGTGCATTTCTTTTCTACAAGAAAAATCCATGCTTGATATTACAGTAATTGAATTACAAATACAATAATAATATTTTTCAACATTAATGCAATAAAAAACAGTTTGCAGTGTAACTATATAAGAGGAACGGTCAATAATGACAATCAGCAGATCAACAGAACCTGGATTTTTTGCTAAGTGGTACTTTACACCAACAGGTACTTAAATATCTAAAAATTATTGTGCGTCACTAAGCAAAATTTTGATTTACAAGGTTCAAATATTACGAAGCATCAATTTTAAGGCTCAATGCTAATGAAACAATTTTTTATTACTATTATTTAGTCATTGTTATTATCAATACTACAGTATTTTATTTTTTTTTTTAATGGTGACCTATGCTGATTTTTTTCCAAGGCATAGATGACAAAATGCACTTTCAAATGATACCAAATTAGATAGCAATAGACAATTAAACAAATGATATATAGGACCTTAAACTCCACCCTCCCTTTTTTCTTTTTCTTCTTCTGTCAATGATAAATATTATAATATATTATAAAGAGTTTTCTTTTAATATTATTTACTATATAACTGGATAAATTTCAATAATATACAGTACTCAAAGTTACCATGTATCGCAATGCTGAAACAGTCCGTAGAGCATAATGTACACAATCTTAGCCTAACTATGCTGCAACAGATAAGTACAAAATGGTACATTACCTCATAGGAGTTCTGTGGATACTTGATGGTTGGCCATGCCATGCCTGCATAGAGGAAGTGCCACGTAGCAAAGCAGTATGGCAAGTATGGCATCAGTACGTAATTCTGGTGTTCTCGGAGAACTGTTTGAAGTTGGTCAAAGTGACAGAACCACTCTGTACCATGAGCAATCTGAAACACCATGTAATTCATACATAAAATCAAATTTTTTTCCTGAGCTTATTTCTGATTTTTGCTGAACTATGGGACTTTCTTTACTATGGTAAGGCCCTTGCTGGTTTCTCCAATCAATTTCTTTTAAATTTATCATATGCTACCACAGTGGCTTATTTTTCTTAATATTGTTTCTTCTTTTTTTAAATGCTTAGCTATTTTTACTTGTTTTCTAATATAGCAAAATAGAGGCATATTGACAAAATCACAACTAATACTGTACATATTTAATTATTAAACCCAACAAATAAGCCCTAACAAACCCTGGTTTGAGAACTTTTTGAACTAAACTTTGAAAAACACACAAACATTGTAACCAAGTATAATTACAAATGTTACATCGAGGGCTACACGGCATTTCGGTACTAGTGCAATCTCCGTGGGTGGATTTTTGGCACATGTGCATTCTCAGCGCTCATCTTTTTTGAAACATCTTTATACACTTAGCCTGTACAGATGTGCCATTAGTAGGCGTGGCGTAGATTGCACATGTGCCAAAATTGCACCCACGGAGATTGCACAAGTACCGAAATGCCAAGTAGCCCTCGACATATTTTTTTGTTTTTGTATTTTTTTAATATTTTAACTGTAGCTGAGTTCATCATTGAGTAAATAAGTCGAGGGCCAAGTTTTCTACTTCACAAGGATACAATAGTATACTTACACTTTGGAATCTTGAGTCTCTCATTTTCATATGCAGATAATTCTCATGTACTCCCTGGCTAAGACGATCATAATCACCATAGCTCTGAACTGTCCGCAGGATTCTACCCATCCTATAACAATGAGACAAAAGAAAGTTTAATATATGAGTTAAGCAACTTTAAAATCCTCTACATGGCTAATTGACTTGATTTTTTTTTAATATATTCATATAGTAAAAAAAAGGTAGTAATGTATTATTTTTTAAATCATTCATTCATTCATTCATTCATTCATTCATTCATTCATTCATTCCTTTTTTTTTTTTTTTTTTTTTTCTTTTTTTTTTTTTTTTTTTTCTTCTTCTTCTTCTTTCTTTCTTTAAAAATAGTTAAAATGCGTTAACAATAGTCATCTGTTAAGATAATATGTATGAGTTTTAATTTTGAAGGTATAAGATTTTGTGCATACCTTGTGCTGAGAGACATAGGTCCATCTTGTGGTCCAGTGCTGGAAATACTGAGGAAACAAAACAGTGGTTATACAGGTTGATGTTATTTATGAACTGACAGGGTCAATAAAAATTAATTATGTTTTTAATTCTAATTTTTAAGTATTACAAAAGTCAAACTTAGCCATAACAATGTTTACTTAATATAGGCTTGCTTGTAAAAAAAAAAAGTGCAAATAAATAATAGGCCTAATAAAATCTTAATTTGTTGTGTTTTAGAGCATAAAAACTCATTTCATACAAGTGATTATTTATGTTCTTGTACTCATCATAAGTACACAATACACAATAAAACGGTTTGGGCTAAATGCACCTTTATTGTTATGTATTTCAAAGAAATCTTATATAGTTTTTATATTAGTGTTATTGATGAATCTCAAATTTTTGTCTACTTGTCATGTTTAAATTTTTTTCCACCCATCATGTTTAAAGAAATTACTCATTTAGTTTTTATGCAAATTTTTTTTTTATTATTATTTTTTTTATTATTATTATTATTATTTTTTATTTAACTCATGAGTTATGAATAAAAACACACTAGATAATTTCATGAGGTCTATTCTATTTTTTTCGCTTCAGAGAGCCTTTTGCTCATGTTGAAGCTGTCCTATTACAAATTATATAAGAAAGATAAAGAAAGATGAGGTGATTGTCATGTCACAATGTTAGATATATAAATTATTTTTCTTAGCTTAATAGTATAAATGTTATTTTTTATTTTTTTTGCAATTGTTTTGTAACTCAATATTCATTGGTTACATTGGTTGTCAAACTTCAATTACTTTAATTTTAATTACATGGTTTTGCTTGCTTTACAAATAAGTGAAAACAAAAATGTAGCAATTAAACCCCACCTCACCTAAATGGAATTAAAAATAATATGGTCATTAAACTGTCAGTCACCAACAAAAAATAAATACGTTATAATTATACTTGCTGAATGCAGCACCACTTTTGCATAGCTTTGTAATTCAAGTTATATTGTAAAGAAATCATACCATATAATGTTCAGCACAATTACTTTCTGTTATCCTAAAATAGCAACATGTGTAGTCTAGAATATAGTAATTATTTAATGCAGCATTACGTAATTAATTTTTTCTGTGCTTATAGAAGGTTCACAGTACCATAACAAATTTAAGTTGAGCACAGATTCCCTCATTTAAATACAAGAACAAGGTGGTCTTGGAATCATTATTGTAGTCATATATATTTTATTATGGAATTGTGAGCCTAATATTAAAATTTTAAGTAAAAGCTGATATGTTACTTACTTTTTTGGTCTTGAAATTTGGAAAATGTCGTGCCAGACTGCAAAGAGCCCCTTGTGTGTATCTTTCTGTCCCACTGAAGCTCGCTGTACATCCATGAGGCCTATCTGTTTGTTTCTTGTGCAGAAGAAATGTAAGAAAGAAAGACAGGACCTGATGTCATTGTTGGTTTTATCACAGAGTAGAAGCATTGTTCCTAAGTCCGTCTTGAGTTTCTCCTTGGTGGCAACTTGCATCAGCCTCTGTGCCAACCTGCAATTATAAGCATTAGAGGTGAGACAAATATAAATCAAGCTTTTTATAATATTATAGTTTTATAGATTATATTGCATTAGCCTTTAGTCAATGATTTGCCATGAATCACTTCCATCACTATCTGACTAAACATAGACGAATATTTTACTGCTTTTAATATTTTTCATATTACAATAAATGGGTTTATAAAAATAGAGATCATTTGTAAAAACTTTCACAGCATAATATTTAAAAATTATATTACAAATAACATACAAGAAAACACTAACAGTGTGCACTGCACAAAATTGTTGAGCTCAAAAAAGTCATATCAATCTTGTTGCGAACAAAATGTCTATCTCGTATTTTATCACGCGAAGCAAAATGTCTATCTCGAGCGCCATCTCCATAATGTTTGGGAACGAGATAGACATTTTGCTTCGCGTGATAAAATACGAGATAGACATTTTGTTCGTAACAAGATCGATATGTCATGTTATTGATCTCTCAGTGAGCTTCATATGTGGTATCAAATTAATCAAGGTTTGAAATTATATAAACATAAAGAATTCATTAAAAAAAAATCACGATGATAAATTTGAATTATAGTTTCAGAAATAATTAATGATGGTTACCTTGCTGAGGCAGTGGGTGGGAAGTTTATTATGAGAGCCACCTGTCTCAAAGATCTCAGAGCTGGCACATACAAGTCATTGCAAATACAAATGATAGGTCGCTTTAGAACCTTGGGCTTGCCTTCTTTCTTCTTCTTGCCTTTGGAGATGTCTTTGTCTGATATAAATGCAAGTAGGACATCAATAGCAGCCTGTGAGAAAATTACAAAAACAGTAAATTATTATAATTAATAGGATACAAGAATCTAGCAAGGGTCTTACCATGTCAAAGTAATATCTTGTTGTTTGGTGAACGATTTTGCTAGCACTGAGATACTAAACATATTGGATAGCAATTGGCACCAGACTTCAAGTGACAGAGTATGTTATCTCCTACTGAAGTCTTGTGCCCAAAACTTTCCAATCTGTTTGTTATCTCTGTGATAGCAAAAGCTTTCACCAAACAACAGGACATCTCTTCATTATAAAGCCTTTGATAATGTCATATATCACTCTGGCTGAGCCCAAAGGGCGTACTTGCATTTGGCTGTTTATGATGCTGCACACACATATATGCCATAAGTTTCAATGTAAAACTGAGTGCAAGTACGCCCTTTGTTATACTGGACAAAAATCCAAGAACGCCTTTCGGAAGACAACCTTGAAATGAAAGTACACCCTTTGGGCGCAGCCAGAGCAATATCCTATATTTTTATTTATTAAACTCGTCTGTGATGGTTTCTTTATCTGAAGTATCATAATTGAAAACTATTGTTATCTTGGCAATACTACAATTTTGTTTAAAATGAAAGTATAATTTCTATGAGGAAGCACTTATGGTACTGACCGATAGAGCTCCATCAATCTCGTCCAAGATGAGGCAGTTAGGCCTAGGATCTCCCTGCAGAACAGACTTCATCTGTGTGGCAGCTTCCAGTTGAAGTCTGAATGCATCTCCACTGCAGTCATCACTGGCATTCACTTCTACTGGGTTGTAACCTGCCAAAATAATTATTGCAAAACTTATAGTTAAAAATAGTTTGCTTGTTTTTTTTTTTGTTTTGTTTTTGTTTTTTTTTTGTTTTTTTTTTTTTGTTTTTTTTTTTGTTACTCCTTTCCTTTTTTATGGGGGGGGGGGGGGGCATTTCTTTTAATTATTTCCCGATATTTTTAAAATTAATCTATATGCATGGATTTAAAACCACAAACAATAAGCGCAAAATCTCTTTGGCAATTTTTTTATGGGGAAACATTAATGTTTAACGGTTAACCTCAGAACTGAAACGCCCCCTTTTTTCAAAAAGCTGATCGTAAAATTTTTTTAAAATTATTTTTGAATATATATCCTTTTTACAAAATAGAAGTTCAAATACAATTTCGTCGTACTGCCCATACATTTCTGGCAATTAATTTTTAACCATTTTTATTTTGGCGCGAAATTCAAAATCAATGTTATTCAAATGGGCAAACTGATGCTCGATTTTCTCGAAAACAAGATGGATAAGTAAATCTAAAACAAAAAGTAGTCGATAGGGCATGACAATATCTATAACATCAGAAAGTTTTAAAAAATGTTATCAATTCAATTTTTTTTTTAAATTGAAAAAACAAAAACACAATGCTAATCATATGCAAATTGTAATCCTAATTATCTCTAGATTTCAATGGACACTTCAATGCTTTGATATCTGGAGCTTGTAGATCATCCCTTTTTTTAACCCCCTTAAAATTTTTTAAAAAAAGTTATCAATTGAATTTTGCGATATTTTGATTTTTCCAGGTCTGAGGTTAATCCTTAAGAATATATTTCATTTAGTTTTTTTAATTTTAAAATTAATTGAAATCAGTACAGTACTGGCCACTAGTTTGAGAACGGGGCAGCAGCGGCCGCAGCGTTTTTTCATAAATATATCAGTTGGGTTGTGGGTTGCCTATACAAATCGTTCTCAAACTAGTGGCCAGAGCTGTACATATAATATAGGCCTATGTTTAAAAATTGAAAAATTTATTTAATAATTCTTTAACGTAATATATCTCAACTGCAATACTTTTTTCCTTATTTTTTACCAAAATAGTTATGAATTTTAATGTACCAGCTTCATCAAATATCTAGAAAAATGTAGGAAAGCTATCTATGTTACAGGAAGATTCAATGTATCAGATATCATGAGTATTATAGATTTTAATCTTGGGACAAGGTTCATGAATGCAGGTACCTCTGCTTACTGTGTATAGTTCTTACCCTTTTTTATCTGAAAGTAGTTTTTAACAATAAGCAGCTGTGTCTGCATGGTTGGACTTTGTCTTCAGTTCAGATGCAAAACATTGCCTGAATTATTAATTATATTGAATTTCCTTATAACATTGATAGCTTTCTTATATATATACATTTTTTTTTTAGCAAGATGAATTATACAAGTGATCATGTATCCCTAACTGTGCACCGTATAACACTATACTATACTACTACTATACTACGAGAAATCAATTTTACCAGCATGCTTGGCTATGATGTGAGCTAAAGTTGTCTTGCCAAGCCCAGGAGGTCCACACAACAAGGCAATCTTCTGAGCAGGACGTCCATGGGCATCCAACTCTTCATTCAGCATACTCTGAGGTTTCTTGTTGGGAAATTTATCTGCAAAAACAAAATGTTAGTTCTCTCACAAAATGCAAGACTTCAATTTAAAGTTATTGAAGAATTGTTAGGTTACTTACTTTTTATTTTTCCATTGAATTGCAATGTAATACAGAATGCATTAAAAAAGGTAAAAGTGGAGAAAAATACATTATACAACAACGAATTAAATGAAGCAATTATAAATTAACCTTATTACAGGAAATGATAGGAAAACCAACAAGTGCCTTAACATGACAAGGTCCGTTGTAAGGTGAAGTACTTGATGTCACAGTTAACACAAATATTTACATTGATTAAGATGACAGCCCTTGTCTTCAGTAGCTTTAAGTGTAATTACACTCTCATCAAGATCTTCACCTAGCTACAGACCTCATCATGGTGTTAAGGCACTTGTTGGTTTTCCTATCCTTTACTTTGATAATATATTCAAGCCAAAATGATTTTTAATCCCTAAATTGTTACTATACTACCATTTACTGATTAAAAGAAAAATGAATAAATATCTTATAGTGAAGAACATACAGGTTCATAATTCTATAATAGCCTAATATAGTTTACCTTTATTCCAAGGACTTTTCTTAGGGAAAGCTGAGGTTGTGTGCTGTACAGGTTTAGGAGGTTTCTTTTTAGTGCCAAACACAACGTGGTCCCACAACTTCAGCCACTTCAGCAATGTCTTGTTTGTACCCTGGAGCAAAACAAACATTATGTCAACTAATTTAACCTGTTCACCACAGCATTAACTCGACTCAATGTGATCCATCTGGCAAGTTTTTAGTTTTTAACCCAGTAATTAACATTTAGTAAGTACTTTGACATGCATGGGCATCAGCACCAACTTGCACTAGCTTGTCATAATATATTCTGTTATAAATAGGCAAAAGTTTAAAATAATAATAATAATTTGGTTGGTAAATTATTCAATAAATATTGTTGGGTTAGAGCACAAACCGTGTATCTACAAAAGCAGCAAATTTGAAACTCGATCTTTTTGTAATGTTTTGAACCTTGTTGCTTTCATAGATACACTGTTTTTGCTCTAACCCGATGATATATTCAAGCATCTAGTTGGCGCAGCGGTCTGTTTTCTTAATTCACATTATAGCAATTCTAAAGAATAATAAACCCCCGCTCTGAATTAACTATTTAGTGCAATCAAGAAGCTTACCAAAGAACAAATTGTGAAGATGATTATAGTAAAAGGACCTAATTTAAAAAATAAACTATTGATTTTTAATTGGTTCTACATATTTGAAGTACATTTCTTTAAGTAATCTAATATGGTGTTTCATCATAATTTATTTTGACATGATCAGTAACTTACCTCATCACTAAGTAAGTCTCTGTAACATTTAGGTTGATATTTCTCAACCCACAGTCTCTCATCTTCCTTTTTTGCAGCATGGACTGTACTAATATCATCACCATCTAACAGGGCCTCACATTTCCTCAAAATATCTGATAAATTTTTGCCTCTATTTACCTGTAATAATTATACACAAGTTACATATTAATTAAAATTAAACCACCATTATAAGCTAACAACGGTCATATAAAAAGAGTAGCTCTAAATTTTATGATATTGCAAACAATCAAAGAATAGTAAAATTAATATTTGAATCAATTTTTGTTTAAAAGTTCTTGAGCTTTAAAGGAATAGACCAGAGAAAAACATAAGCATTTATATCACAAAACACTTGATGGGATTTACATAAATAACATTAATTTGTCTCAAAACCCAACAGTAGCCCCGTAGCAGTGATCAGAAAATTCGATTTATGCAACCCGCACAACATTTTCATATTAATTTTTGAATGTTTCTGACGTCATAAACATGAATTTTCACGCAAATTGCATACTTTACAGTTTTTTCATGCTCTCTTGAGGGGCTACATTAACATTCTGGTAAAATTTGTCATCAGTTTTGAAGATCCCATTTCGTGTTTATTCATTTAAAAACCACATGTTGTTTTATGTGGTCTATGGCTTTAACATTCAACTAAACAATAAATATGCAAGCGACTTTATAAAACTGATAATAATACTAAATTCTCCTCCAGCCTTCTGGGCTGAAGCTAAAGCAAGGGCTTATCTCTCCTTGCCATGCTGATGTGTCCAAGTAAGGACCAAACAGTTGTCCATGGCTAGAGCTGAGGTGCTGAAAATAAGTGTGGTATGTACAATGCTCATGCTGTCTAAACCAAATCATTTTTATCAAGTTTACTTTCTAAAGAACAATATGAGGGGTAAAACAAATGCTTCATTAATTAATGCTCTATGCATTAATACTTTTTGGCCTGGGTTAGATTTTTTTTTTTTATCGAATCCTGGTCAGTCTAACGTAAGCTCATCACAATCTCCTATTCCCAAATCTCTCCTAATCTATTTGTTTATCAATCATTTTTAACTTTGTTTAGATTACACTGCTGCAGCTAATAGAAAAGCTGCAATTTAGTACTGTAGAATACACTGTAAAAACTTAAAATTTAATATATTACTGCTACAGTATAAGAAACCATTCAAAACATGATTTCGACTGCATCAAACTGTATTACACAATTATCAATTGTGTAATTGTATTACCATGCTCAGGTAGGAAAAAAAAAACTTACAATCCGGAGAGCTTCTTCCCATGAATCCTTAAAAGATATAGGTAATTCCCCCGATTTCTTAGCTGAGATTTTAGCAGCCTGAGAAAAAAAAATAATAATACGTAAATTATTTTCACATTTGTAATATATAACATGATAACTCACTTCTAGCTCCATGTATTCTTCTGATCTCAGTCGAATGTAGAATCTATCAGCATTCAAGTTACGCATTGGTACAAATGGATATGGAGGAATTCTCTTTGTGATGTAGTCAGTGGAAGGACTGTAAAATAATAATGTACATCAGCATTGGTAAACTACTGTTAAGACTTAAATAGAACTTACTTATTATAATCCTCTGAAGCCATCAACATGAATAATTTATTATTTCCGATAGTTCCCAAATTTGCTTTTTTATATCTTTCCGTCCTGATTCTCTCAATCAAAAGTTGGTCTGATTCCTTCTCTTTATCTTCCACTTTTTTGTTGTCTAAGGCATCTAAAAAAAAATACATGCACAAGCTTAATTAGATTGTTGGCACTTACTATATACTGTATACTAGTGTGTAAACTCTTGTTAAATATTGAAGACAACACTTTTTTAAGAACGAGGCTTAAAAGAATGCACAGGTAAGTGATGTGTAGTAAACCATGCTTGCAGAACACCAGAAAGTATGTGTGTTTAATAATGACCTTTAAATCAATACTATAACATACTTTCAAGCCTTTTTCTTTTAAAAGAGACCATTTTAACATATAATTAACAGACATGTACCTGTATTTATAATGCAGTTTCCTCATAACTATCATATTCAGTATTTTATATGTAATATTATACATACATCGCGGGCTACACAGCATTTTGGTAAATCTGCAAAATTCGCACTCACACTATTGAAACATGTGTATTCTCCGCACTCCTTACTATTGAAACATCTACATTATTTGCCACACCTGTTATTGCATGGTATACCTATGAGTGTGCTAGGCCTATTAAGATGTTTCAATAGTAGGTATGGCAAAAACTGCAGATGTTTCAAAAGTGAGGAGCGTGGAGAACACACACGTTTCAATTGTGCGCGTGCAAATTTTGTACAAGCACCAAAATGCTGCATAGCCCTCGACATTCTACATTACTATACATAAGAAATGTTACGTTTACAAAAAGATAATAGGTTGCTTTAACATGTTCACCTAAATCAAATGTAGTTAGTTCTTCGTCACTGGCTAAGTCATCAATGTCACCAAACAGATGATCAGCTTTCCTTTTTCTCAATTCCGAGGTGTTGAGAGCATTCTGTACAGTCTCCAGACTAGGTGAAGGAGGTGCTGCAGACAGAGGGCTTCCAGATTGAGGAACCGACACATCATCTATCTCCATGGAGTCATCAGCAAGCTTTGAAGGACTTACAGCTTGTCTTGGTAAGGTAGCTCCAAAGCTCAAGCTTTTCTTTGATTTCTTAGGAGGACGATCATCATTGTTATCATCTACATCTGATTAGAAAAAATTAATTAATCATAAAATATTGCTACCAGTCCTGTACTTAAAAATATTAATACAAACAATTTTATATATATCAACTATTGACTATAGTATTTTTAATATTTGTCCTTAAAATTGTGTGACAAAAATCTATTTTACATTTTCGTAAAATGGAAATATTAGCATCTTATCGCCCTTATTGTTCACAATAAGCTTTTTCTAATTGGAATTGTTAAGTAAGCTCTCACCATAAGAATGCATGTTATTTTGATCAAATAATTAACAATTCCAATTAGAAAAAGCTGATTGTGAACAATACATAGGCGACTAGAACGGAATGTGCATATATTCATAATTACGTCCTTATACGTACGCACCATCTAAATCCTCCATAGCTGCAAGATCTTCTGCATACATTTGCTCAAATTCATCCTCTGGATCATAATAGTCTTCCATTTTATTTCTAAAAACAAAAAGAAAAAAAAATAAAATAAAAAGTGCGATTGCAAAATATATGTAATAATGTGATTTTAATATGGAACAGAACAAACATTGCTGAAAAGATGGATGTAACTTGATGTAAGGTAAGCCTTAGGTTTTTAACAAAATTGTGTATTTTTAATAAAACAATTGCAATGAGTAACATACCATAAGATAAATAGATGCTTAAAGAATATTTATTACCATGAATTTCCAATAAATACTCACAATTTAAGTACAAATTTGCAAAAAGAACATAGGTTGACATTTACAAGAGATCCAGCTGTGTTGTGTCCCGCCAAAAACAAAAATACGTAAGACGATCGAAATGCGCTTGAGAGAGCGGCAATAACTTTAAAAGTTTAGCTACGTAGCGCCACCGCGCGCCACGAGCGCAAATGCATTTTTTATTATTATTATATAATTTTTACACACCGTGTTAAATATATTGTTTTTCTACTGATTTGTCAACATAAAGCTTTTTTTTTCAAAGTTATACATTACAGTTTAAATTTTATGATTCGTCCAGTTCTAATACTGTCTATCGCATGCGTTCTTTTTGCCTTTTTACTATAAATTAAATCAGTGGCGTAACTACCAGGGGGGGAGAGGGGGGAGTTCCCCCGGGCCCGTCGACTTCTGGGGGCCCGTCGGCTTCTGGGGGGGCCCGTTGATGCTTGGCGCAAAAAAAAAAAAAAAATAATAATAATAATAAATTGATAATATTAAATTTTATGTTGAGAAACAGTATTTGAAAGTTAAAGTGGATCAATCAAATAATATGCATTTTGTGACAGAGGGTATTAATATTAACTACATTTTTTAACTGTCACCGCACCTTCTAATTAAATTTTCTATAAATGTCTTCTTCAAATATCCTGTGTATTTTTTCTATTTATAGCAAAAATTAATTATTGATAAAAATTAAAATCATGTATGATAGACCATTTAAAATTTTTTTTTTTTCCATGTTATAGTGACACTTTTTAATTTTCATTTTAAAAAATAGCTTAAAATTTCAGTGCCACGCCCCCTTTTCCAAAATTTTTCGCCTGCGGCGCACAAACCCCCCTCCTCCACGGCACTGTCTCCCTTCCGGGGGGCTCGTGTCAGATTTTTCCCCCTGGCCAATTTTTTGAAGTTACGCCACTGAATTAAATATTAAAATTATTTGTATAATTGTTTTGAGATATCCATCAAAAAGCAATTAAAATTTTTTTTATATAGTACTCTATGTTATGTTATAATATATGTAGATTTAAGGCACACAGAAAACAATAATTTATGTTATTTATGCTGCATTTGTGTCATGTCAATGGAGTAAAATGATGCTAAATTAGAACAATAAAAATAATTACACCGCTGTACAAACATTATGCAATATAGCATAAATTATGCTGTATTTAATTAATTGTGCTGAAAATGAGCATACGTATTAATTTTTTCCGTGCAGTGAAATGATTTTTCATGTATGAATTTATGTTTGATATAAGGTAAAAAAAAAAAGGATATATATAGTGATAGTGATCAGGCTCTCCATCGATCTTTGAAAAAAATATATTGTATAAGTTGAGTGATCGATCGCAAAAATGCAAAGTTTAATAACATTGATTAAATGTTCATTACAATGATGACCTCTAATATACAGAAACAAGAGTGCGTGAAACTCTATAGAATTGAGATTATATAAAGACTTTAACTGAATGTGTGCATGTGATAAGCGATTTGACCTCCTCCCTTGGGTTGCGCGGCCAAAGTTGACTCCTGTTGGTGATGCTTTTAGTGACGATATTATTCTGTATGTATGATGTAGATGTTTTGTTATCCCTCCCACTTCTCTTGTTCTCCCTTTTTTTTTCCCACTCAAACCCAGAACAGCGCAAGCAAACTTTTTTGATTTCCAACAAGATCATAAACCGCCTCTATCTCTCACACTTATTTTATTGTATCTTAGATAGCGTAACGTATAGGTGTCATGTTATTATAATGTTTTCACCGAAAAAACAATTTAAAATAATGGAATTAATATTTCGTCATCTTGGGATTACATTATTATATTTTCTAACAATAATTGGTAAGTTTCTAAATAACTTTTTATTTTATCCAGATATTATTACTTTATGGGATGTTCATAAAATAAAATTGAAGTCAGAAGGTAAACCTTGTACTACATAAAGGTTAATGTGGTTTGGAAAAGTATTATGCATGCATAGCAATTTTTGCACGCATATAAACATAAAAAAATGCAATTCTACTTCATGCGCGTTATCAAAACGTGTGATACTTTTATTACATTATAATAATTTATACTTCCTTTTATAATGAAAAATAGGTATTATGTGAAAAATATAAATTATTACACGATATTTTTCAACTTTTTTATACCATTATTATGTACCATCTATCATATTTTATTACTTTGAACAAAATGTTGTGTCATGTAATTAGTTTCTGCAAAAGCAGAGATTCTAATATTATATTGTACTGTATTATGAAAATTCCAAATCGCAAAATATACATCACAAAAATTAATAAACTTTTATAGTTTTAAAAGCTTATTAATTATTATTTATTATCTTTCTCTAATTTTTTTAAAGTTAATTAAGTAGTTTAAGCTACATTATTTTAGAGTGTAAGAACAAATTTAGAATGCAATCTATAAAATTAAAATATACCTTTCTGATACCTGATGAAAAAAAAATCAAAGATGACAACTTTTGTTTTATTTATTTAAATGCATCCGCATGAATAAATATTTGCTTTTACAATATATTTTGTTAAACATACAATGTTTGCATTAAATGTAAAAATAAAAATAAAACTGCTTGTTTGAGAGGTTGCAACACAAATTGGTCCAAAGTTGCGGGTTCAGCTACACGTGTGTTCAACGCGATGCAAAGCTCAACAAAAAATATTTGGCCCCAACCTTTGACACTGAAGCCCCATCAAGGATTTGCTGACCCTTTGCTATAGCAGCAGTATACAGCAGAGGCAGACATTATAATCATTATATAAATAAGTCAACTGTACGCATCTTGTCATTAGCGTGTTGATTTAACAAGATCGCTATCATTTTAATAAATAATATCTCTAAAATAATAAGCTTTGTGATTAGCATAATCAAATCTTTCATCCAAAATATGACTATACTAATTGAATATATGCTAAATTTATATAGTTTTTATAAGTAAAAGCATGTTAAAGTTTTCCGAATTTATTTTGAAATTCCAAACTTTGCTTGAAATATAGTAAGTTCTGAAATCACAAGACTATTTTGCTACGCGCTACGCTATAAAATAGAACTAGTTCGTTCTTGATTTGTAATCAAAATTTTCAAGGATTACAATAATAACTAAACTAAACTAAGATAAAATTACTAAAAATAATAATGCACATTGGACGAATCCCCCAATTTATCCAAGTATATTAATGTGAATATTTGAAGTTTAAATAATAGGCAAAGAAAAATTCAATATTAAAATAAAATATTTAAAATGATTTTATTAATCAATTCCCATGCGTCCTCGTCTATACAGTATGTACAGAATAGTTCATTGTTCACTGAATTATTTTCTCATCTCGGCACTTTGTTTAAATTGGATGAGAATATATGAGCAACTATTATCTTATTGTTATATATAACTAATAGTATTAGTTATTATTGCACAGTATGCGGTGGGAAGCTGTTCCGGATTTTATTTTTATATGTGGTCAAGTTACAAGTTATATAACATATATAATAGAGAGGTATATTAATTTAATATATAGAAAAAATCTAATTGAAAATTTATTTTTTGTTTCAGATTCCTATGGACAACTAGCACCAAGTAAGTTTAATTTTTTTTTTTTTTTTTTTTTTTTTACTTTATGATGTACATTACATAAGGAATTCTAGCACTTCTTAGCATTATAAATATTTTAAATTATTGTTTAAAAAAAACAACATGAAATGAAAGGCCACACAACTTTTAAAAACAATTAATACACTCTAAAAATTGGTGCATTACTTTAGTTACGAATCCTAACTTATTCAAGATATTCACTTTTAAGTTAATAATTAATTAACTTTAATTTTCTAAGATGCATTATTTTAGCTACTCATAATAACTTAAAAGTGATTATCTTATAAATAAGTTAGTATTCGTAACTAAAGTAATGCGCCAATTTTTAGAGTGTAGAGCTACTCTAATAAGATAAACATAGATTTTAAAATATATCACGTACTAACAATAAGGTACCTATGATTTCACCCAATAAAAGCTGTTAATAAATTTTTATTGTTAAAATTAATTCATGCTATTATTGGACGCGCACTCACATTTATTTTTTATTTTTTTCTGCATGTATATAATTTCTTTTGTAAAATTTTGATGTAAAAGCAATGGGTATAAAAAACAGTGATAACAATGTAATTGCTATTGTTATATAAATGCGCGCAACAATATTTTTTTTACACCTTTTAAACGTTTTATTTATTTGTTTTTGTCTTTTTTTTACATTCTTTATCAGTATCACCATGACTTTATGAGAGAAACATTAATAATGGACAGAAAAGCTTCTAAAAATATTGAAATACTTATTCTCTCTCTCTCTCTCTCTCTTTCTCTCTCGCTCTTTTTCTCTTTCTCTATCCATCAAATTTATTTATATGCAAAGTTTAATAAAAAGCAAAAAAGTTAAAAAAAAAAACAAAAAAACGAAAAGATCAAAAATCAGTATGTGGAGTATGAACTTGAAGAAGAGAGGTAAAAACGTCATCTTTCAAAATCTCGATGAGTCATAAAAGTAAACCAGCATTACTAATTACTTTTGCAAATAATTATACCCTTTGCACATACATTGTTTTTATATAAAGTTTGGCAACAATGGTATATATTAGGAGGGAATTTATAATAATGTAGGGAGAGGAGATTGAGGATAATTTAATGAAAGATGATGATAGAGTGAGACAAAACTCTGCTGGAGTTTTAGTTGAGGTTTGACTCAGTAGTTGAACACATCATTCCAGAACTCTTGCGTTTATAAAATATACAGTGGGATATACTGTATAACGGTCTGACCACTTTCCCCTTCACGTATTTAACCGCTAACTTTTAGTTGGTTCACCGCTCGACTAAGTCACAGCCACTTTAGTTGCGTATCCAACCTCGAGGAGTGAGCACCATCCCAAAACAATGTGCTCAAAATCATCGTGGAGCGGTGGTACATCATGGTACCTAATTATATTACTATTAATAATTTATCTCATCTCTACAGCATCTGCTTCTGCTCCAGTTAAACAATTTACCCTTGGAGATTTTCATTCTTATAATTATGAAAGTACAATACTTTTAAATGAAGCTAAATCAGCAATTAATTCAGTAAATGCAAAAGATGTTGGTTATCAAATTTCTGCTCAAGTTCAAGTTGCTTCTATTTGGCAAAATTCCTTTGATCCAGCAGAGAAAATTTTACAAATTCAGGTAAGTTTGAATTACTTTTGTTATGTTTTACTAATTATCTTTAGCTATATATCTAATTAACTAAAATATTTTTCAAAATATTGAAGAAGAAGAAAAAGAAAACTCACTTTATATGATTTGCAAATTCAGCAAGGTTAAAAATAACATAATATAAATAATATATTGTTGTAATTTAAATTCTCGTATAATTTAAAAAAACTAATTATAATTTTCATCATCATTACCAGCAAGTAATTCTATTACACGTAATATTATTTTAAAAGTAACATCCACATTATATATATTCTCGCATGCAAGCATGCGAGCACCGCATGATAGAGAGGATATAATTTTATTCTCGTTCTATCCGCAACGCATGTTGAATACAAAAGAAACATAAAGTTAATTTTATTTAATATTATTATTGCTATGTCATGATCATATGTTGCTTTAAATTAAAATTACCGTTATTTTATATATAGTTGCTCAAGCAGCGGGTGTCATTCTTACACTTGGTATCATTTATTTATACTTCTTTTAAAAAACGCAACGCCTTACTTCTTACCTGACTACCTTTTTTGTATGACGTAAAAAAAAAAACATTTAAAGAATTTTTTAGGAGGTGGTAAAAAAAATAGAGGCAAATGACCGACCTTAGATATTTTTTGTACCTGTTTACCTTTGTATGACCTAAGGATAAAAATTAAAAAATCTATTCTATTTATAATGATTTTATATTTGGAAGAATACGTACGTATGTTATTTGAGTTTAATATATACGTGACCCAATAGGAACATTACCAATGTCTTTTTATTAGCCAATCATAACCAAGAAACTAAATCAGAAAGTGCTTATGGATTCAAATTTATATTATCTTCATCTTTTAAACCTCGTTATCCATACTTAGGTCAAGAATTGATAGTATAGTTCACCAACATGAATTTTATTTTATCCATCCTACTTACATATACTCTTCTTAATCTTATGGATTGATATGGATGGCAAGTGGCTAATTTCTGCTTTGAGATACTTAAATAAATTATTGCAAGTTGTTTTAGATTACTGATGTAATTCTTAAAAAAAAATCAAAACTTCCTTCAATTATGTAATTATTTTCTCTTCAAACTTAAATAAAACAAAATTTTATAAGCTAAATATCATAATTATAAAAATATTATTTTCTTATTTATTTTTAATAGCACAATAAATTAATAAAAAAAACTGCACTCAAAAAAAAGTATATGTTTTTCTTAGAAATAAAATAAACTTTAAAATTAATGAACTCGAACATTTTTCTTTCTCTTTCCAATTTTTCCGTTATTTTTTATAACTGATATTTTATTTCATTGACCGCAGTTGAAATCTCCAATTCTACATATCAAGTCTCGCAAAGCACCTTCACCTGAAGGATTCGTCAGTCATAAGTCTCAACTCGAGTCCATGACCAATGAAGCCTTCTTGGTGCACTGGAATGGTGGGCAAGTGGAGAACGTGTTCGTATCGGAGAACGAGGAGCGCTCGATGGTCAACCTGAAGCGCGGTATTGCGAGTCTCTTTCAGGTAAATTTTTATACAAGTCATGCATTTTTATTGTTGCAAATTAAATATGCAAACAAATATCATTACTCATAAAGTGTCAGCTGGATGAAGTAGTTTTTCTTTGGTTATAACTGCTTCTGTACCACCAGATGCAGAATTATAATATTTTTATAATTTTTAACTCCTTTTTTGTTTCTTTATAATTTACATAAAACAATAATTGCAGTAAGACTGCAGAATATTTTACATATAGTAAAAATATGTTACTTAAAAAAAGAGCATGATGCAATAACATGTATAAAAACATAAACTCAGTGGATACTACGCAAAATATTATAAAAGATAAATTATATTTCTTAAAGTAGTTTTTTTTTCTACATATTTATAAGAAACATATTTAAGGTGGAAAGTTAAATGATAATATATGGTTCGCAGTTCGCAGTGCAATATTTTAGGAAATAAATTGCATTGATTTGTGTAAAATACAATATGCTGATTTTAATTAATCTTATTTGCCGTAAACAGTTCAAGACGTTCGACATAGACGCCAAGGAGGTAGATGTGTCCGGCACATGCTCCGTGCAGTATACAACCTCTGATGGCCATACCTTCGTCAAGACTAAAACAAACTGCTCACCTCTCAAGGGAACACCCACCCTCACACATCCTGACAAGGTATTTCAATCAAAGCGTGTGGAAACCTTAATATAACTATTGCAGATTAAAAAAAAAAAAAATACTGTTACGCATATTGTTAATTTTACAGAAACTATTTTGCATGCTAAACTTGAAATCGATTTTCTTTGTTTATACATATATAATTTAAAAATATATTTTGCAATTTTATTTTAATTATGATAAACAATTTTAATTAAAATCTTGTTAATTTGCAGGTGTTCGGCTCCGTGGTGAACACTCGCAGAGATGCCAAGTTCACATTGAAGCATGACCTCTCAGTGTTGGAGTCGGTAGAGACGAGCGAGTATCACGAGTTGATGGTGGCTCTTCGTAAAGAAGCAGGAGGATCTGTGCAAGCCTTCCAAGAACTAAAAATCACCGGTAAATATAACACTCTATTTTGATTGACAATTTTTTACGTGTTTATTCATTTTGTGTATAATATTTATACTATATATAGTATATAATAATAAAATACCCATAACCTCTACTAACCCTGCCCTATATTAGTATGAAAAAAAATTAAACTTTTTTATGGGATAGAACATAATAATACTGAAGCTTGCGAAGGTATGAAATATTAAGTGCATACAAAATGAAAGAATGTAATATTTTATAATATAAACAAGACAAGAAACTTATCATCTCACTAATCATTCAATTCTTAATTATTAAAAAAAAAAATTAAATTTTGTTTATAATACATCGTGTATATTAATTATATAAGCTCCTGTCTATTTGTCAACATAGAACAAAAAACCTGTTCTCTTTAAAACTTGTTTAATGTAATATCAATGAATCATTTTTCTTAACGCCAAGATGTAATTATGTTTACAGACAGCCCTGGCAATGCTAAACCAATAAAAGCAGATACTTTGGAAGCAGCTGTGAAACAAATTGAAAAAAATCTTGGATTATCGTTTAACAAACAAGATTTAATATTGGAAAAAGAGCCCCAAATTTGCCAAAATGAATGCCCAACGGTAATAAAATAATAACTTTTAAAAAATACACTAAATTATATACCGCAGATGACCTCTCTTTTCTGTTTTGGTTTATTTTACTATTTATTTTATTCTTGCTACAAAATCAGTAGTATTTTATTTTTATTTATTTATAGCTTATATTTCCCTGGCATATATATATATATATATATATATATATATATATATATATATATATATATATATATATATATATATATATATATAATATAAAAACTGTATGTATATATATATATATATAAATTATTTTGCTTTTCATTAGTTTGATTTTGTTACAATTAAATTAACATATTTTTCAGCTCTCGAAACTAGTAAAAGAAAATAAAGAATTCCTAAAAGCTTCAGACCTTGGAACAATTAAATCAGCTTCATCGTTTATTAAGTTAATTACCGCTGCAAGAAACGCTAAGAAAGAGGAAATTTTGAAAATACTGAAGAACTCTAAAAATACTGAAATTTTGTAAGTACAAAAACTGCTTTTTAAAAATTAAATTAAATAATCGTCGTTATTCAAAAACACAATATTATATATATATATATATATATATATATATATATATATATATATATATATATATATATATATATATATATATATATATATATATATATATATATATATATATATATATATATATATATATATATATATATATATATAAAAATACGCTCTGTATTGAAAGGGTGTGTTTTTGGCCTGACAGTATCAACATTAATTAAAAAATATTACAAATAATAGCAAAATAAATGAACAGATTTAAAATAAAAATAATAATGGTAACATGCACGTAATATATGAGGGAAAATGAATAAAATGGAAGAAGGGATAAAAATAATTCAATAACGATCGATTATCTTATTCAAAGTTTAGATGTAATATGTAATTTGCCACTTTAAAATCAATCAATTTAATAATATAATTTTCTTTCAGACCTCAGCTACTGGACATGGTTGCCACTGCGCAGACGATAGCCTCACACGGAGCTGCCATGAAGTTCCTCGACTTCTCCTCCGAGACTGAAATTGATCTTCCTGAGAGATACCTCTGGTCCTTATCACTTGGCTCTCATCCTCTGGAAACTATTATCAGAGGTCAGTATGCATAGTTTGTACTCATATGATATTCGTTAAAACAATATTTTTTTTTTTTTTTTTTTTAGTTTTAAGCAAATTATAACAGACATAAAAAGTGCGATTTATCAAATATACTCAGGAGTGAACGATCGATCAAAACATTTAGACTAAATGTTTTGATCGATTAAGATCATTTAAAGGTCTAAAGGTAACCTAAGTGCTATGATGAATTGCACCCACCTAAAATCTGAGAACAAAATTGCTTTAACTATGTCCAAAGATGACCACGTAGAAGTGGTGTAGTATATAGTATATATTTTGTATAGCCTCTAACTAAAAACCATTTTTCATTATTATTAATTTTGTATTTACTATTTACTGATGATCTAGAAATAGTCTTGATATATTTTTAACATAATATTTTGCAGACATATTGAACAGAAGTGAGATTGGAGTTCCCAGCACAAAATTAGCAGAAACCTTGACCCTGACTGCAGCTGGAATGACTAATAAGTGGCTGAGATTACCAGGAAACACCAAAAAGAAGGTAAAATTTTTTTAATTACGAAACAAATTATATTTATAATTTTTAAATGTTGTATTAATTATTAAATTTTTTTTAAAAAAAATCAACAAATTAATGTAACATTTGCGAATAGATTTTTTTTGTCTATTTTTTATTATTATTATCAAATAATTGGCATTTAATTAAACCGTATAATATTTGTTATCTTCTCTAAGCTTTAACTCTATTGTTAAGTTCTCTAAATTTTTTGTTAAGTATATAATAATGTATAGTGTTTACTATTATTTTACAGCTAAAAGATGACGTGAAAAATTCCATTCTCAAGAGACTGAACGACTGCACGACGGACGAAGATTGTAAACAACCTTACATTCGTGCAATTAAAAACTTAGGACTTCCAGATTTTATACCAAATTTAATTGAACTCGTTACAAAAGGCAGTAAGAAAACAGCCATCGCAGCAATGAAATCTCTATATGGTTTACCAGCACAATATTGGGATGAGAAAGTACGAACTTTATGTCGACGAGTTTTCTTGCAACTTGGTCGACGTTACGATTCAAGTGCTCGTACTTTAGCAGCTGATATCCTACTGGAAGCTGGACCTACACAAGAGGAACTCTATGAAATGATACAATCATTACGTCACGCGGTGACCAGAGACAGTCAAGAAGTGGGACAATACTTCCTGCAGAGAGTGCGTCAAGTTGCTGAGAAGAATAAAGATCTACGTAACTTATTCAGGCAAATTATCCTAGCAGATTCAGGCAAATTTAATGGATATCACGTTTTAGCTCAAAGAGGAATGGCTTCAGCGTTTTCCAGAGATTTCCTCAATACTGCAAGTAGTAATGGAAGCTTGGTGTCAACTTTGGAGTTAGCCAGTGGGTTAATGAAGAGAAGTACACTGGATGTGGTTTTGGAATCACCAGAAGCTTCTGAGGCCATTTTTACGGTTGGTTTCATTATTAATTCTATGCGTTAAAAATAATACTTAACTCATTTTTTAACATTAAAATCTTGTATTTCTGAATTATCATATAATAAGATTGAATTAATAGATTTTATTTTGAAAATTGTATGTTGATTGGAGAAATCAATTTATAACAATGCAGTAACGTAATTGCTTAATTATAATACATTTTTTACAACTTCCGATATAAAATTGACTTTTACAAGTAAAGCTTTAATTAAGTTTTAAAGGTTTAAAAAGTAATTAAATTAATTTGTTTCTGCTATCAGTTGGGAATGTTCGCCGGTGGGCTAAGTAGTTTCGTGAGCTCAGACGACGGTGAAACCGCAGCACCGGAAGAAGACGAGAGCGCGACCGCCGGCATGGAACTCACGGTGCTTGGGGTCAACGTACGACCTTTTGTTTTCTTCAACGGTCAAGGAGAACTCATGGGACTTGTGTGGTCTGGTGCTGGCTCGGAGAGAACACCCGCCTTCCAGGTGAGATAAAATAGAGCTATTTTTGCAGACGTTAAGGTCACCCCTAAAGAAACGTGATTCCAGTGTGAATTTATAAGAAATATAGTTTTTGTTTAGTTAATTTCACCAGAAAATAGTTGGAGAAGTAAATTTAAAATAATCATAGCCTCTTTCCATTTTATTAATTTGTTATTATTATTTTTCATAGTCTACTGTATATAAAATCTTTGAAATAATAATTATTTTTCAGGCTCTAATACCTCTACAAGATCATTTCCAAGTGTTGACACTACAGAATGGTTTCGTGGCTGAATTATCACTACTTGGTGGAATTTCATTTGACTTATCTGGAGAAATACAGCTTAGCTTGTGGAACCGTAATGCTCACTCCGTTGTGGAGAAAAAGTAAGGATACACTGTATACATGTACTGTACTAACTTGTATACCTATATAACTCTGTTTATATGATTTATTTGTGAATTATTTTCATTTATTATAATATTTTTACATAAATAATGTTATAATCCCCCCTCCCCAAATTAAAGTAATAATGTGAAGTTCTATACTTTAGATACGATTAATCAATGCTATTAATAAGTTAACTTTATTATATACAATGAATGCTATGTATATAAATTATATTAACTTGACCAAAATTTTTTTGATTACTATATGAACTGCCTGGATGAATAAAATTGTTCTTATTTTTAAGTAAATTTCACAATGGAAGTGTAAGATTCTTTGTAAATCTGCTTATTTTTATTGTTACAAACATTAAACAATCGTCGATTTACGTAGAATCTAATGTCAATATTAAGGAAAATTTATGGTAATTTACGGTAATTTAACTCAATCCTTAAACACGTTTCAGTGCTGGTGTGGCTCTGCAGGGTCTGATCAAGGTAGACTCGTCATTCGTGCGCAGTCAGGTAGAGTTTACTCTGGGTACGGAGCAGAAACTTAATCTCGTGAGTGACGTCAACTTCTACTCCACTGTGGCGCTTTGTTTACAGCTCAGGCAACCAGACTCCATCGTCAAGTAAGTTTTTTTTTTTTTTTTTTTTTTACTTATTATTATTATTTTTACTAATATAAATTAGGGCTTTAGTATATTTGGAAGAAATAAAAATTTATCATAATATATCTATTTACTTCAAATGTCAATATAGTAAATTGTTTGTGTTATTTCAAAAAATCTATTACTATACACAGAAAAGGATAATCTTAAATGTATAAAATAATCTTATAATCGTGTATGTAGCTTCAGAAAAATGCCGTTAACTTTAAAGGCGAGTTCATTTCTTATATGCATATAATAATTCATTAAATGATCTGAAATCAGGTTAATATTAAGCGTTCTAACGTCAACTTTTTATATGACCAAATCCAAATCTATAATAGTTGATTATTTTATTATTGACGCGCGTGGGTCATCATAATGATTTGTAATTCTATACTTGACATTTTAAAGTAACGATCGATTCATATATAATTCAATTTACAATTATTTAACAATATTGAAACACAAATATATGCTGACTATAAAATAAATATATTTGAAAGTTCTGAAAGTAAATTACTATATAAACGTTAAATCCTAAATAATTTGAATATTAAATATCTCAATGAAGATAATCATCGGGCAGTATTACTCACGTCATATTTACTCTCGTTGTTACATTATGTATTAAGTATACGAGGATCGTTGAGAAAACATAATTGAAACCATAGGGGGGACGCATTTATCCACGTGTGACTGCAGCATAATTTATACTTATTGATGTAATATTTGAAAAGGTTCTCCCATTGCATGTTACACGCCATCTGCTCTGACTAACACAGAAAAATTGCAGTTTAGACAAGAAACCCCCTCATCATACATACAGTGATCTTTACTTAACCATTTTAATGATATTTTTGCTTTTGTTTTAGGTATAACATTCATAAAATTGAGAGAATAACAGGAAGCAAACATCGACTAAGAAAATCAAAATATAAGATTTTCCATATTCCTGGAAAAACTTATGCACTGAATAAAAAAAATAACGAGATGTGTAATATACTATTTCAAGATCAGTGATTAGCCATATATTGAATTTTTTTTTATTAAAATAAGACTGTTTTTTATAATTTAATTAATAGAAAATAATTTATCTTCAAAATGAAACATGCTCAGTTAATAATTTATAGCTCAGAGAGAAACCTCATACTCGTATACCTCATTCTTTTGGAATTGGGAATTTGATTAGATTACGTATTTGGCGATAATTTGTTCTAATTTTTTTTTCTAAAATAAATTATAGTATACTATAATAATATAAAACAAAAAAGTCAAATTTGTTGGTTGAATTGTTGTCTTCTTCTTGGAATTCAGATAGTGTAAAATGTGTGCAAAAATTACACAAAAAATTCAATTAACATCGTAATCAAAATTTGAATATAAAAGTCCAAGTACATTTTAATTATTTCATCATTTACAATAAATAATCTGAGCTATATAAAAAGTCACTGCCCTCTTTGATAATTGAGTCATAATAATAATAATAATAACAATATGTAAATGAAATGGTAGTAACTTTTAAAGTGGCTGTGAGCTGGTGAAAATATACATGACAATAAAATGATATAATGAGCACACAGGACCAATTTTATATTTTTATAAATTTTAAAAAATTGGTTATTTCAAAAATAATAAATGTAATAAAATCTGTTTTAAGATATATATAAAAAAATATTATATTGGGCCAATGTTGTAACTGTTATAAGTGAAATGATTCTAAAAGTTGTTACATTAAAACTCAGGGAAAATGTTAATTTCCCTGCCAAAGATTAGGATCAAAAACATTGTTGTATATTTAATTAAATATTAAGGAAGATGTTGTTTAAATAAATATTTAATTTAAAATAATTACATTTTTTTATACAATTTTATTTTAAATATTATACTCACATACTACGTTATTGACAATTTACAATTCATAGTAAAATACATCAGTTCATGATTGGATTTTTTTCTGAACATTATTCTACATTATAGTGTATTATTTTTACTTTGGTATAGGTTTAATTTAAGAATGCTTAAATAAACTTGGAAACAAATATTATAAATTTACTTAAAATCAATCAAAACGTCTAGTTTATTAAAATAAATAATGTTCCAAATTTAAATATAAGAATTATTTTTCATATTCATAAATATAAACACAAACAAACAAACACACACACACACACTGTAGTGACACACACACACACACACACACACACACACACACACACACACACACAAACACACACACTTACACGTACACAAAAACAAACACTTCACATAGGGTCTATGCATTCATGTTAAAGTCGACGCCATGTTGGATAACTCAATAACATGGGTGGCATAAGAAAATAAATCATTTTGTCAGTTTAAAACCACTATACAATATTTTTGAGAGCATTGATGCTGTAAATATGTTGAATTAGTATCTCAAGTATGTGAGAAAAATAACAATAACAAAAAATTAACCGTTTTCCAAAAGAAAATTGGCTTAAATGAAGTTTGTCCTATGCTGAGCAATGTTATTCACTACTCCAGTATGGCCTCCAAGCGCAATAAATATGACGTCATCTGCATACACCCTATAAAAGAAATCTAACTTACCGTTATAATTCGTATCTTGTTGGTAAAGTGCATGCAAATTAGAATTTATGAAACAAAATCAACATGCAACTGCTACAGTAAGTGATGTGTTTTTTTTTTTTTTTTTTTTTTTTTACATATTTACGCAAAACATTTAAGTAGCTAATTTATTAATTACTTATATTTTCCTTCCCTCTTATTTCCTAGAATTTTCCTACTTCAAAACGTAACAAATATACAAATCAATAAAAAAAAATATATAGCGTGATAGATATAATACGAAAATATAATTTTGTAGTATATCAAAATCGATGTTTTTCCTCAGTTTGGTAAAAAGAGTCATGATAGAAAGTCAGTAAATCTTTTTATCTTGAAATTATATACGTGTGATAATGTTGCGGATATTATGTAAATTATCACAAGGAAAATAAAATTGTGGTATTTGTTTATGTACGAAGCATGCATGTAATATATAATAATTGCATCAGTGTTGTATTGTGTTAGCGACAACCACATTCAGTAACCACCATATCTTCATAACTAAATCGGTAAGTGAGAACACCATTCGCATCCACGTAAAGTACAGAGATGGGTTGTAGTTTTGTAGGTACACAACAAGCTCGAGGTACCTTACGAGGTGCAACTGTATGTAGTAGAGTTTGTACAATAGCATGTTTACTTGGTGTTAAATGATCACTTACAGGGTAGAAACATTTACCAGCACATTGGTATGCCTGAGAAAATAAAAAGTAATTATTTAGTTTAAAAATATATGTAGTTTGTAGAAAAATAGATTTTGTAAATAATAATTATTTTAATTTAAAACAATGACAAATTAATATTAGTTGCTAAGTTATTGTCTTTAAGATGACAAAAATTATTCTTAAATAAGCTGTGATCTTTGTTAGGAGTTAGGAGAGTAAAATTAAATTTAGTATCCTATAGGTTAGGCTAATTGTTTGTCCAATGTGTAGCACAGGTTGCGTATATCATATTAAATTTGCAGGGGCACAAATAAATTTTGTGTACTTTAGTTAAATGGTTGACTTCACATCTTTCAAAACTAAAATAATAATAATAATGATGATAAAAATATATACATATATATTATATAAAATATATATGTCCAACGACATCATGCGAGAGCATAAAATAGTTAAATGTATTAAATTTTTTCCCCCTTTCAAGTTGCGTGATAGGTCTAACAAATTGAAAAAAAATTCGTATATTGTTTTTATTTTACTCTTTCATAAGTATCTTAAATATTTTATTCGTTCCTTAGCACACAAATTGGTTACGATTCCCGATGCCGTTTATAGAAACTATACAGCACCTGACAAGTACGTTATAATGTATAATATAATATAAAAAAAATGCTAAATAATTTCTTATTTTGCAGCAAATTTTTTAAAATGTCTGATTTCACATGAGAATAGTGTAACTTCCCTCCCCTCTCTCAATTTTTTTTTTGGTATTAATAGTTTAATACAAAAATATAACCCAAATTGCATTAGATATTAGATAGTAAATGCATGTGTTAAGCTATATACCACTAAAAAAAATTGTTAAGCTATAAAATAATTAAATACTTATTTACCTCATATCCAGCGGGAGCCACTATCCACGTATCATATTCAATCTCAGCAAAATCCACATATAAAGGTTTACGATGACACGTATTACGATGTGGTTTCTTTCTTGTTGACATCAGTGAAATTTTGCCAGATACGTGATTAGATTTTCCTGAATCATCATCCCAAACATTATTAGTCTCTTCTTCATAATCCTCAAGTTCCTGGACACTACGTCGAGTCACATTATGTTCCATTATCGGCACAGGAGATTGGGGAGGTTTATCTAAATCATACATCAAAAGTAACATAGGTTCACTTCCAACTCCTTGACCTATAAGTTGAAGTACACCTGATCCACCCACCGTAGTATATGGATTTAATACGTGAATATAAATATATAATTTATTTTTATTTAATTTTGTCCATCTATTAAAACTATTTGTAATATTGATAGTAAACCATGAGTTGTTCTTTAAATAGACGTGACGTAAAGTTGTTGGTGTAGCTTCAATTTTTATAGCATTTTTATCTTCTTTTTCATCTTCAGGTGATCGTAATGTAATTTGTAGTAGACGTTCTACCCCTAGAGAATTATTTTTGAAACATTAACCTTTAAAATATTTATATTAATATTTAATAGAATTTGCGTTGTCATTAAAAAAATTTTAAGTCAATATTTTTAGTGAGTATAAATATATTCAGAAACAGGAATATATTTATTCACGTATATTTTGTAAAATAGCTAAGTTACTACGTATCAAAAATAAAAATTATAAATTATAAGTAAATGAATAAATGCGTAATATATCTAGGTAAATTACCGTACAATGCTCGACGGTGACGATGAATTGTGGCATATATTCTCAATTGCGCCTCTTCAAGATGCTCATGAGCTGCTGGATCTGGAGTTTCAAACATTAAATACTGAATTTCTCTTCTTGGTCCACTTTCTTCTGATAAACCTACCAAAATCATTGAAAACTTAAAGAAAAATATATAAGTTATATTAAAATATATACGTTGCTAATTTAATGTGCAATATTAATACAACGGTAAACATTAAAATGGGAGGCACTCGTAATGCATAATTTTGAAAAATTAAGAAATTTCATGGTGCATCGATGCATAAAAATAAAAATGAATAATCTGTTATAATAAAAAAATTTGTAATATTTTCTCACCAAGTTTTTGAGGAGCAAGACTTCTAATAACATCGGCTGGAGGTTTTGCTTCTTCTAGCAAATGCAACATAAAATCAGGTACATTTTGTACTTTTTGATTTTTTGTGTTACCATATTGTAATAATGAGCACCAAATGAACACAACGAACCACCTCATCATAAGCTGCATCTCTTAAGAATACTGTTTGGTCCAAAGAGAAACGATAGAAAAAGATGCCTGGAGAAGACTTTTTGAGTGCTAACTATATTTAAGCTATCTTATCTCTTCTTTAGCTTCTATACTTTACTTTCATGGTTATTTGTAACGAGCAACGATAGATGTTTAGTGTGCCGTGTGTATGAAAAGAACATTAACGTTGCATTCCATTGCTTTTAAATGTTAAGAATATATTATTTGAAAAATATATAAATTAAACATGGAAAGAATAAATAATGTAATTTATGCTGCATTCGTATAAATTGTGATGAATGAAAACCGCATAAATAATTGTACTCTAGAATATAATATTTATGCTGTGTAACATTATTTTTATTCCATATAGCACAGATAATGTACGTTAAACTATGTATATACATTATGATGAAATTGAGCTAGCAGCACAATTATTACGTATTTATTTTTGTCCGTGCGTATATAAAAATTATTGCAACACAATTACAATAAAATCATGGTTTTTAATTTTGAATATCATGTAATTTTTATTATTAGTCTCATATATTTTTATTTGTTCGTAAAAAAATTATTGGAGTAACATGAAACACTTAGATTATTTCATTTATTATTAAGAGTAGAAATTACATTTATAGAACAATGATACTTATTTGATTTATTATTTTATTATTATTTATGTATATATTTAAACTTTTAATTTCCACGTAAATAACATTATTACATCAAATACACTGACAGTACTGACACTCATATTATTGTCTTTAAACTTTCAATATAAATATAATTGTAGAAAATAAATTATATCTTCTACAAAATATAAACTTCAATATTGGTATTGCAACATTACTTATCGTTAACTGCAAAACACATGATTAGTGCAACAGTGTCATTTATTTGTTTTTATTGTTGCTATAATGAGTTCATGTTTCAAAGGTTGCGGTGACAAATGACTACGCGCTGCTAAATGAGTTATGAGTGTACATAAAATGACACACATATTGTTTATATTGTAAAATTAATTGGCTTTAAAGGAATAGACCAGAAGAAAACATAAGCATTTGTATCACAAAACAATTGATGGAACTTACATAAATAACTTTAGTTTGGCTCAAAACCCAACTGTAGCTCCGTATCAGTGATCAGAAAATGTTGATTTATGCAACCCGCATAATATATATATATATATATATATATATATATATATATATATATATATATATATATATATATATATATATATATATATACTAATTTTTGCATGTTTCTGACGTCAGAAACATGAATCACTCAAATCGCATACTTTACAGTATTTTCACGCTCTCTCGTGGGGCTACATTAACATTCTGGTAAAAATTGTCATCGGTTTTGAAGATACCATCTCGTGTTTATATTCATTAAAAAGCACATGTTGTTTTATGTGGTCTATGTCTTTAAGACAAATGGCACGGAAAAATATTACTATAAATTTAAAGCGCAAAAATATATATATATATATATATATATATATATATATATATATATATATATATATATATATATATATATATATATATAATAAAAAAAAAAGTAATTTCTAGCACTGATAGCAGTGATTTTCAACCAGGAAACTCCCTACTGAAACACATTATTGCAGTTGCGATGATTTCATGATAAAAAAAATTGATTGCTTCGTTTTTTTTTTAATTAATTATGGTTCTCTTGTTCATTTATTTATTCATTTGTTTAGTTTTTGTTTAATTTTTTATTTATTTATTTGTTGCATTTTATGACACACTTATTGTTAACTATATTTTTAATTATCCTGATTCAAATTCAGATAATGTAATATTATAGTATGTCTGTGTAACAAAGACAAAACAAAAGTGTTTATAATATATAGAACAAATATTTTTATAATACGTAAAAAAAATTACGCAATATGTATACAACTTTTAAATTTTCACGTAAACGAATGACGTTAGCAGTTCTGTAGATACGCCTATCTCACTGTCAGTAGCATATGTTTATATATACACGTACTTCCGTTTTCTTCCGGGGCATTGGCGTCTACATGGAGTGCTAAATAAAGATGAGCAGGCTTATTAGTTCTAATATAGGGCACATATTATGAACGCTCGGTCTTTGTTAAAGATAGAAATTGAAATTAAAGATAGATATAGAATATATTATTATTTACAAAATATTTCTTTTGAATATGAAAAATTAGTAAATTAGAACTTTTCTAGTTTGATGAATCAAGTTTACTTCATCAAATCTGCACAAATTAAGGAGCAGGCTGATAATCTATCCTAAAATTTAGACTTTCCCGCTTTACGCAAGCGCATAAAAAGTTGTCTACATTAAAGGGGATATACGAAGATGAGATGTCAAAACAACATGATGAAAGAGACTTTTTGAACTTTAAACTTTTGTCAAAAATGAGATAAACTTTAGAACATGATTTGAAATAATTAATATCATTTCATAAATTAGAATAAAAAAAGATTAAAAGAAATTATAATTAATAATTAATAAATAAGTAAGTAATAAATCGCAAAAATGAGTTTTAGATTTTAAAGTAAAAAAAAAAAAGAAGTTTTTGGAATGTCAGAAACATTTTTCCTGATTTTTATCGAATGAATTATCAAAGATGACAATTATTAAAATGCGTATAAAATAAATGTAAAATTTTAAAGCTATAATTTTATTTTACTTTTAATTTAAGTGCCAAGTTGTCGTTTTTTTTTTTTTTTTTTTTTTATGAAGTTTAAATTTAAATTATGAAAATGATTGTTATCATTAGTATTTTATTTCTGTACAGAAATATGGCTTCTAGGCTGATATTTTTAGACAAGAAAGTATATCACAGTGTCACACAAAATTTACAAAGGGTGTATATCATACAAAAAGAGCAAATATTTAAAAAGTTAAAATAGGGGTGAATAAACACTTAAAATTACAAAAGCCGGTAACCTAATATAGATACCGGCAAATTTTGTTAAGGTAAAAGACATTTCTACAAGGGTGTTATTGATTACGCATAAGGGGTTTTTTAGGGGTTACTACGTCATACAAAACCCAAACACACCACTATTTTCCACCAATAAGAATATCTATATTGTATGACGTCATGATTATAGATCGGTGCAAACGCCGGGCGCGCGCTCACCAGTTTTTAGCAGCATATTCATGTTAAAGGGGGGAAAAAAGTGGGGGGGTAGTAAAAATTTCTGTATGTTCTGCTGATACTGGCTGGTGAACCTCTAACTCTCGAGTATATGACTTTGGTGCAGTGTGAGTGTTCGTGTGTGGTGCTATACATTGTTTGTATGTGCGTGTGTCGCAATATCTAAATTGAAGTACGAGTATATATATATGAATTAAAGAATTGTGCAAATCTGTACATTATATATATATATATAAAATCTTTGTTATATAATTGTTAAATTTATAAAAGCAATTTATATATTTTTATCATGGATCCTGAAAATAAAAATAATGAATCTATATTTGGTAAGTTATATTATTTAATGATTATTTATATATTCATAGAATGAATAGTTTAATTAAATATATACACAATTTCACATTTAAAAATCGATAATTGTAAAAATCTGTATTTTAAGCCGGCAAAATTATATTTTAGTAGTATATCTGCGAAACAGATGGCATTACATGTATGTTATTTTAAAACTTTAAAAAAGTTATTTCTATCATTTACTGTAAATTAAACACAAAAAAATGCAGAAAGTCTTGATTTTTCTTTCATATTGTATATATATTTCAGTTCTAAAAATCAATAACAATGGTGGAAATACAGCCTACACGTGATGCTTTGTAATTGGAGCTGGTAACAGTTTGTATTACTTTTATAGATCTATAGTTACATGTATATATTTACATCAAAAGTAAAAGATAAGGGGAAAAACAAATGATGCGATTTTTTTTTTATAATTGCATTTATAAAATGCATGTAATAAGTAATAAGAGAGTTTGTACTTCCATGGTTTCACGGCGCACATTTCTTTGGCAGCACATCTTTGATACCCCCGGCAAAAAACACACACGCATATACTTCACTGCAAAAATCTCTATAAATTTATCACGTGAAATTTCTTCTACATGATCCAACTGCTAAAAGATAAATTAAATCTCGGTTAGTATAAAATTAAATTTATTAATTATATTTTATTTCATTATTATTACATATTGCATCAATATACTATATGTATCATCATATATATGATTATATAGATTTTATATATTAAGAGAATGACATATACGCTTTCGTGCATTGTTATTATATACACGCACACATTTCTAGGAAAACTTTATTTATTTTCGTGTAAAATAATTATATTCATTTATTTTTATTTTTGCTTTATTTTTACGTTGATTATTTATTTATTTGTGCTTTTATTTTAAAATACATAATTCGGTATGCAATTTTTAGTATTGTTTTTATAGTTTTTATCACTTTTGCTTATTTATGTTTATCAATATATTATATATTTATATTATTTTTATATATATATATATATATATATATATATGTTTTTTTCTCAACAAATTTGTACTCTATTATCAATGTACTGTGTGTATACCGCCAATGTATTGGGCAAGTAAAATTGCCTGTTTTTGGTTAACAATAAACTAAACTATATAGTATATATATATATATATATATATATATATATATATATATATATATATATATATATATATATATATATATATATATATATATATATATATATATATATATATATATAAGTTTGCTATAGTTTGCCTGATTCGAGCGTTGTAAAAAGTTGTTTTTTCTTTTAAAAAATTTATTTTCATTTTTTTGATGTAGTCATTGAACTCAGATGATTTTTATTTTTTTTATTCTTTGAATTGCATTTATTGCTTCACGCTTATGATTCAGTATATGCACTGCGCGACTTGTTACCATGTGGTTATAATTAGAATTGTAATTTTCTCTCCGGCGAGCGTATGTATCTTGTGAAAACAAGCGTGATACTTACTCTGTACAATGTCCAAGGGCAAGGCAAATGTGACGTCACTGGACCACCATCTTTCAAGATTCAAATCCTTTGACTACACAAAATATATTTTTAATTTTTACTTAATAATTTAATATGTACGATATACGATCTGCTGTTTTAACAGCTCGTTGATTTTGTATTTGATATGCCGATGACGTTTAAATAATTCAAGCTCGTGCACCAAATTTAACTATAGATTAATAAATATTTATAATTTATTTCTGGATTTACATAGAAATACATGTATGTGCGCATATATTCGGAACTATTTAACCACAAGAGAGCAAAAGTTTTTACGACAAAAAAAAAAGAAGTTATAGTCATGTCACGTCACACGAGATTGCGCATTTAGTCTCTCATTTTGAATTGAATAATAATATTATATTTGCAAAGGGGTTATTCACTTCATACCTGCTTCATACACTTATATAAATTGTACAAAGATGGAGGGGAGAAGTGAAAATTTATGCACTTTAAAAGTTTTTTTTTTCTATTACTGCATACTGTTGAAAATATAAGTCTATTCAAATTGGATAGATTTGTTCGGAATAAACTTTACATTTTTACAATTTTTTAAAGGTATAAAATATAAAAGAAATAGAAATATAACATAATAATATACAGGGTGTTTATTTAAATTTTTACTTTTTTAGAAGCGTTTTTTAATATGAAGTTAATTGACAAATTAGACTTATTATATATCAAATTAAAGCTTAAGTTTGGACATTTTATTTTCTGTTTTTAAAAATGTGATTTGTCGATTTTTCTTTTGACTAGATGCAAAACAATACGAAGAGCGATTTTTTCGAAAAACAGCCGTTAGCAAACATCGTTTTCCTAAAAAAATAAAAAACATCTTATTAATTTTTTTCTTAGTTAAAAGTGATGATAAGCAAATGACATAAAGATTTCTCCATGTGGGAACCATTTGTAGCCATGCAGTTGTCAAATCGAAACTGCAGTTCGAGCCACACGCGTTGCGGAGCATCTAAGCCGTGATGGACTCGATAGCATCAGTAATCCTGATGCGGTCGCTTAAAATCTGGGATATCTTGCAGTGGAGTCTTAAACACTTTGTCTTTGACGTCCCACAAGAAAAAATCAGATATAGTGAGGTCTGGTGCTCTCGGTGCCCAAGCTGTGGGTCCATCTCGGCAAATCCAGCCTTTGTTTACATCGAAATCTAGGGCAATTGGGAGTTTTTTCTTCAAAAATGAACTCTTACGCCACTAACTGATTAAAATAAAAACCACTTGACATGACTTTTTTTTGCGAACATTTTTAAAAATGTCAAAATATGTGCTTTAATTTGATATATAATAAGTTGGAATTGTAAAAAAATTTCATAGTGAAATCAGCCTCTAAAATAGTAAAAATTTAAAAAAACACCCTGTACATCAGTTTTGCTTTCGTGGCCAGTAGTATATTTTATATATCACCACATATAAGAATTTTGTTATATTAATGTTGGAAATTATAGATGGATTGATAATTAAATGATTTAAATTCTATCTTTACGTAATCCTAACCAAAAAAGCCAAAGAAAAAAAATGATAAACGTCCTGCACCTCTTATTTCCTAAAGAACTTTAGAGGACAACAACTTTTGAAATTAGACCGTATAATATAATACTGCCGTTCAAATAAAATAAATATAATTTATAATTCTTTTCTATATTAAAAATAGTGATTCAATGTAAATATTTAATTACAACTGCGTTTTTTTTTTTTTTTTTTTTTTTTTGGTAACTTGATAATAATTGATAGAGAAAAGTCAGGGCACTGTCTGCCCTCTTGGACATCAGATGATGCGAAGTGTAAATCAATAAGGCGATGACCACAACAAACTTTGGACTTGTATATATAGTCTCATGAATAAGCAAATACAACTCCAAACATGAACATTCGAGATCATATTATGACATTTCACATTGCAGATAATATATCTCTACTATACTAATATTTTACTGCATGATTAAATACTGCATGATTTTATACTCTTCTAGAAACATTTGTTGAGCATTATATAATTTGATAAAACATTTTATAATACCACATTTTTTTTAAAACATAAATATAATACGTGATATTCCAATATAATGGTCAAGCTCTAAATTTTATGTGTTTCAACAATAATAGCTATATACTTTCGAGAATAATATTATTTTCTTTTCATATACACCAAATTGTCCGTTCGCGAATAAATGTAAACTAAAAAGATGATCGATATATTTTAGCTTAATATAATGTATTTTATCAGTTTCATTAAAACAAAAACCAACAAAGACAGAGATATTGATCGTATAATGTAGTTTATAATGTAGCTCGCGAGTTGTTAATTAAAACGTAAATTAGTTTTGTCACAGATTTGTCACACTGTGACGATGTGTTAATGCACTTGCATTAACACATATAATATTCAGGGGTGTCTTATCTTTAAATTTGGTGCGGCTTTGTGAGATCAACATCCAAAGGGTATGTTGTTGACCTCACAAGGCCGCGGAAGAGTAAGAGTGTGGGTGGTTGCGAAGAGCAGGGAGCAGGCAGTCGTGGCTCGGACAAGGAAGAGTGACCTGCGTGTCAATTGTGTCAGAGGTGACTGCCTGTCACACCCTAAGCTACCATATGGATAACTGTAAGTCTCTTACCTGTGGTTTATTATTGTATTACAAGTTATATTTCTCCACTGACAATTAAATAAAAATGTTATCTAACCTAATCCAATGGCCAGCAATGCGTGGTCCTTTATTTTAACAGCAAGCCTCCCTCTCACTTGCCTTAAAGCTCGTGCCCGAACTACGGGCACGAGGAAATGTAAGAACTACCGCGACAGTTTGTTATAGACCCCTTGCACATCCTTGCGCTTTGTCGCCATGTTTGTGGTGCCTAATGCATTGTCCAGCATAGGGGAAACTTCGTTTTTCCTCATTTTTCACATAAAAAATAGTTTATTTTAACTCAATAAATTTTTCTCATGTCCTTCGAGCTTATTAGGAGCTAGGAATAAGGTTTTGATTGAGGTTTGAAGCTTCTTTTGCTATTAAAAAAAATTAAAATGATGTTTTTCCTATGCTGGCCTATGTATTCCTGACCAACAAAATGGCGGCTCTTAAATATGAGTGCAAGCGGTCTATACAGTTAATGAATAATAATGACGTCATGAAAACCGTGTAGCTATAATAATGCAAATAAAATATTGAAATATCATTGCTATATACCTGCAGCAATATGTATATTAATTTTTCTTTGTTGATTTTCTTGCAGACATTATTTTTTTATTTGCACTTTTTTCATGATTAATAAATATTATATGTTAATATGTTTACTTTTAACAAATGAGACTCATTTTGGTGAAATAAACAATTTTGAATAAACAATTTTAAAGTGCGCTATAATCATCACAGGCTGTGCGGGAAAAAAGGCAAATAACCCCTAATTTGTTTTTATTCGTTAGCATTGTTTGTCCATAATCCATATTGCTTTTAGCTTTTAGCAAATTACTGGACAAAGATCAGCAGACAAATTTATTTGGGGTTACATGACACGTGTTTAGAGCGATGTATAAAAAAGTTTTCCAACGGAGACACCTTAAATTAAGGGCCTTAATAAAACAATATAGAAAAAATGTGTCTTTGATCATTTCTATAAGGTTATAAGTTATAACTTTATAATCTATATATATATATATATAGATCATCTGCGTGTGTAAGCATATTTTTTATGATATATCAACTTTTCATTTTTCAATACTTTTTATTTTGACTAAAATTTTATTGAAAAATAAACTTTCCTGCATGGAAAATCATCAGTGTGCCGATGAGTTTATCGAGAGTGGATAAAAGACCTATACATGCGCGTATTTGCATACAATATTTTGCAATTTACTAAAAATCATACATCGTTGAACGTGTTAAATTCAACATTCTTAGTTATATGATCTCTGTACAAATCCTCCTAATTATATATATATTGAAATTTCAATAGTGTCTAGGGCTTGTTTTATTTAAAAATCATCTATTATGTTTTTATTTTACGATAATGCAGTGCAATAACTTTGAAGCACCCAAAGTCTCTCCACTCGAGATAGTTCAAACGTGTTAATCTGGGCGGCGCTGATGATCACAAATCCAAGAAAATAATGTGATGACTGTGATGTACAGTGTGTACAGTACATAGGCTGATCTGCAATATTCATGCAATTAAAAAAAAAAAAAAAAAAAAAAAAAAAAAAAAAAAAAAAAGCATTTTAGAAAACAACAAAATTTTGTTAGTTTTTAATTAAAAATCTTACAACATCCAGAGTTTAAAACAATTTTCCTGACTTCTGAAGCCTTTCATATTTTAATCCTAAATTTTTCTACCATAAAACAAAAATGTTATATTTCATTTATTGATCCAATAATATAGTTAATAGTCGTTGAAATTTATTTGATTAATGTTTGCCTTGAAAGAAAATAATATTTGTTACAATTCTGGTTAAAGCAAAAAGAGGAAAATATTCATTTTTTTTAAATGTAAAAATAGAATTTAATAATTAAATTCTTTAGTTTAGTAACAAAAAATAACATAAAATATCGTATACAATGAAATATGTATATGTACATGAAACGTTTTACTTTGTATTCAAGCATTTTCCTATTTACATCTTTTTTTAATTATGACCATAATATTTTATCTAAAAATTATCTTATGAGACTTACCATAATAATTATGTATTTTATATGTTTTAGTTTCTTTTGGTAGAAATATTATTATTAATGCAATATCATCTTTTCTTTGGAATAAATTTTGTTATTCTAATAAACACATTCAATAATTGATCATTTTTTTCTGAGTGTTATTAATTAAATCAATTATTGTCTCGTATATAATTACAGTTTCTTGCCCTAACGGGTATAAATTCAAACACTATATTAAAATTTAAAAATAATAATAATAATAATCTTTTACCTTGCTTGTAAAAAAAAAATCTCTGGTACAGAATTTTGTTTCCACCGGCTTGTAAATTTCTCATTTTCTTTCCATTATTTCAAATTTATTTTCATAATATTAGCTTTGAAAGCTCCCACGCTGAAGCAAAGCTATATAAAATACGTGTGTAGAAAATAAGCTTTTTATCAATTCACAATTTGCAAATTGCTTTATTTTTTCCCCTTCTCTTCTCCTTTCTGTACATTTTCAAAAAGCTATACAGAATATAATTGAGCAAATGAGACTTCATGTTAAGTCTATTATTATTTATTGTATCACATGAATATCATGTCATGTCATGAACAGTTGCGTATAGTATAATTTAGTGCGCAGAATTCAATTATGCTGCAGAATGCAGATATGATTAAATTAAATACAAATTTTTTTTTTGAGGTCTTGATCATATATAATTATTACTATATATATAAATAGATTTTGAAATAGTAATTTCTATTTATTGGTTTTACTAAAAATCAAAGCAATGTCTAACAATAGATATATAAAGAACTAATGCGGTTCTATATCCGCGTGTTGAGCGACGAGTGGGTCGATATTTGGATACGAAACACGTGATACGTTTTCGTATATATACCGGCCGGCATTTCTGAAAAACGGATCAATGGACTATACGCCGCAGTGTTACTTCTATTCACCGCATCACTTGACGTAGTATAAAGGCAGGCAGACAATGACGTAATAAAACAAATATTATTATACATACGTAATATTATATAGCGGGAAATTTAAATTAAGCACCTTTCAGTTTTAGGGAGTATTGGAGGGTTGGAAATAGTAAAAATTCTATATTAAATGTATATAATATATATTTAAAAAAATATATATATTATTGCTTTAAATGAATTATCAAAAAGCATGCGCAGTAAGCGTTTAATATTTTTATACTGCAATATGCTCAACATAATATGGAGATGACGAATAGACGAATGGTGATTTGTGAATGGAAAATTTTACTTCTCTTTAAAACAAACTGAATAAATAAACCTGCAATGAGTTTTTTGATAATAATACTTCTTACCGGTAATGAATATTAAGAGAGAGAGAGAGGGAGAGGAGAGAGAGAGAGAGAGAGAGAGAGAGAGAGAGAGAGAGAGAGAGAGAGAGAGAGAGAGAGAGAGAGAGAGAGAGAGAGAGAGAGAGAGAGAGAGATTAAAACACTTTAAAAGTGTACCTAGTATTCCTGAAATAAACATTTCAGGAATAGGTGCAATAATTTTCCCAACAATCGAAAGAAAAATTGTTTCTCCTCATAAGCATAAGGTTAAATTAGGGAACTAGGGAATTAGGGAATTTAGCTGAATAAAATTTAAATCAATCGAAATAAAAAATATTTCATTAAGGATTAATAAGGCCAAATTTCAAAAGCAACAATCCCTTTTTTGCATAATATAAAATATTTAGCGTTCAAAAGACAACAAAAATTGTTAATTGTTCATTTCTTAATTTAATTGTTTATTGTTACAAATGATGGCATGCATGATTAACGTCAATCAAAACAATAAAAGGAGAAAGAGTGTTTAATAGTAACATGTTTGTAAACAATTACATACTGTTATTGTTTTCATTTTATTATCCAATTAATATAAGCAATGAGAGGTTAAATCATGCGAATTGAAAATAGCTTGTCATCGAGCTGTCATACGCACGTTTTGAAAACAGCTGGTGGTGTATTTTGATAAACTGTTGTATGTGGGATATTTTACATCAACAGAAACGATGAAATTATAAATTAGGCAATTTTTCATTTTTTCTAGACATTCACATATGTTTAGCAATTTTTTTTACATAAAATATACATAATATATTATTCTAACATATTTGTAGAAATTGAGTTTGCCGCAGTCAGTCTTAATTCTCTCTCTCTCTCTCTCTCTCTCTCTCTCTCTCTCTCTCTCTCTCTCTCTCTCTCTCTCTCCACCATATTCAATATTTGAAGCATAGTTTTAATTTAGATATAACGTTGTCTTATTTGTTACCTTTAATTAGGGAGGGGGTAATTATTAGAACAAAAAACAACAACATTTGGATCTCTCCGACTTATTTTCTAATGTCTATGTGCAATCAGGTATAATATTAGAAGTAAAAGTTAAAACTTTCTTGTACATTGAACTCTTAAATAATATATAGTTTAATTTAGTAAATAATTAATATATTAAACATCAATTTAAATAATGCAATGCAGTTTATTGACTTTAAAGTATATATAGACCAGTTTAATACATAAAAAGGTGACTAGTTTTTTTCACGAATACGTTGTTCTTACTTTCAAATGACATCATTTTACTTTTCTAAGAATACAAAATTAACATTTTGATCATATAAAATATATACTCACTATTAAATAGATTTATGTTTTAATCAGCAACTGTTCACTTACTATTTAAAATGCATTTAATTTGGTTTTTAGTTTGATAAAAACACTTCTTCACCTATTTCACATTCATCTCTAAATTTTCAGTAGTTAAAAATAATAATTGATAGTATTAAAAATTCGTAACAAAGCAACAATAGTACAACTTTATTCATAACAAGTCAACTTATTTAAATGTGTAATATTTTTATTTTCTAAGAACTATCATTTCATATTTTTACTATATCACTCATTGAAGGAGTTTTTTTTTTTTTTTTTTTTACCTATACATCTCGAATGTCTATGCAAAGCAGACTTGTGTGACATCATATAGTCGAGACGAGGATAAAATGCATTGAATGAGCTTCTTAACTTATAGTAAAGTCTGCTAGTAATATAAATGAAGCCTTATATGAATGCATCTGACCAACGGAAATTAATAAAAATAGAAATCTTCTTTGGTATGAGGTGATCGTGCATTGCATATTAAATTTCAACATTTGTGAATGTAAAAGTACAATACAAAAGTAGCCTGATGTCTTGATTAGTTGACAACGCACTTCCAGATGGAATGTATTACCTTATTATTAAGTGTTGGAAAAGTGATTTTATGTGATTGCGTATAATACTATAAATTGACAATAAAAACAGCATTTTTGTAAAGGGAGTTTTAAAGGAATTAAAATTTCCCCTTCTTATATAAGAATACAAGAAACGTCTATACATATATTTTTATTTTCCGCAGAAATTTTATAAATATAAAAGAATTCGAATAATAATTAACTATATTTAAAAGGTAATATGATTATATAATAAGAAATTAAAAAGCATGCAAGAAAATAGCTTACTTACTATAAAAGTATAATTATTATACCTTATATTTATACACGTCAGAAAATTAATTCAGAGGGTTTAAAATAGCATTGCAAAGTCTATATATTATGTTATTATAACTTCTAAAATTTAATCAATAAATATGATTTATTTTTTAACTTAAAATTTTTGATAATTATTATAATAAATAATATGTGTATATAAAGACAGTTACATCAAATTAATTTGTAGAGATAAATCTAAATGTCTTAAAAACTCACAACATGATGCATCTTTCATTAAAAAAATGTATAATATAAATGTCCCTTATTACTATAGAATTGAATTACTTGAAATATACTAAAAGCATGTAACAATTTACTATTATCATTATAACTACATTTTGTGTGTATTGTACTATTGTATACAGTATATACTATTATAAAAGAGTACATTGAAGTAGTAGATTGCACGAGAGGTATATATATATTCATACTTACTTACATTATAAATAATGACAGCACAACTTCCTTGGATATGATATACTCAGCTGGCTAGGTGTCTAGTAGTTGTGTGCATATTTATAACTACCTGCCTATTTATTAGCTATAGGAACAGGTCATATACTTTACTAAATACTGAATTAAACAGTGTTTTTCCCCTTTTAGATTATACTTTATTTTCTCATGTGCCGTAGTCTCAAATATAATATAAGAGTTTTACATAAATGGTATAAACCGAATTGCTTTGTTTCTTAATTAAGTAATTATCAGTATTACAAACGTGAAGTTGCTCGCCTTGCGCCCGTATGCACTGCAGAAGTGTTCAATTCTCGCCACGCGCGTGTACGCACGGGTAAGGCTTATTACTGCCTGGTGCAAATGCGCACAAGAGGTACCGATTCTCTAGATCAACCTACATTAATCTCAGTGGTTACACCGCAAGTGCACTCTCAGACACTGGGCTGCCTTTGGTAGGAAGCCGCTCTCTGTCAGAAGACAAGCCACCGTTGCCGGTGGCTGGGAGAGTGAAGTTTAGTTAGTTTTACCGAGTTCTCTACACCTCGTTTTTTCCCTCAGCAGAGGAGAATATTCCTAAGCGCAAGCGCACCATCTACTTTGGAGATGGAGGGAATAATACTTACTTTTCTCCTCTTTCGCTGCAATACTGAACACCTTCTGAGCAATGCGAAGTATGCAAATAACAAAGCGAACAGATATTTTCTTACCAAATAACTGTTGAGTACAAATAAAATAATATACATATTCTGCCCAAAACCCAAATTCAATATTATAATTTAATACTAAAATGATTATGAATGCTAAAATAAATATATAAAAACTTTACCTTCAAACCATAGTAAAACACTATCTCAGTCGTAACTATTACGTAATATATAAATCGCAATCTACATACGCAAATCCGTTCATTATAATACCTAACTTTGCTGCATACGCCGTAGCGGGTTAATTAATGAAGTACGGTGCATTTACGTAGCGTGCAAAATGATAAAGTATCATTTTGCGATGTAATTTTACTTGAAACTTCATATTTGCGAAGTTTAACAAACACATGTAAAAACAATACTGTTTTTATAGCTCCTGTAAGTTTACTGTATTCTTAACAGTCAATATATAAAACCGTCAACTTCAAACTAACCCTAAATAAATGCTTAGCAAAGCGGTGCATTTCACTACCCCAGCAACAAAGAGAGACACTACGCTGGAGAAAAAATGTGCATGCAGATAGGACAATTTTTAATTGAAAATTTAGCTTGATATTGATATTACCTTGACTGAGACAGTAGTTCACACTAATTTGAACTTTTTTTTTTTAAAAAAAAAAAATTGCAAGACAAATAACACATTTTGACCAAGGTTGTGGGCAAAATAAACGTTTTTTAAATAAAATGAGACACATTGGGGTAATATATAAAGCATAAAACATATTTTACAAACATGACAATTAAAATACAAATATCACAAATTAAAATTGGACTTGCGTGGTCAACAAATTTCAACGTAGTTGTAGTACTGAGTCAGAAGCCGAAACGCGCAGGTTTAGTTCTAGCTCGTCTGGGCCTCGTGCTGGCTGTAGCTGGAGGTGCAGGTTGCGATGGCTCGTCATCGTTCTCGAGAGGTTCTACTGCCCAATCTGGCTTGTAGTGATGTGGCTTTAACTGGTCCGCATTTCTGCGTCCTCCACTCTGGCCCTCGAGAGTTCGCAACTCATACGAGTTTGGAGCTATCTGCCTATGTATGATGTATGGACCTTCATACGGATGCGCTAAACTGCTAACAATACCGCGCGCGGCATCACTGAGGATGTTGGTTTTCCGCCACACCATTTGCCCTATAGCAAATGTGTTTTCCTGACGTGTCTCGTCGTATCTCTCAGCACGAGCTTTCTTTGCGGACTCAATGTTAGAGTTTGCAAGATCGTATGCAAGCTGCAGTTCACCTTTGAGCTCTGTGGCATAAGCCAAACGTTGCTCATCTGTGGGATGAGGCAAGTCACCTCGTGCGCTTAACGCAAATGGTGAGACAAGCTCTCTGCCTAGGTGGAGTTTAGCTGGTGTGAGACCCGTCACAGCACTTGGAGACGACCTCAGGGCATAGCAAAGTGCTGGAAGGTACTTGTCCCAGTGCTTATGCACCTCAGCATAAGCTTTTATGCACTGCTTCACAGTCCTAATATAACGCTCCGAGGGGTTACCTTGTGGACGGTATGCCACTATCGTTCTGTGCAAGATATTTAACTCTTCGCACACTTTCACCCAAGCATTACTGATATATTGAGGACCATTATCAGTTCTGATCTGTGTCATGAATCCATTGCGACAGCAGTAGTCAATGAGTTTATCGACTACTGCTCGTGCAGTTGCAGCACGTATGGGGAATACTTCCACCCATTTGGAGAAATCATCCACCATGATAAGAGCATATTGGTTACCCTTAGATGATGTTGTAAGAGGACCAAAAAGGTCAGCACTGACTGCATGGCCAGGCGCCGTTGCTGTGTCTGTAGCCATGAAACCGACAGGTTTCTGATTAGATGGTTTTACTCGCTGACAAATTTGACAGCCGCGTATGTACGCTTGCACGTCTTTCATCATACCCCGCCACGTGTATAGAGCGCGAACTCTGGCTAAGCTCTTGCGCACACCTAAGTGAGCACTGAGTACATGGTCATGAGCTGATTGCATCACCGCGTGACGTATGTTGCTCGGTACTACAAGCCATCGTTCTTCCTTCTTGCCTAGCTTGTAAAGCACTCCATCGTCAGAAAGCGTGTATATTCCGCGCACGTGCTCTTTGTTTAGCGACACATCGTTCATGAGTTTGCTTACACTGTCGTCAGCTGTTTGCGCTGCCCGCCACTCATCTGGTGTGGCTGGTAATGGGGGGTGTTTTAGAGGCAACTGCCCACGCTGCCCTGGGGGGTCAGCTGGCGTTTGCTCTATCTCCTTGTTGCGCTCAGACACGCTGGCAGCGATTACGTCATCGCTCTCATCAGAGTCAGCAAATAGCAGGTCTAAATGCAATGCATCCATTGCTGCAGGCTGCTTGGCACAAGGGCACTTAGTGCAACGACTGCATGAGTGCGCCGACATTGGTATCTCGCCACTGTCATACTCCTTGAACTTTAGCTTGACCTCTCCTGGGGGGTCCTCGATCGGCACGACATCGTCCTCATGTCTGTTAAACAGCTGAGAGTCAGGACCACAAGGTGCGCGTGACAGGGCGTCTGCCACATGCATAGTGGAGCCCTTACGATGCTCGATCGTAAGATCCATGCCCATAAGTCTTAGGGCCCACCTTCTTATACGCCCAGAAGGTTCTTCCATAGTCATCAAGTTCTTTAGCGCTGCATGGTCAGTCCAGACTGTACAATGCTGGTAGGATATGTAGTGCTTAAATTTTGCAAGGCTGTTCACTAGAGCTAAGCATTCTAGCTCTGTGATGCAATAATTGCGCTCCGCAGAGTTGAGAGTTCTGCTTGTGAAAGCAATAGGACGCAGTCCTTTATCTCCTTCCTGCATAAGTACAGCTCCAATCCCCTCGATAGACGCGTCACACTGAATAAAAAATTCACGGTCCATACGAGGTAGCATGAGTACAGTATCTGACGTGATAGCAGCTTTGAGTGCGTCGAACGCACTTTGCTGTGGTGACGACCAGATCCACGTGACTTCACGCCTCAGAAGGGTGGTGAGAGGTTTTGCAATGATCTGAAAGTTATGCACGTACGATCTGTAGAAACCAAATAGACCAAGCATCTGCTGTATATGCTTCTTTGTCTTAGGTACTGGATATTGCTCTATAGCACGTATTTTCTCAGGGTCTGGTTTAATCGAACCCTTGGACACTACATGTCCGAGAACTTTCACCTCGGTACAGCATATCTGCACCTTAGAGGGGTTTATGGTCATGCCAGCGTCCGAAAGACGCTTAAACACTTCCTCTAGATTGCGAGCCATTTCCTCTGCATTCTTTGCCCATACAATACAGTCATCCAAGAAGGGAATTACGTATTTGTATGCGATGCCATCAAAGATTTTATTCATTAAGGCTTGGAATATCCAAGTTCCTGACTTAAGACCAAACGGTAGACGTTTATAACGAAAACAGCCCCTATGCGGCGTGATAAATGCTGTTATATCACGGTGCTCAGGCTTAATTTCAATCTGATTATAGCCAGAGCTAAGATCAATCACAGTATATATGGCACTGTCACCCATCTGTGCGAAGATATAGTCCATTCTTGGCAGTTCAAAGGGTGCGCATCGCAGCCATTTTGAAACTGGGCGGTAGTCCACAACTAAACGCCAATTAGGCGGCAAGCCTTGCTGTTGTTTCTTTTTCACCATCACTGGACAGCAGGCCCATAAATTGTTAAAACAATTTTCAACGATGTCATTGTCTAGGTCCTTGTCTATTATGCTGTCCATCACCTCCATCTTAGCTAATGTAGTGGGCCGCGACCGTGCTCGATGAGGTTTAGCGTTGGGGTCCATGTCGAACTCGCACTGATAGTTCTTTACTTTGCCAGGCTTGCTGGAAAATAAACCTTTATGCATGAACCGTCGCATCACGCGTTCAATACGCTGTTTATCAGTGTACGATCCACTGGCGTGCTCCATCACTTGTGCGAGCCATCGCTCATCAACTTGCACATAGCTGCATGATAAAAACAACGAAGCTTTGGCGAAAGGGATAACTTCTTGCGGCTCACTGCCAATAGTCCACCCTCCTTCACTTATATTTAAGTTCAGTTTAGTACCACGCATGAAATCACGCCCAAGCAATACTGCTTTGTTTAGGCCAGGTAAAACAAAGAATCTTTGTTTTCTACTGTAGCCAGACCACGTGAAGTGTGCTGTCACAACACTAGTGATCTTGGTGTGTCCCTGCGCTAAATTCAGCGGTATATCCACTTTTTTAAATTTAAAACCTTTGGCTCTGAGCTCTTCCGCTATATCAGAGCCAATGAACGAGTGGCTGCTTCCACTGTCTAGCAGACCGAGACGTTCTTTGCCTAGCAGCTTAAGAACAATAAGCGGCTCATCATCTTTGTGCTTGACCTCCTGCTTACTCTGATTAACACCTGTTGTTTTAATATCAGAAGTCTGATTGACTGTGTCAGCGGAGTGGCCAAGCTCAATATTATTGATCTCTGCTACTACTTCTTTCCAGTGGTTTGTACGTACATGTACACTGCTAGGCAGAGCTAATTTACAATTAATTACATTTTTAAAAACTGGGAGAACCTGGATGTCTAAGCCTAGTTCCTGGAGATGACGTAACTTTTTGTTCCGCCGGTAACGTCTATTCTTTAGAGCGCGCTGGCGGCTCTTCCTTATTTCTTTACGTTTAGCTTCAAAAGCTTGCATATACATAAGGGTTGCTTCTGTGCGGCGACTTGTAGACAGAGTGCCTCCCTCGCCACACCTGTTTAGTGCTGCGAGGGAGGTTGGTCGTTTTTTGACACGGGTGATGCAGCTGACTGATCACAATCACGTGCTGTGTGCCCCTTGCATCTGCATCTGTAGCAAATCAGGGGGGTACGATCACGAGCGCGAGGTCTGTTGCCACGTGTTTCACGTGCCTCGCGAGCCCCACGTTGACTTCTGTTTGCACCATTATAGCTAAATGAGTGCTGTTGCTGTCTAGACCTTAAAGGGTCTAATGCATTGAGACTGACTTGCACCGCTGACAATGCTGAAGTACTGAAGGTAGGACTGGGCGTGGCTGATGCAGAGCCAGCACTCTCATATGGACGAGGAGAACTGTCTGTGTACGCTAACGAAGGCTCTATGAAATGAGAGGCTGATGGCGGTCTCACATACATACGTGACTGAAGCACAGCATCTTGTATACGGAGCGCCTCGAGAGATAAATCTCGTAAAGATGCAAATTCTCGGCCATAAGTATAATGGCGATACGCTGGGTGCATCTGTGCAAGTACTCTCTCTATTTGCTCTTGCTCAGTAAAATTGCCACCGAGTCTTCTATAATACTCGGCAATGGTGTGAACAAAAGATGATAATGGTTCATCTGGATGCTGAGTGCGAGCAGATAAATCTCGCATCAGTCTCTGCTTATAGCTAATTGAAGCAAATTCAGCTAAAAATATTTCAGTGAATTCATGCCATGACTGAATGTTATTATGCAGCGACCACCACCTAGCTGCTTCTCCTTCGAGCACCACATTCATGTGTGTGCTAATCAAGCTGTCTGGTGTGCGTCCCAAAGATTTTGCATAACGCTCAAATTCTGCAATAAAATCTGCAGGTGAGCGAAAGTCGCGCCTTCCTATGAAGCGTGGCATAGGCAGTATAGGCATATCACTCGCCTGCAAGTAGCTAACTTGATGAATAGCATACGGCATCATACTAGGCGGGTAGAATGATGGTGTGTATGGCGGTACTGGCTCATACGGCATCCTATATGGAGTAAACTGCCCCGGCACTGGAGCTCTTGGCTGCAAGAATGGTACTTGCAGCAAACTGCTGACAGGTTGCGTGCTATAAACTGTGGTGGCGGCAGGCATAGTAGCTGCCGTTGGCAACGAGGCTATTGGGACAGGTAGTACAGCCGGTAGCTGAATGACACTCGTATACATGCCTGACGCTGACGCCGCAGGCACACTGCTTGGATGAGTGGCTAACTGCAAACCAAAATTGAGATTTGCATAACTCTGTGTGGGCGTTGTCACCGCCAGGTTGGGTTGCATGCTTACAACTGGCAAACTATTAATTATAACTGGATATACAGGAACATTATAGTCAACTAATGACTGAGAAATTAATTCTACTGGTGCCGGCTGCGACGCCTGCACTGCTGTGTTATTGACATTCAACAACGCAGCTGCAGCCTCACCACGTGATGTACTATTACACACAGTGCAATCAGCACTGTAGGTCCCATCGCATAATCTGCACTGATTACTGCTCATCGCCGTACTTATCGGCGGAATACTCGACGCCGAACACATCGGCGTGACGTCACTACCAACCCTCGTAGTTGGTGTGCCAGTAGTGGGCACATTGACATTGGTACCAATACTACTTCCCGCTACGCTAGCCGCGCTAGACGTAGCTACTGCTGACTCCGGAATAAGTGGCTGGTTCTCGCCAGGTCCACTACCCGCAGTGCCCGTTTGGGTACCATTGCGGGTTATAACCATCTTGCTGAGATGCACGAAGCTCTAATACTCTTTACTAGGCGAGAAATAAAACGCTTGTTTGCAAGCTGAACGTATTTCTTTACTGCGAGGTGAAAATAGTATATAAAATATACTATGAAGTTTTTTTCTTTTCTTTTTTTTTTTTGTAGAAAAAAACTATTGCTTTTTAATAAAAACCAATTATTGTAGAAGTAACTGTAGAATTTTGAATCCAAAATCTGTTGTGTAGACTGCAATATTGCAAAACGCAATTTTTTTTTTTTTTTTTTTTTTTTTTTTTGCTCACGCAAAAATTCGTTGCAATATTTGAGACTAATTAGGCACCAATTAGTTAAAACACTACTGGCCGAGAGCCCCCATATAAAGTATGACAGAGCTGCACTGTTAATTAGCCGATGCCCCCATATAAATAATGACAGCACAACTTCCTTGGATATGATATACTCAGCTGGCTAGGTGTCTAGTAGTTGTGTGCATATTTATAACTACCTGCCTATTTATTAGCTATAGGAACAGGTCATATACTTTACTAAATACTGAATTAAACAGTGTTTTTCCCCTTTTAGATTATACTTTATTTTCTCATGTGCCGTAGTCTCAAATATAATATAAGAGTTTTACATAAATGGTATAAACCGAATTGCTTTGTTTCTTAATTAAGTAATTATCAGTATTACAAACGTGAAGTTGCTCGCCTTGCGCCCGTATGCACTGCAGAAGTGTTCAATTCTCGCCACGCGCGTGTACGCACGGGTAAGGCTTATTACTGCCTGGTGCAAATGCGCACAAGAGGTACCGATTCTCTAGATCAACCTACATTAATCTCAGTGGTTACACCGCAAGTGCACTCTCAGACACTGGGCTGCCTTTGGTAGGAAGCCGCTCTCTGTCAGAAGACAAGCCACCGTTGCCGGTGGCTGGGAGAGTGAAGTTTAGTTAGTTTTACCGAGTTCTCTACACCTCGTTTTTTCCCTCAGCAGAGGAGAATATTCCTAAGCGCAAGCGCACCATCTACTTTGGAGATGGAGGGAATAATACTTACTTTTCTCCTCTTTCGCTGCAATACTGAACACCTTCTGAGCAATGCGAAGTATGCAAATAACAAAGCGAACAGATATTTTCTTACCAAATAACTGTTGAGTACAAATAAAATAATATACATATTCTGCCCAAAACCCAAATTCAATATTATAATTTAATACTAAAATGATTATGAATGCTAAAATAAATATATAAAAACTTTACCTTCAAACCATAGTAAAACACTATCTCAGTCGTAACTATTACGTAATATATAAATCGCAATCTACATACGCAAATCCGTTCATTATAATACCTAACTTTGCTGCATACGCCGTAGCGGGTTAATTAATGAAGTACGGTGCATTTACGTAGCGTGCAAAATGATAAAGTATCATTTTGCGATGTAATTTTACTTGAAACTTCATATTTGCGAAGTTTAACAAACACATGTAAAAACAATACTGTTTTTATAGCTCCTGTAAGTTTACTGTATTCTTAACAGTCAATATATAAAACCGTCAACTTCAAACTAACCCTAAATAAATGCTTAGCAAAGCGGTGCATTTCAACATACATACAGAAAATTCAAAAAACTCGTTACATGTTGATGACTAACGGTAAGATCAAGTCTGTTGTGTGGGTGATGAGATTCATTGGGTCGAAGAATCAAGACACACTCATCTAACTGTTTATTATGCCAACTTATAACATTGCTACATATTTTATTTTATTCTTTATCATTATTATATTCAGATATACTTAAAACTATAACAATAAATATCAACAGTCATACATTTATCACAGTTCTATAAATATATTTAACGTTTTTATTTTACAACGGAATATCATATATTATTATGTTTTACAGTTCAAGTTTAAATTAATATATATGGTTTAAATTTATTGTGTGTATTATACGATTACATTTATATTTATATTTCTTTTAGTAATCAATTGAAATTAAAACGATTTCTTTATTTTGCAAGAAATGTGACAAATAAAGAAGAAGACGAAGTTACGCATATTTCTGATTTTTGTTTGTCCTTCTTTTAAAGAAAAGATAAAGAGACCTGTGAAAAATACGTTATAGGGAGGTTGCATTTAATTAAAAGTCGACGCCATATGTGAGCACTAAATAATATGGACTGGTATCGGAAAATGCCACATTTTGCTAGTTTAAAAATACTTAGCAATATTTTTGAGAGCATTGAAGCTGTTAACAGGTTGAATTAGGTTTTCAAGTTTCTTTTCAAAAAAATATCAATTTTCCAAAGAAAATAGCCAAAAACCACGTTTGTTATAATATGCTATAAGCAATGTTATTCATTTCTCCAGTATGGCGTCGAAGCGCATTCCGTATGACTTCATGTGTATATACTCTATAGCATATTAAAATTATTAATTATTTCACGTAGTAAATTTTGTAATTAATATGACTCATAAAACTAAAATTAATAATTTTTAAATATTTGGATTTTTACTCCCAGATATACTACTTCAAAGCAAAAATACTTTTGAACACCAAAATAGTTTGAAGTTGCATAAAATTTGTTTGTTTGTAAATAACGTTATTATGATTATATTTTATTTTTAATGTGTTAAACCAAAAACCTAGAACGTTTTATTGACAAATTTGAAGTCAGTCAAGTTAATATATATATTTTTTTTATTAGAAAAATTCCTTGTGATTTTATTTTTAAATGAACGTGTCACTTGGAATCCATCAAAAGTAATATTTAATGATTTCACGGGGTTACTTTACCAAATGTTTTCATTTGCGTGGTTTCTACTTTTATTTATTTACTTAAGACATTTTTTCATATATATTTTTATATGCGTACTTTTGAAAGATTTTTTTTTTTAAGACTTATATAAAACTTAACATCCTAACAAGATTGGCAAACGTTATATACTTTGGCAAAAAGTAAATACAACTTTTTTTAACACATCATAAAATTCTTTTAGACACATTAAAAAAAAATCTCAACTTGTTTTACATTTTTAACAGTGATTTCGAGTGGCGATTTTTTATTTGGTCGTAAAATATTTATTTTATTAAAAAATATATACACGTGACAGTATAAAAAAAAGTACAGTTTATTTTTCGTTGCATGAAGTATTAAGAATGTTTTATTGTATTCATACTTTTATTTATTACATATTTGTTAATAGGAAGTAAAGAAGAGAAGTACTTGATTTAATGATAGTTATTACGTTAACATCAAAATTTTCAAATATAATTAAGTGTTATTACATCACATGAAAAGAATGTATGATGAAGATTTAATTTCACGTGTGAATTTAATTAAATACTTTGAAAGAAGTGAAATTAATTATTAGCTATATTATGTTTAAAAAAAAAGTTTATACTTTTTAAAGTAATTAAGTACCTATTATTGTGCTAGAAAAAAAACAATATTTAGCATTTTTATGTGATATGTATAGAGTAAGGATCTTTACTATGTAGGATAATGCAATAAGTGTTAATCCAAACTGCATAATTTACTACTGACAGTTTTTATGAACCTAAAACAAATTAGTCTTCTAGTAGAAAAACAAACTTTTTATGTTTTCTACAAAAATCGAATTAGTGACATTGTTTACGAGTTAAGACTAAATTGTGTAAATAAATAAACAACTAAATGCTATTATTAAATGAAAAATATAACCAGTCAACAACATCCACATCTTTCGTATATGGTTCTGTTGGGTCAGTTGCAACTTTTAACATTCTTAAAGATTCCTACACTTAATTTCCCGTAAATTATACAACGTCTACGTGCTTGCAGTCAGTGATGCACAACTTTAACATTTCCTTTGTTTTATTAAAAAAAAAAAACTGTGATATTCGCCCACCTCTTTAGGTGCACAGAAAACTGACGGAGCTTTGCTGGGTCACTCGGTAACAACGAGCATCACGGATGGAGAACTCGCATGCATGCAAACAGCTGGTACTCATGGAGACCATGGCTCAAGCACCGCAACTTCTGCCAGACCCAATCAACTCGATTGTTGTCTGACTACAACGGTGCTTCAAATAATCTTCATTGTTCTTTCTCTCTCTCTATTTCTCTCTTTAATTGTCTCTTAACGATGATTACAACATTATTTTTATATACTTCAATTATTCTGTAATGTAATTTTATTTTTTTGCATTACGTAATTGTAATAAGTATTGATATACACGTCCTTAATACCTGTGAAGTTAAATACAGGAATAAGTTTAATATTTATAGTTTTATTCAAGTAAAAATAGAATATCGTATATACAGAGAAAAATTTAGTAGGGCGGAAATACGTCAAAATTCTCATAAGTGATTCACTTCTGAATTTTTAATAATTATTTTACTCGAATATATTTATTGTATTAAGAATTTTAGAACAGCATGAATATAGATACAATTCATGAATCCTATTGAATATTTTTACATTAACACTTAAGTGGGGAAAAGGGACAGAAAGTAAAAATATTGTATATAAATGCATTTTTTTTTTTTATGTAAAAATACATATTCATGATGATATAATAATTTATATTACAAAAGTAAAAACAGAAAGGTACCATGCATGCAAAAAAAGAGAAAAATTATAATGCAGGTCAAATGTTTTTATATAACTTCAATATGTTGTATCGCTATTAAATTGAGTTTTATGTTATAAAATTGATACCTTTAAGCTACGATTATTATTATTATTTTTTTGTTATCAAAAAGTTATTGTATTTCTTTTGTTTATTATATTGTATATAATATAGTTTTGAGGAGAGAAGGATGAACAAGTAAAATAGAATGTAGGGCAAGGTGTTGAGCGTTCAGTTAGGGTCATCATCATTATATTATGTTAGAGAGAGAGAGAGAGAGAGAGAGAGAGAGAGAGAGAGAGAGAGAGAGAGAGAGAGAGAGAGAGAGAGAGAGAGAGAGAGAGAGAGAGAGAGAGAGAGAGAGAGAGAGAGAGAGAGAGAGAGAGAGAGAGAGAGAGATGCTGTATTTTTTTTTTCATAGTGGTGGGATGAAGATAAAAAAATATGGAGAATTATAAAACCACCTTAGGGAAGACACATTCACACAACTACTATCCGTATAACGTAATAATATCATAAGAAGTTGAAGGAAGGAGAGAGAGAGAGAGAAAAAAAAGGACGATAGTATAGAGTAGAAGGGATATTATAGGTAGGAGGGAGTGAGGTATAGTACGTTAAGTCACACACAGTAAGAGAAGCTATCAGAAAGGTTGAATAACCGGGCCAAAAAGCTTATATACGTACCTTCTTATTTCTACTAACCCTTTAACTCAACTTCAGTCACTTACAACTTGTGATCCACGTAACAAGTATAAACTTGTTGATTTTTTTTATTTTTGTTGTGAGTAACTCAGTCAAAATCAAGTACGAAATGAAAAAACATAAAAATAAAAAATGTGGTCGGAGAAGAGGTAAGCTGATTATTATTATTTTAAAAGTATGTAATAGGATTTAAAAAATTCTTTATTTGAAATTTATTTTCTTTTAGATTTATATTTGTAAACAATGAAGAGATATAAGTGTCATAGGAATGATATAAATTTGAAGTGATGTGCATAAAACATAAGTAGATCAAACTTTATAGAGCCATTGGTCTTTTATCAGCTTAACCCTGAAACCATGCAGCTTTATGATTTTTTTTTTTTTTTATATTTTTAAAAGTTGTAGACGTTAAAAATACACACACACACAGTCCAATCTGATTATTTTAAATTCAGACCTTCAGACTGTTTGCTAACACTTGGCTATAAAAGCCGAATTCAATCATGTAAACAATAAGCATTCTTTGTTTAAAAAGATTGTACAATGAAAAGATGTTTTCTCATAAAAAAAAAAAAAAAAAAAAAAAAAAAAAAAAAAATCTGACATCTGATGTATGTTCTAAATTTTATAACTTTTGTTTTTTCTTTAAAAATGGTAAATATTTATAAATAATAAAAAATACCATTTATTTTTTTAATTACTTGAATCTATTTTTCAAAAATTGATCCCCAAAAAAATAATTACTAATATGAAATTTTCTTGAAATGTGTTACATTTAATTAAGAATAAATACGAGGCTTTTTTTTTTTTTTTTTTTTTTTTCTTAAATTTGGTACGTGTCCAAAACTGATTAAAAAAATACTGACTAACTGACATCCACATACACACAAAAGAGAAAAAACATCGAAAGAAATAAAAATTAAGTACAGTTTCGGTCAATTGTTTCTTTTTCTTAACCAAAATGTCACGTACACTTAATGTCATTATTATTGTTAAAAATTATTCAACACTTTTTTTTAAACTTCTTCAGCGAACACGTGTACGTGATATAATGCATAAATTTTATTCCAGAAAGTCTTTATTTTTGTTTTAAACTTAAAGTAATAATAATCAAAACAATATTCCACATTTTTGCAATGAAAATTTATAATTAACTGTTATTTTGGTAACCCCCCTCCCCCCATTGTTTTATTTTACCAACGCGGAATTAGGTTTACGTATAATTGAGTGTATATAGGATGTAGTAAAAAGCAAAGTGCCGGAAAACTTTTCATTGATAAAATAAAATGTGTGGCATAGAAAGGTCATCGAACTCATTTCATTCATGCAAACATATTATAATTTAACTTTATCTTGCAGTGTAATTATTACAATTCTGTTTTTAAAATTAGTTTTATAATATAATGCATTTATTTGTTTGTTTCAAAAAAAAATGTAAAGAATAATCTATGAACAACATTTCAAAATATAAATATTTACATGGTTTGTTCCAGTAGCTATTCTCTAACGGATATGACAACTTCATACATGATAAAATATTGTTTATATTTATAAATACCAATTATTAATTTTAATAATTTTAAAATATCAGTTTTTCATTTATTTTTCACTCTACTCATTGCTTCGGTATTAACCGGTCCTATAAGCTACTCCACGTAATTTCAAGAATAAACTATTCGTTGTATTTTAATTTATTGTTTTTATTTGATTTGATGAAAATAAACTCGTGTGCATATATTATAGTATATATTATGAATGATTAGAAAAAAATATCTGTGTCCCAAATACCCACATAATGATAATAGTAACAATTTGCACAATAGCTATAATATAATCATGATTGTTATTACCTTCAAAAGTGGCTTATAAAAAAAAAAAAAAAAAAAAAAAAACATGACAATAATTATTGCTATAAATAATTTATTAGTTCCAATTTTTGCACAAATTTCCATCTCCTCAGTGTATATAATTTCACACGTAATAACTATACGTCATGTTATATAAAATAAGTATTACACGTTCTCAATTTATATAAAAATAACCGAAAATATCTTGAAATATATCATATTTCGAGATATTTTTAAAATTAGAAATGAAAATTAAAACTACTACACACAAAATTGACCCGTTTTTTTTTTATATGCACCATATGTTTAAGAGTATAGATTTCATATCTCGTGTAAAAAAAAAATGTTTATAATTTTATGTAGAATATTTTTCAAAAAAATATTTATACTACAGAAAAAACAAAGATTATGGTTTATGGTGTAACTGTAGCAGCTGTATCTAAAAGCTAAATTGCAAAGATATGAAAAGCTAAAGTGTTTTAGCGTTGAAAGTTGCACTATATATCGCATATTTGCATCCTCGTGATGCTTGTGATGTCATAAGGTAGAAGAGCAGTGATGATAGACGACCTAACATTCAAAAGACCAAAATAGTAACATCTAAAAGTTTGGGGAAAAAAAATCTTAAGGTCAAAGTTATTTTATAAATAAAACTAGTATGAATTTATATTACTATTTATTTTTACGTATACAGTTGAAAAAGTTTATAAATTTTTATCATCCATTTATCTGAGTGAAAGATTATTTCAGTAAAAAAGAAAAATATATTTATATTCCATGCATTTTTTTAAAATAATGTTTGCAAAAAAAAAAAAAAAAAAAAAAAAAAAAACTACATGAAAGATTATTAATTTCTTTTATAAGAAAAACTGTAAGTTACACGTACAATTAGTTAGGGTTATAAATATTAAATTTAATGGAAAAAGTAGTAAAGATATATTAGCATGGAGAAAATTTATTTTATAAGATATTTTTTAATAATAATCACGTTTTTGCTCTGCAAAATTTATTTTTATTACATGTTGTAAATTTTACTATTCATTTTATTTCAATTCAAATAGCATGATTATATAGTTATTTTGTACTAACAAGTATCACCATAGTATATTACTATACTTATACTATATGGTTTTACCTAAAAATATTATAATTTTATGTATTGCGCGCATATACGATGTATAATATAGTAAGTAAGAGCTGATCGAATTATTGATTTAAATTTCATTAAAGAAAAAGAAAGCTATTGTCTCTCGCAACTTGAGTATATACAATATACCTTTCAACAATGTAAACAAGTTTAAAAGCATTGTTAAAAAAAAAAAAAAAAAAAAAAAAAAAAAGATATATAACACCAGTATCGCTTGTCACTAGCAAATTAACATAAATCAATATCATCAATATTGAATTTTTATTTTGTCGTATGAGGACGCAAGTTTAAAATATGTTTATAAAAAAAAACTGCATCATATTGTATCCCTTTTATAATTAATATTTAAACCTTATATACAGCAGTTATAACTGTATTAAAAGTATAAAGAAACACCTAATTAATTAAAATACATAAAATTAATATTAGTCTTCAAAAAAATATATAAAAAAATCGTTTTGCATATAATTATATTTTTCTTTCAGTGTTTGGTGGTATAAAGATGGGGTGGGTGCAAAGAAAAAAAAATCACGTGATTTTGATTTGGTTGCCAAAATATTTGTACGATGTTTTTATTAGTGCAGGATCTACGTTTTTTCTTTTGCTTCTTCTTTTTTTCCCCCCTTCTCTTCTTTATGTCTATTTAGTGTGACCACATCGGCAAAACTTAACTATTCTTAGCGGCATCTTCGGTCTGTCTGTCTGTATCTATAATACAACCAAGTTAAAGCTTTTTATAATACTTGTAATAAAAATGAACATGCGATATCTATAGCTGTATAACAACTTGATACATTTGTAATTGAACGCGGGCAATGACTCAACAAATCTAATAACAAATGCCTATACAGTAATTTCCTAGTATATAACTTCAAAGTATAATACACAATGCAATATATTAGAATGTATATCGTGAGAAATTTATATTGATTTCATGATAAATAAAGTACTAGTTTTATTGTTATTATATTATAACGTTATAATCATTGTGGTTTAATATTAAATTGGCTGCACTTTTTTTTTATCACTTTGATTAAAAAAAATATATATAATAATAACAAAAAAAAAAACGCGCGCGCGCTCTAGTTTTTGTTTATTTAGCATGGAACAGTTGAATGAACTGAACTTTAAGTGAGTTGTTAGCAGTGCAATATATTTATTTATATTTTTAGACTGACTCATTAAATTTCTATTAATCACTGAGTATATTATATGCCTCGTACTTTTTGACTCGCATTGTTTTAAAGTAAAACTGGACATGGGGTTGAACAAGGACATTATTTCTCGCTAGGAGGCTTCAAAACACAGTTTTGCACAACTTACTGTTACTCCTTCTTTTTTTTTTTACATAACGGAAAAGTAACCAAAAAAAAAATTCAAAAGATCAATGGTCTCTTGCTATTTTCTTTAAAAAAATATTGTCAAGATTTAAATAAATTGACAATTTATAAAAAATATAATATATTAGTTATTATTAGTTATTTTAATTATGGTTTTTAGTTAATGACTTTTTTATTAATCAACATTAAATTAATATTTTAATTAAAAAAAAAGTTTTCCAAAAGTATTTTGATTTTATAGTTATATGTAACTAACGGCGACAACTTACTTAAAATTTAATAAAAAAAAGGTTTTATGTAAGGATATATTTTTATAATATATATAATATATATATTATAAAAATATATCCTTACATAAAACCTTTTTTTTATTAAATTTTAAGTAAGTTGTCGCCGTTAGATACATATAACTATAAAATCAAAATACTTTTGGAAAACTTTTTTTTTAATTAAAATATTAATTTAATGTTGATTAATAAAAAAGTCATTAACTAAAAACCATAATTAAAATTATTATAGGTTGCTCAAATAAATACAAAATTCATGCACTACTGAAACCTTTATACTCTGGATATTTTCTGTTTAGAACCATATAATAATCTTCATAATATAATTGCAACACAGTGGTTACAGAACTTCACGCCTATATTAGGAGTGGATATATAGTGGATATATATCACTACAAAACAATAAGAAGAGGGAGAGAGAAGATTATTATATTTACTATATATAATAATGCTCATTAGTCATTACAAAATTACATATATACAACATAGTGTATAACAGTATTTTAGATGTTCATTGCATTTGTTTTTGCTCACATTGTTTTTTAAGGTATTCCTTTTTTCTTTTTTTTTAGGTATACTTGAAATGTTAAATATTTTGCTTCGCTACTTTAAACAAATTACAAAGCATTTCAAGCATTTAATTAATCATTACACATTTTATGTTACGTGTTTCAGGGGATATGGACCAGTATTTGCATTACATAGGAGGACCAGCAGGGGCGTTAGCCTTGACAGGGGTCGCTGCAGCATCAGCATATTACCTCGTCAGTAGACCTACCCCTGAAAAACCACTCGTAGCTCTAGATGCACAAAGCTATGTTGTACCGGTAAGTAAACAGTCTTTTAATTATGTTATTATTTGTCCATGAGTGTGTCTACTGTCTAGTATCTCTCATTTAAATTGGTAGAGCCTCAGTGCAGTATCTTTAAATAATAAATAATAAGAGAAGGGCTCCGCAATGTTTAAGGATAGGAAATTATTGGAAGTACTTTAATTTCTATGTAAATTTTAGTGCGCTACACCGGTAAGACCAATTGAAACAATTCTGTTAGTGTTAATATACTTTGCAGAATATAATAATAAAAAAATTATATATATATATATATATATATATATATATATATATATATATATATATATATATATATATATTATATATATATATATATAATATATACAATGCTCCTAAAACTCTAAAAGGAAATAGGAAATTTAAAAATATAAAACTAAAATATGAGTATGAGTTAAAGTATATTATACAATAAAAAATAATATTATTAGTATTATTGCTCTCATTATTACATCAAAGATAACAGGAAAAAGGTACCAAAATTAATGAAATGACTTTAAAAATTCACATATAGTCATGCTATCAATAATTTATATAAAGCTTACGGAAAAGACTCAAAAATTGAATATTATATATTATTTATTCAGGAGTGTTGTCGTCATTTCAACATCTTCAAATAACAATGATAGTTTGAAAAAAAATATATTTTCTATACAAAGCTGGCCATTATTATATAAGTATTTGTTTGCATTTAATCACATTTATCTACTGAATAATATATTAAAGCATATAATAATAAGAATGTATATTCATTTTATATAAAACTTGAATTTCATTGTGTTAAAAATAAATGGATTATTGCGTCGTTGCGTATAACAGCTGTCACTGGAGTGTTTAGATAAAACTTCAGATAACATTACTTACATTACTTATTGTAGCTGATGGAAAACATGACTTAATAAATTGATCATATATTTTATGAAAACCTCACGCGTTATATGATATCGTCACGTATATTTAAACATTATCTATTTAACAAAGAGTGTCAGTTAAGAAATATTATCTGAATTAATTGGCATCATTATTAAGCGAAACAAGAGACGAAAAAAAAAATAATAATAACTTTTGTTAGACTTGGTATAATTAAAAATCAATTCTGAAAATTTTAATTTAATTTACAATAATATGATATAATAAAATTACAAAAATTGGTATATTGTTTAAATAAAATGATTAAATATTTTTTAATTTTTGTTATAACATTCTTAATTAAGCCTTGTAAACATAACATTCATTTAGTGACCTATATGGTAAGTCAATAAGTAAAATAATTTTTAATTCAATTATTGTAAATATTAGTTACCGTCTCCGTCTCAGTTATATTATTATTTCACACTTCCAGAAGCATTAACATAGAGATGCTATTATAGCATGCTTATTTATTTAAAGCTTTAAAGGATAAAGATCATAACAATGTTCATCTGTATAAATAACTAAACTTACGCAGAAATAATATTTTCAGAAATGCATGCAAAATATAATTGTTATGACATGTGAAATACATAGATTAAGTACAAAATATAATAATATTATTATTCTACGTTGTTTTTAATGACATGTTCTATAAAGATAAAAGCATTACAAAGTGACAATACAGATCAAAAAATGCAGTCAGCTGCAAGTGCAGCATCCTAGATTCTTTGTGGACCAGAATTGTTGGCACAAACTACGAAACATCAATCTAATATAACCCCCCTCATACTGCACTTTTGCCGTCGCGCCGCGCGTGCATTTGATCATGTTGCAATACCGAAGAAATCATTTCACTTTCTCTTAACTCGAAAAATTTATCTTTGCAATGAAAGAGAGAACTCTTATAATAAGATTTATACATTTTACAAAACTTAGAGTACTTTGTACTATAATTTATTTAGTGTTCTCATTTAATTTTTAATGTACATTAAAAAAACAACGTAGAATTATTTTGAAATATTTTATAATTGGCTATATAAAATTATTATTATTTATATTTTATATGATATATGTTTATTTGCAAGACTATTTTAAAATTTTTGAAATATATAATTTAAAGAAAAATTAAATGAGACAAGATATTCAGAGAAAATATAATTGATATTGAAATATATTTGTTTTCTTATATGTAGTGCCTTTACTTTTAATGTCAATAGATATATTATGCTATTAACATTATTATGTACGAAAATTTAATATCCGCTGTTCAATTATTACGAAAAACAGAGATTCGCAATTTAATTACCTTTTGAGCCAGTGAGCTAGATTTATATCCTGACCTTATGACATACATTTTGAAACTTGCAACGCCATTACTTTGAAGTTTAAATTGTCGTCAACGTTATTGCTGCTTTGAAAATATTCAGTCAATGACAAATTCTTATGTCAATATAGTGTAAAATAAATACCTATGGAGAAATAAAGAGTTAAACGTGAAATTTTATGAAATGTAATTAAAAGAACATGTGCACAATGTGGAAAAGATGATGCTCGATATAAAAATAGTATAGAGATAAAAATAAAAATATGTGTTTTTTGGAACATTTATTGTTGGGAAATACTATTTATCTTCTCATTATCGTTTAAATTTTAGAGATATTTTGTAGTGGATAAAATTTTAGAGAAAATTTAATTATATTAAAAATTTAAAAACAAAATTGATATAATATAATATTCCATCCATTCCGTCCATCCACGTACGGACAAAAATTTATTCGTAATAATATTCTATTATACAATCACGATTTCTGCAAAATTTATTCACAACAACAGAAATTATGCTATAATGAATAAAAATAATACTGCACAGCATAAAATATAAGTTGCACTTCATAATTATTTATACAATTCCAAAATAGAAACATTTCTGCTATATATACAATAATTATACAGTCATAAATCACGTGATATTTTTTATCCGTTAACAAAATAATTGCAGTATTGTTCAATTAATTGCTATAAATACCGCTTACGTTATATAAAAGAATGAGATTGATTATTATACTAATAATAAGCAAATTATAAGGTTCTCTCTCTCTCTCTCTCTCTCTCTCTCTCTCTCTCTCTGATCTGAAAATAAGAATGCGTGCAGCAATAAAAAAGTTACGCATCAACAATAAATCGTATATTATAACATTGATCATGAAGAATATAATATTTAAATAATATAACCTTCATTATACAATTCCTTACGAACTTACATAATTTATTTCTAATAAGTGAAACAGAAATAGATTCACACGCATTACATAACTTTAAAACTATAATGTATTCTATATATTTTACTAACAACAAAGTACAAAGTAAAAGCAATATTATACATAATTATTATTAGTATGTGAAATAAAAGCTGAAATGTTTACTTTTGACGTAGCATCAGCTGATGTATTGGCACGACAAAAGATCTGCAAGACACATCGTCACGTGAAGCACGTCTCTATCGTTATTTTACACAAAGTTATTTTCAACACCTTCATTTTTATTTAACCACCGTCTACTTGTCAGGAAAACTTAAAACATTCTGTTAAAAAAAATATTTTCATGTAATTTAACTTCTTTTTTTTTTTTTTTTTACATAAATAAATATATTTGTTATTTTTTTACATTATAATACTTCCATAGAGTGTAATAGAATATTTTAAAATTATAATTTTTGAAACACCCACATATTAAAATATTTTTAAAGCAAGTGTTTCAAATTTAATTTAATGAGTTTTAAACAAAAATATAATTGTATAATATATAAAAATAGCATGTAGCTAACAAGTTTTTTTTTTTCGTAATATATACGTTTTATTTTTATTATAACAAAAATATTTTTTCCATGTTATTTCGTGTCAGTGTAAATTAGTTTGAATAGCACTGAATAGCACAAGCGCAACATCCCTAAGCATTTTATATTAACATATACTCAAGTGCATAAAGTAAAAAGCTATTTGATATAAAGTAAGTGATTTATACTTTTAGTTAATTTTAAATTTCATTGCAAAAAAAATCATAAATTTTCAGCTTTATTATACACGTGTGTTTCTAAAGATAAGTACATTACGAACATTCATTGATTTAATTTTATACTCTTTTTATAACCACTTAATAAAGAAAACTTAAAAAAGTACAGACAAAAAATTAAAATGACATTAATAGTCTTTAAAATCTTCAAATATAGTCTCGCTTTTATAATGGAGTAATACAAATATATAAAATTATATATAAATAATTTGCGAATTTATTTGGTTTATGCAGAACGCTATTTCATTCAGCGTACACAAATTTTATGCTTTTAACCACAGTACTTTTAACTTTTTATTTTTGCTATATATTTTTTTTCAATTTTATTATTTACAGATTAAAAATAAAATTCTGAAGAAAATAATAAATGAATAAAGAATAAAACTTGTTTACAAAATCTCTTCTCTTTTTGAGTGTGTCTATTTTAATGACGTGAATGAAATTTTCTAAAAGCTTTCAATCAACACGTGGTAACAATAAAAAATTACAAATAAAATGAAAAAAAAGGTAAAAGAATTCTTATTAGTTAGATAGTTTAGCATTGTTGCAGATTTTCAATTCCAGAGATGATAGTATTTTTATATTCAAAGAATAGTTGAAATTTTTATGGATTGTCTATGTTTTTAAGTGTGGTTTTTGTATTTTAATAAAAATTCTCGTGTGGTGAGCGAAAAGATTTTGGCCAATTGCCTAAGGTTGAGGACCATGAAGAAGGGGGCAAAGTGTGTGTTTTAGAGGAGGCAAGCAGGCTCTGGGGGCTAGAGAAAGAGACGGACGGACGGACGAGTCAAGAAGCGCTAAGCGGAGACTACTCGAGTGATAGGGGCCAATTATAGACGCAAGCCAAACAGACCCGCGCCCGTTTTCTTTCTCTTATATACTTCTTCTAGTGCTTATTCTAACTTCATAGTGGACACATCTACAAATTATTACTTTAAATAATTATTTACGAAAAAAAAAAAGTGACTCTTAAGTATTGTGTTATAGTTGGTGGGGAAAATAAAATCTGATTTATAGTTTTTAATACAATCAGGTTTATAAAATTCATCTGGATTTGTAAATTTGACAGTAAGTTTGATTTTTATTGTGTTTTGATTGATAAGCATTAGTATATTGTTATTTTGATTTTTTAAATTTACTTTGAATTTGAAATTTTTATGCTTGTAATTACAATCAAATAGCTATATAAAAAAAAAAAATAATAAAAAAATCTCATATGCATCAATAAAGCAGGTTAAGGCAGGTCATAAAATAATTACCAAAAACATATTTAAAAATTTGTGTCGCGATGTCATCATAATTTTGGCTAGTCGCCACTCAACGAGTTTAATTATTATTATTTTATTTTTTTGGTTTACAACTTAACATGCTTGATTAGGAGAGTGTAACTCTAATATTTTTAAGAACAAAAAAAAAAACTTCATATTCTGAACATATCAACCAGAACTCTTGTTCAAGTAAACTTTCTTTTAAAAATCTGCGAATCAAATTCATTGTTTTATCAACTTTCAAGAAAATAAGACATCAATATACTTTTAACACATTTTTTTATTAAATATTTTGTTTAATTGATCAAGAGTTTTTACTAAATTATATATATTAAGAATTTAGTTCAGTTGTTATGATGTCCAGGAGGATTGGTTAGGCCTCGTCAAGTGCTACATACAACGACAATACCTCAACAACAATGAAGTGTTTCTTCCACGAGCCTATGAGGCCACCTATCAACCTTGCAGATCAATCAGAACTTATCAAAGTAAGTCTATTAAACTGGACCTACTCTCCATAAACCTTGCTATATATATACAAATATTAAAAAGTAAAATAAATACCCGCATGCATGCTTTTTTTTTACTACTAAAAATACAAAACAACATGTGGTGTGGAAGTGCAATATTAAAACACATTAAATATAAGGTTAATAGATTAGATAATCTTTTGTTTATAGTAAAACAGTGCAGTTAAACTGGTGTAAACAATGGCTTCTATTATTGTTTTAATTATTACTTTAAGTACTGTAATTTTATTTATAATTACATGAAACTGAACCTTAGATAATATAATATATATATTTTTTATTGCTAAATAATGTAATAAAGAATATAATAAAATAACACAATATTTCTCTAGTGACTTTTCATTATTTTCATGGGTGCAATAATAATACTTGAGTATAGTAAACTGACCATGAATATTCAACTAATTTAATTCAAAATAAAATTTTTGTTCTTGTGTGTTTTGCTAAAATAAAAATTACATAGTAAAATGTAATTTCAACTGTCAGAAAATACTTAATAATTTCTGAATTTATGGTTTAGCTCGTTGAATATAATGAATAAGTTTGATACTTCAAAATACACAGAAGGTTCTTAAGTCATTAGTTCATAATAAAGAACTATAGGACAAAATAGTTGAACCATATCAAAGTCAAAAAGAACAAACAAAGAAACAACATCAAGAGTAGACTAAAATTCTTGTGTGGCGTCACCTTGTGACTCAAAACGTTGCATCGTTTGATTTGTTTTCTCAAAATACAAAAAAGAACCATTTCGTTGACATTATAAAGTTCACGAATAATATCTTATTCCTTATAAAATAAATTATACACACTTTAAATTTATTGAGCGTATCTTAAACATCTTTATCCATCATTTATGAAGCAACATTTCTAAATTGTATCAAATTGTTCAGCTTTTTGTACACTTATAAATTTGGCACTATTCATAGAAGTACTAATTATATGCAGTACAGTATTATGAAATATAATGTAATAAAATTATTTAACAGACTTGGTATATAAAATACAGTAAAAGAATACATTATATTTTCTGTGCTTATATATAAAACAATTCAAAATTCAGATTTATAATTATTATTATTTACAGTATTGTGACTGAAAGTAAATAATAAAGAATCAATATAAAGTAAAATTATGCTATAACATAAAATGCATGCACTAGCTGACAAAAATAAATACAGTCAAGGGGTGTAACATTGAACACTTATGTTATGTATTTAATAATTCTAGATCAAATTCAGCAACATTTGTTCTTAACAACAATTTATGCTATATTATATTGTATAGCGTCTATGTTACATAATATATATATATATATATATATATATAATTATATATATATATATATATATATATATATATATATATATATATATATATATATATATATATATATATATATATATATATATATATATATATATATAGCATAACAGTTATGTTATACTACACAATAATAATTAATTATTTATATAGTCTGAAACAGCAATAATTTTGCTATACATGTAAAATTTATTATAACTGTGTAAAATGTTTTACAATCAATATATTTTTAATGGACAAAATGTATACAGCCCGCATATGAATTTATCAGCTATAATAAAAATTGGTACAAATACATGACCTTAAAGTATGGGGTAAATCAAATTAGCCTGATCCATTGATATGTAACAGAGCAGATGTTTTGAACTCCTACGCTTTAATTTATATAGATTCGATGGATTGGAATTGATAGCTTGATGCATATTGATGTGTAAAAAGTATATAATTGCTTTGATACATTGATTGAATGAAGAACAAAGAGCTCCCTTGTTATAAATTGTGACAGCGACAAGCCGATCATTCTGTTATACTTATATATACTTGTATACCAATCACTATATTCAAGTAGTTTGTACAGCAAGCAAGCTGTTCTATAGTGGAGAGATAAAACAAAAGTAACAAGTTTTTTTTTATATTGTTTTTAAATTTATACTTTCCACTTCCCTTTGTTCTATATACTCTTCATTGTTACTTGACTTTTTTTACGTCAATTCTAATTAAAATTGACAATTTAATATAATTTATGACTAAAAAAATTTCTTCTCTATTAAATGATTTTTATTTTTAAATACAAATGGCATCAATTTTAAATAGACATCACAAAAAAAAATGTTCAGTTTACGTTAGAGTTTAAAATATTATCTATTCTTAATGTATGTACTTTCAGTAAATTGTTTTTATTAAAACTATATTTTACGTTAAAAAAAAACTTAACCCACTTATGTGTTACTAAAGACGTTTTACAGTAGATTAAGTTTTTAATATATCACAGCATTGTATTTAAAAACAAAAAATCCATACTTTTGTTTTACAAACTTTTTGAACATAACCTAAGGTGTAAAAGTTGTAATTTATGTTGTTAAAGAAGCCTTATATATTACGCATACTTACAAATTTCATCCCATCCCTTATTCATCACGCTGAAGTGACTTTACACCTAAATTTACCCTCTTTGTTTTGAAAAATTCAAAATATTTAAAAAAAGACATTCCAATGTGAAGAAAATAGATATCTGACTCATTGTTTGCTTTATTATTTATATGAACGTAATATTTCAAGCTGTCTTTTATATATGCATTGTTTTTAAGTTATAAATGTTTGACGTACATAAAACAATTTCAATAAATATACTCTCCATTGCTGGTTAAATCTAATTTTAGCAAACTCAAACAGAGGAAAGTGAATAATGAGATTCTATATAACGATATTACCATATTTATTTATATACAAAATCAATATGGTATGATGCTGTTTGACATTTAAATATTAATGTATTATTATTACTTTTTTTCAATTTCAATGTTTTATTATCATTATTTATAGACTTTTATATTTTATGTTACAAATGGATACTAAAATATTGATTTGTGGTTTTATGTAAAAATATGTGCGGTCTTTCTTTGAAATTGATTTCTATTGTGTACGGAAATAAATAGAAAAAAAAATCCTCTCGCTAGTACAGTATACATTAATAAAACAAAATGTTATAATATTTCAAACCAGCGTCTTCCGAACGGAGAATATTATCTATAAGTATGTATATTATAATATAATTATAGCAGGGGGATGCTAAAACATCCTTATGACTGTATAATCCCAAGCATTTAAAAAAATGCAACTAGGTGATTCACAGGTGGTAAAATTGGATTACCGCTTATATGGATGATGTAAATAATTAAAGATAACTTAGGATTCATCGAAATATTATTATAGCTGTAATAAATATAATCTAATAAATAGCATTATTGTGATATGACTACCACAATCGTTTTTGAATGCAAAAATATAAAAAGAAAAATTATATATATATATATATATATATATATATATATATATATATATATATATATATATATATATATATATATAATATGAGTTTTAATTGTGAATAAATCTATTGGCAAAAGTAAACTTTTATTGCTTCATTTAAAAAAGCGCGTCTGCACGAAGCGCGTGAGTAGTACAAAAACAATGAACTTTATTTTATTAACTGGGGTTTTGGCTCGAAGAATTATTTTTAAATATTTGAGTCAGCTGATTTTTTTTTTTTTTTTTTTTTTTTTTAATTGGGTTAAAAATCTAAATGTATTTTTATTTTAACAAACGAAACGGTGAGGGTTTTGTCATCAGTTAGCCTTGCCCCTGCTACTTGCTCTTCTCTCTGGGTCTCGATCGATTGTTATTTTCTTGTAAGATTGTTAACTACAGGTGTAATCATTAACCTTGAAATTATATTTAAAGTAGAATGATTGTTACAATAGCACAGTAATGCAATAAGTAACTGTCACGTACGTCTTTCGCTATATAAAATATCATAAACAAGTCATCTTTTTTCATCATGACTATGAGATAAAAAGAAAATATTATTAAGAAAGTCATAAGTCATAACACAATAATATAAAAATATTCAATGTAGTTATTAACTGGAATTCTATTTTAAAAAACATAAAATAAATACATTAGTAAAAGTAAATAAACCATATAGGCAATCATAAAAAATGATAATGTATATTACGGTAGGTTATATTATTTGCATTACTGTTAGAGTACATTTAAGTATAATAATAATAAACATACGGTGTTGACGCATATTAAAAGTACGTTTACATACAGATGGAAATGTTGATGTGAAGTTTTTAAAGCTCCACAAAATCACTTTGCCAAACAATTTTCTTTTCTTTTCTTTTCTTTTTTTTTTTTTTTTTTTTTTTAATAAAAGCACTTACTTAACATTTTGTCGTAATGGTTATTCAATACGTTTTAAGTGATATCACACACATTGAAAAAAAAAAAAAAAAGTTAGATAGACTTCTACTGCAGACTTTGGTATAAATGATATTTAAATTGATTTTTACACTTTTTTTTTTTTTTTTTTTTTTTTTGGCAGAAATTTAGACATACGTATTTTTTAACTAAAAACTAGAGCAGAGAAAAGTCATTTCTTGACATCTATTTAATAACTTTTATTCAAGAAATTATGTAAGCGTATTAGAAGCTTCAAAAACTACACTTTTTTTAATTGATAAAAAACTTAAAATACTAATTCTCAAATATGCAAGTATATATAAAAAAAAAATGAAGAGCAGTAAAGTTTCAGATTTCTCCTTTAAAAAAAGCAATAATAATAATAACAATACTTTTTTTTATTGATAAGCATAGATAAAAGTATATATTATATTAAATTTCCAACTGTTAATACATTTCTATATATTACTACATATATCTCTGATTTAATTTGCTGTAACCTCGATTTATTTGGTCCTTAAATAAAACAGATTATAGAGAACGGAGCCAGGTTTACTTTATAGCTGTTACATGTCTCGTGATCTTCATTTTACTTTTCTTTTTTCCACTATACGGTTGCAGCAATAAAAATAAGCATGTGACAATTCTCTCTTGAGATAGTAAACATTTGTTACATTACCATTACAAAGAATGATTACGCAACATTATTCTTTCACATACAAAAATATGTGATGTACATATATTTAGAGAGAGATTGATATAGGTAGCTAACTGATGTTAATTATTTTTATTGTAGTTTTAGATAAAATTGCATTTTTTTTTTCTAATTGTATGCTCTATTTTTATGTTTACAGGGTCCTGAATTAGTAAGGACATCAAAATTCTACAAAGATGCAAAAGATGGTAAATTCATTCGTTACCTGTACAATGATACAAAGACCTTGTACGATGCGTTCCGACGTGGGGCTAAGGAGTCAAGTAAGTGATGAAGCCGCACCATATATCGATTTTTTTTGTAGTCAGCTCATGCACGGGAGCCTATAGAGCAAAATCATAATCACACCACGGCATGTCATGCGCAACGTCATGCTTCACTTTTTTTTTTCTTTCATTAGTCGCAGACTGATACAATATTTGTACTATTTGTATTAATGAATTATATAAGCTCAACAATTTAAAATTTGATTTACACAGCTATTTTAAAGTTAAAGATAAAAATTGATGTTGCAAATTTATATTTAAAAAAAAAAGGTACGGAAAGCGACTTAAATTTCTATTGCAGTTGCACTATTGAGCAATGTTAAAATACATTTCTTTGGTGTGGTATAAAAAAAACACATATTCCAACGTTTTATTTGCTTATATAACAATTCATAACTAATTTCTACTATTTTATACAATCATATAATTATTGTTTCATATATTCACATATTTGATTATTTTTTTCATATTGACAAACATTAAATTCTTATTAAACTTGTAATTTTACTTATTTATATAGATAACGGCCCATGCCTCGGATGGAGAGAAGCTCAAAATAAGCCATATCAATGGCTTCATTACAATGAAGCATTACTTAGAGCTAAAAATTTTGGCTCTGGTCTTGTTGCTTTGGGTTTGGAACCATCTCCACGTACCTTCCTTGGTATTTACAGTCAAAATTGTCCCGAGTGGATCTTAACAGAACAAGGAGCTTACTGTTACTCCATGGTGATCGTTCCTCTATATGACACTCTAGGACCTGACGCCTGTGCCTACATCATTAAGCAAGGTAAACAATTAGACTACATTGAAAATACATAATAACTTCACATCATCTCATACACGTATATATTTGAGGAAAAATTAAAACACGTTGTATATATATTTTTTATTGTTACAGCTGATATCAGCGTGGTTGTGTGCGAAGACGATGCAAAATGCAACCTCCTGCTTGACCGACCACCTAAATGTCTTAAGAGACTCATTACCATGAAAGAAGTCAGACCAGCTACAAATCAGAGAGCAAAGAACAGACATATTGAAATATTAAGATTTGAAGAAGTTGAACGTTTAGGAGCTGCAAAGGACAATAAAGAAGTTGTAAGTAATAAGTTTTAAAAGTGTGTTTCAGCCTGTAAAGTATGCAACTTTTTAAGCAAACCTGTAATGCGGGTTACTGCGTTAGCTTTTCGTAGGCGCGCGTAATAGGACTTTGTTGTTTAAACGTGCGTTCGTATATCTTGACATTGAAGAAAATAAATAAAAAAATAAAATGATTGCAACTAATTAATACAATTAAAAAGTAACGAAAAATAGTTAATAATATCGTTATTTTTTTTTCCAGCCTCCTGGCACGGAAGATGTGTGCACAATCTGCTACACTTCAGGAACTACAGGAAACCCTAAAGGTGTGATGTTAAGTCACGAGAACGTAGTGGCCGCCGTGGTGTCAGTTATCTTGCAGCTGGGTGACCACCGCATCACAAGCAGTGATGTCATGATCTCTTTCCTACCCCTCGCACACATGCTGGAACGTTGTTGTGAGGTCAGTAATAACTAATAACAAATAATACCTATAATTTAGTTTAAAAATATTAATTTAATATTAATTTGTTATACTTTAGATTGGCATCTACATGGTTGGAGGTGCAGTAGGATTTTTCTCCGGTGACGTAAAACGTATCTCAGATGATATGAAGGCCTTGAAACCAACTGTTTCTCCAGCTGTCCCTCGTTTGCTCAACAGAATTTACGATAAAGTCCAATCAGATATCAGCACCTCTTTCGTCAAGAGAACGCTTTACAATATGGCAATGAGCAGTAAAGAAAATGAAATCAAAAGGTATGTAAATTTATAATTAAAAGTAAAAATATATAAAGTAATACTTTTTATTTTATTTTTCCAGAGGAATCATCCGAAACAATAGTTTTTGGGATAAATTGGTGTTTAGGAAAGTTCAAGAAGGAATGGGTGGTCGACTGAGATTGATGGTAGTTGGTTCTGCACCTCTTGCAGGCAATGTTCTCACATTCACACGCTGTGCCTTGGGATGCTTGGTAAGTCTTAAACTGATTTTACACTTGTAATCGAATAAGCAAATACTAGCAAAATTTAAATTAGAACGCAAAACTTTTTACTGATGTTCATAATGATGTGACGGTTGACATAGGTGGTGGAGGGCTATGGCCAGACCGAGTGCGTGGCCCCAGTGACATTGACGGTGCAAGGTGACTACATCCCCGAGCACGTGGGTCCTCCAGTAGCGTGCTGCTGCATCAAGTTGGTCGATGTACCAGAGATGGAGTACTTTGCGGTAGCCAATCAAGGAGAGGTGTGTGTCAAGGGAACCAATGTTTTCAAAGGATACTTCATGGAACCCGAGAAAACTAGAGAGACCATGAGTTTAGATGGCTGGCTTCACACGGGTGACATTGGAATGTGGCTTCCAGTAAGTATACATTTTCAACTTTTGTTTTAATCTAATTTTATCACAAAGTTCAATTATTTACAATTTTATTTAATTTAGTAATAATATATACATAATTTTAATTTGCTTTATCAAATTTACCAATTTTGATTGATTTCTTTGTATATTTTTATTTACTTCAAATTTATTGATATATGATTTATTTTATGCATAAACTGAAGATTAAATTAACAAATATTGTTATTGTCATTTCAGAATGGAACATTAAAAATAATAGACAGAAAGAAACACATATTTAAACTATCTCAAGGTGAATACATTGTACCTGAGAAGATTGAAAATTGTTACATTCGTAGTCAATACGTCCAACAAGTCTTTATTCATGGAGAATCTCTCAAGGTAAGTCAATCAAATTTCTATATAAATGAAGATGACGTCAGGAAACTGACGTAATTTTATATTTTTCAGTCTTGCATTGTTGCGGTGGTGGTACCTGACGTCGAGAAGATCAAAGCATGGGCTTCAGAAAACCGCATTGCTGGCACCTTGTCAGTATTGTGTGCTCATCCCGAGGTCAAGCAGCTCATATTGGATGATATGATCTTGTGGGGCAAAGAAGCAGGTCTCAAGTCCTTTGAGCAGGTCAGTTTTATTATTATTGCAAAATAATTAGAAAAATAATAGTAAATATATATTATATATATATATATATATATATATATATATATATATATTACATAATATAATTATATGAAAGCGTCAGATACATTTAATGCATGGCTCATTTCTCACCTGCTTAACAAGAGAAAATTACGGTTACAGCATTTATGTCGAATGTCTGCTTTTGCAACTGACGCTTTCATATTATATATATATATATATATATATATATATATATAATATATAATATATATATATATATATATATATATATATATATATATATATAAATCGAGCAATGATCATCCTGATACTATATTTAACAAATGTTTATATTCATTTAGATTTAACTTTTTATACAGTAGAGCAAAATATTGAATTTTCTGAGCCCTATAATTTTCATTTAATAATGTGTCAAAATAGTAATAATAAATTATATATTTGAAAGTTTAAAAGATATTACTAAGAAATGTTATGCAATAATACAGAGTAAGTTAAATTTGATTATAATATCTTAACATTATTATTAATTTATTTCGCAGGTAAAGGACATCTACTTGCATCCCGATCCATTCTCAGTGCAAAATGGTCTTCTCACACCAACATTGAAAACAAAACGACCCCAACTAAAGAAATACTTCAAACCACAAATTGAAGATATGTACTCAAAATTAACCTAATTGAATAATAAGACTTTTTTTAAAAGAAAAATCTTTTAAACAATTAAAGACTTACATAAAAAAAATTAATGATTATTAATTAAAATATTCCTCTCAAGGCAGCCCCCCTTCTTAAAAAAAAAAAAAAAAAAAAAAAAAAAAAAAAAAAAAGTGATAATTGTGAATTTAGAATTTTCACATCTCTTCATGGACGTTTTGTTGTTGTTGATTTTTTTAAATGAATATTAAATTTAACATCGTAATTTTCTCTGGGTTCATTAAAAAAAAAGTGAATTTTTAAGATCATGTTATCCATTTTACATTAGATTTTTTATCATTTTTAAAATTATTTATATATATATTGAATAATGCCAATTCCATTTGGACATTGGTTAATAAATGTCTTAATTTTATTATATCGCCTCTGTAACTTTTATTATATTTCAGTCCTATAATATATTGTATTATTTGGAATGATAAATAAATCTAAATCCCTGATTTTCATTTATACAATAATAATGAACCCTTTGTTTTGTGTTATAACTATGGCTGTAGTATGACCTATTTAAAAAAAATAGGTAAAAATATTAAATTAAATTTGTTATTTTTTAGTTGCATGTTATATTATGAAAAAAAAAATGTAGTTTTAATAATACAAGTTGTTTCACAACAGTTTTTGGGTTATAGTAATTTTGTAGTGATCGTAATTATATTAATAATAAAATATGTGAAAAATTTCACAAAATTTTGTTTTGAATTTTAATACTACTATTATTTTTCAAAACAAAAAATTAATAGTCCAAAACAGTTAAAAAAAATATTATAAATATATTCAGCTATGTTTTTATTTTGTTCTTGCCCTATTATTTTTAATTGTTACTTGTTAAAAAAAACATTCCTAATTAATTTTATGAAGTTTTTTTGTTAGATAGAATTTAATCCCATCACTTATTATTATTAGTTTTAATTTTTGTTGCAATGATTGTTAATTTGAGCGTGATAAATATAATAATTATTCCTTAGAAATGTAATACTTTTAATTTTTAGTTTTTTTTTTATTTTATTCCTCTCCTCTCTTAAATTTTTTATTATTATACATATTTTTTAGTTAGTTCACTTTTATACTCTACCATAATTTTAAGACATCAATAGAATCGCATTCGCATGTACAGTACAGCTGCTTTTTTATTATTAATTGTTAGGGTATATAGTAAACAAATCTCTAGAATATTAATTTTATGAGCAATACGATAGTATACTAACTACTATAGAAATGGATATCACTAAAATAATTTTTATTAGATTTTTATATCATAAAGCAAGGAGTGTTTTTGATATCATATAAAAGTGTTACTATATAGCACTATAAAAAAATGTATTGTCCATTTTAGGGGGTTAAAAATTAAATTACCTGTATCCTTGCTTCCAACAATAGCAACTGTTTACAGTATGTTGTTAAAAAAAAATATCTTGTAAGATTAACATTCTAGATTTTTTATTTTATTCAATTAAAACACTCATCCTTGAGATTTAATTGTTTCTTTCTTAAAGGGATAGTCAACAATGATATTTTTAATAGTGATCATTGTGTTATTATATTTCCCGAAAACGTGATCTCAAAATTTTAATTATTAACGCGCTAAGAGCAAAAACCGATTATAAGCGACCCCGAACCTACATCACAACTAAACTTGCTCGCACGTTAGTTTGGCGCGCGAGTGTGGGTTACTCTTATCTTTGCATAACTTAATTTCCGTAAAAACATTATATACGTAATATGTAGTGAATATATAACGTCAATTAGTGAGAGCAAAAATAAGAGGACTCACGCTCGCGTCAAACTAGCGTGAGAGCAAGTTGTAGCTGTGACGTAGGTTCGGGGTCGCTAAACTGCTTTTGCTCTCAGCGCGTAATTAATCACAATTTTGAGATCGCGTTTTCGGGAGGTTTAATAGCACAATGATCACTATTAAAAAAAGCCATTGTTGACTACCCCTCTTGGTTACATTTCACAGCAGCCACATAATTATATACTATAGTGCTACTGTGCCTTAATATAATAATTGGCTACAATTTTACTATGGAAATAGGTAAAAGTTTGTACAGCTAGATCGACCGTATAAAAATAATAAAAAATTAAAATAGCAATTTGAATCTTTACATTTTTTTTTTTAATTTAATTTTTGTAATTAATTTTCAGATTTTAGAACCTGAGAGTCAAATGAGTCAATAAATATAAAAGAATTCACTGACTATTTGAATAAATATATATATAAAAAATAACTTCTTATCAATTTCATTACTATACTGTATAAAAGAATTTTAATATACTTAACGATGCGCAATCATTATTGTAAAGGATCTTCGTATTTATCAAGAGGATTGACTCAGGTCTCCGAATAATATTATTTATGAAAATACATGACTATATTATGCATGAAAAAATATAATATACATTAATTAGTATGAGTTCAAGAATAATAATAAAAAAAAAATAATAAAAAAATGATAGATGGAGTTTCTTTACTAAGATAATAATTTTCATTCTATAATTCACTATTTATTGAGATTTTAGTATTGGCCTACATATAATTGATAGGCAAACAAATAAAATTGGATTACAAGGTTAATTGTATTAAATGATTATGATAAATAAAAGCTCACCAAAAGGCTGTGCAAGAGTAATGACAAAAAAAATGGAACAGCGGAGATTTTACTGTTGTATAGTGTATTTTAATTTTTCATTATTATTTTTTGATATTTAAAGCCATAGACCACATCTAACAACATGTGCTATTTAATGAATAAACACGAAATGGGATCTTTAAAACTGTTGATAATTTTTACCAGAATGTTAATGTAGCTCCACGAAAGAACGTGAAAATACTGTAAAGTACGCAATTTCCGTGACTATTCATAACATGCAAAAATTAGTACGAAAATGTCGTGCGGGTTGCATAAATCGAAAGTTCTGATCACTGCTACAAAGCTACAGTTGGGCTTTGAGACAAACTAAAGTTATTTATGTAAGTCCCATCAAGTGTTTCGTGATATAAATGCTTATGTTTTTCTCTGGTCTAGTCCTTTAACATTTTGCATTAACAATGGTATCTCTATTTATTATTAATTATTATTGGTATAAAAATCTGATTATTAAGCATTGCTTATAATAGAAAGGCATAGAATTTATTTTTACTCTCATATAAAAAATAAGATTTAAATATGAAGTAACAAATTCAAAATAATATGGGAGAAAAAAAATCACCTTCAGTTAGTGCATTAAATTAATAACTTCAAATTTTATACAAAAAAGTGTTAGTTTTTTCTTCCCTAACAAACTATTTAAGTAATATAATATTTTGCTGGGTTGATATAATTAAATTTTATTTCCATTTATTCACAAAAATTTGTGAAAAAAACTAACAAAAAAATATATTATAAATAAAAATTAAAACTGTAATCCTATGAAATTTCTATCTCTATTGTATCATAGATTAAAATAATAATAATATGTGTAATCCTGTTATTGTATTTAACATTTTTCCATTCTGTATCTAACATATGGGGACTATTCTTTGTGTTATTTTACATACAGTAAAATGATAGTTTTTTGTTGTTGTTTTTTTCCTCACAGCTATACCTAATAAATGAACTGATTAGTAAATTGTGTAAACCTATACCAAATTGAAACTATTCACGGCGTTTAATGAAAAAAAAGTTGATTAAAGAAAAAGGAAGAAAAAAAATATACTGTATATGACATGTGACATAAAATTAAAAACAATACCCTATTTACTTGCTAAAAAGTATAATGGAAAAAAAAAAGTCTTAATAATTTGCAACTGCACCATAAACAAAATTATAATTAGAGTATTATAATATTATAAAGGAAAGAAAATGTGTAAGAAAGAGGCATAGTTTTGGTGCTTAAAATGACTTGCAATTTGTAATATGTACATACTTTTAAAACATGTATGAACATGAAAATTTGACGCAATAAATAAAGCACTGGGTTGTATTGATAATATTATCTCTATGATTTTTTCCCCTTTCATTCAAAACCAGTATTATTTATTATAAATTATCATTACTCTGCTCAAGTAAGAATTTTATGCGGAGACATTTTTGCATTAAAATAATTATCTTCAGGGAGTAGGGTACCAACCTGATATCTCAAAAACTAGAAGTGTTTTGGGTCTAAATTTGGTGGCATTGCGTAGCCAAGGGTCACACCTAGCCGTGATAAAAATTTCATGATGTTTGACCCTCCCGAAAAAAAAAAAAAGAAGAAAAAAATATTGAAATTAATATTGGGCCTTATGGTCATATACAATATAGTAGTTCGATAATATTGAATTTAAAATTAATAAAACATAATCATGTTTTATTAAATTTCAATTCAAGCTAATCTTTCCTTGCTAGTAATTTCATATTTTTCTTTATTATTAAAATGGATTAAAAACAATTTAAATGAGGTATTCATATAATATATTTTAATCATCAACAAATACACAAACACAATATTATATTACAGTAAATATTATGGCAGTTGCATGATAATATCACATAATTATGGAATATGAAAATAAATTAAAACATTCAACGCAATTATGATTTTTTTTTAAATATTTACGGACAATTATAATTTTGGAAGAATAGTAATTATAATTACATTAAAAACTTAAACAACAACTTTTCTAATGCTATACACAGAAATTAATAAATAAATAAACAAACTGAATGCAGTACCAAATAAAAACACATTTACGAGACCGTGGTTAAAATATTAAACACAATGATTAAAGATATTTTTATTTTTATTAAGTATTGGAATATGGTATGTACTTTAAGTATCATGTAGCAAGTAATAAATACAATGAAAAATCAACAATGCGATTATGATAATAAAAAGATTTGATAGTAAAAAACATAGATACACAAAGAAAATTTAAAGAATGGAAGATAGTATGAGCTTACACTAACACTGCCACGGTAGAAAAAATATTCGAACCCAGGTCGAAAAGAAAGGTAAAAGCTTAATGTAAGAGTCTCATATTGCTCTGTTGGCCTGGGTTAGAATATATTTTCTACCACGGCATCCCTGTTAGTGTTAGTGTAAGCTCATACTATCTCCCACTCCTTATGTAGCAAGTAATTTTTTTTATTGTTTCAAGTACTATTCACATGGAAAGAAAACCTTATGCCCACTGATATTACTCAAGAAATAAAGTAATTTAGAGCACTATTTTTAATTATAAAGTGCATTCACATTGCATGTATTATTATTATTTTGCTACTTACTTAACGTTACGTTATAAAAAGTCACACAACATAATGCAACATTGCCAAGTGACAAACCTAAAAATTGTTGACAATAGTGTATTAGTATACTGTATATAAATGCCCATTCACGTTCAGAAAAAGTTTTGCAAGTGAAAGAGTGCATTTTTTTTTTTTTTTTTTTTCAATCTGGTGTTCTTCTTAACTTGTAGATTTTATATAATCATATTTATAAGACAACTCTTGAAACCAAAGTTACAATTGTAATTTGTACTGGTAATGCACTTTCAGTAAACCTTCTACCCCCCCCCCCCCTTCAATAATTAGAATTAACAGTTAACCTACAGTACGGTAGTTTTTAAGGATAAAAAAAGTTAAAATATGTCTGAAAAATAAGCAACCATCATAACTAACTATACTATAGGACGTGCAATAATTTGTATTGTTAACCATTACTACGTATTTATTTTATGCAGACCTTTATAAATAAAATATTAATTGTATTTTAAATATCGATCTTGTTGCGAAAAAAAGGCCTATCTCGTTTTTTGTCAGTGGAAGCAAAAGGCGTATCTCGTATTTTGTCAGTGGAAGCAAAAGGCCTATCTCGAGCGCTATCGCCATAACGTTCGGGAACGAGATAGGCCTTTTGCTTCCACTGACAAAATACGAGATACGCCTTTTGCTTCCACTGACAAAAAACGAGATAGGCCTTTTGTTCGCAATAAGATCGATATATTATGTATGTAGTTAAAAAAAAAAATCTGTAATAAGCTGCCAATATTTAAGTTAAACAAAGTAAACAAAAAATGACCAAGGTGTAAACTTAAACAAGTAATGAAAATAAAAAAGACTAGTACATACATACTTAAACATAGGTATATCTTGGAGTGGTAATGTTATGTTCAGTTACCGTGATGCTGCAATGTAGATGCCAAAGACAAGAGCTCCAAGTAGTGACACACCCACCACAAATAGAACAACTCTATGTTGAATGGAGCGAGCAATCATGGTGTTGAGGATACGAGAACTACGACCAAGTTCAGCGTCCGTCTCCCGTAGCTGCAAAAAATATACATATGTAAATATTTATCATTGTGTAATTTAAATTGTACCAACAAAGTTTTTATTCTTTATTTTTTTCTGCAATGAAAATAATTTTTTGTAGGCGCGCCCTTTATTAGATTTTGAAAGGAAGTACTGTTATGATTTTACTAGTGATTGCATTTACCGAGCAAAATTTATTGTAATATAATTACTGTAATTATTTATTTATGTTGTGTCTTTCACGTAGTGTGAGAACGTGAGATGCTAGGCACATCGTATTTTATTTTGACACTATACCTCCATCCCTTTAACGTCTACTTTTTAACTAGCTCAAGCTAGAATATTTGATCCCTAGTCCCAATTTACTATTTAAATTAGAGAATTTTCGCGTTTTATTAATTTTTAATTCAACGTGCTCTAATCTCTACCAACTATTTTCTAAATATTTTTTTAAACTTATTAATACTATAACCGCGATGGTTTTTTCCTAATACACATATTATTTATTTATAAACATAATATACAGTCTATACAGATTTTTGTCAACCCTGTGGTATTTATAGGCCTATATGTAAAAACTTAATTCTTATATAGATATTTAGGAAAATATGTCATCATGGTTACGTATTATACGTTTTAAATTAAAAGTTTAGGAGAAAACAAGCAAGTACAAGAATACATGCTACTCTGTGATGTGCTTAAATAATTTTCTTCTTTGATTGAAAATGTCAATACGATAACGAAAGCTCTCAGTAATATAAACATTAAAACTTGTGCCATGTGAGACCTCTACCTTTCTATAGAACTTCTACTGTAGAACTTCTACTGTTTTAAGTCCCTTGCTGATATTTCTATCCTTTTCTTTAATATTGATCCTAATTACAAATGTTTATTTTTCTTAAATCTCAATAATTATATCACTTTACAATTACTGCTGAGGATGGGTATAAGAGTAACCCAGATATTTAGTAAGGTTCAAACCTCATCATTTCAGAAATGCAGATCTTTGTTTTATAATAGACAATTATTGAATTTATCTACTATGTACTACTTACTCGACTTCTTGTTCTTTGGATTGTCTCTCTCTGTGAATGCAGATCTCTAAGGACCTCAGTCCCAATTTCTTCAGTCTCTAAGGCAATACGATATCCTGCACTTAGCTGGCGTCCAGTTCTTTCAACTCTCTCCGTGTTATCCAACAATCTCTGTTTTTGTTCTTCATGTCCTCCACTGGCATCACCATACACTGCACTATCTTCACTGAAACCTGGTAAAACAAAATCAAGTTTAGTTAACATTACAATTTCATATTATATACATTATATACATACTGGAACGAAACTATTTCAAAGTTATAAGGAAGAACCAAAATATTACTAGATGGAACAAAAATTGGATACCAGTATGCTTAGACATTATATGGAAAAACAATGAAGGTAAATATTGGTACTGTACATAATTGTACTATAGTTATGAGCAGGTGTTTGCTTATTGTTTTTATAATAATACGTTCCACTCATTTCAGTTTCCAAAATTTTACAGAAAAATAATTGCTTTACAGTATTATCTCTTTTGTGCTACAATTTATAAAAAATAAAACTGTGGCCTGCAGGTAAGTAGTATGCATCATTTGCATACAATTACAATTGCACATACGTACCATCTTGATATGAGGGATTCCTAGCTTTAGAAAATTCTTGACTTAATCTCTTTAGCTCTGCCCTGTAGCTGTCCAGTCTTGTTTTAAGTTTAGGTCGTAATGCAGTATCTGCTTCCCGTACCTCTAATTCCATTTGTTCAAGCTAAAAATAAACATATGTATAAACATCATTCATACGTGGTACATATACAGAAGGAAGGTCCGTGGAAAAAAGGACCTCGGATAAAAGGTTCTACCTGTGCGCAGCTCGCCGAAACGCTATACCTGTACGTAAAGGCAGGTCCTTTTATCCGAGGATTTTAGTTCAGGCATTTATGTATGTATATGTAGTCATAAACATCATTTATATATATGTACCGCAAGGAAATGAAAAACCTCTGCACAACTATAGACTGAAAAGCATCACTAAAATTGCAGGTTATTCATTTCATTTCGGTACATAAATAGTCATAAAAATCATTTGTAGTTTGCGTGATTTTTTGGTTAGAGAAAAAGAAAACCTACCAATTCCTGGGCTTCTTCATTGTGTCTTTCAATATCAGTGATTGTAGCTTTACGATCGGCTGGAAAAAATAAGCAAAAAATGTTAATGCTTAAAATGGGGCGACCCTACGCTTTTCTACCGCACTTCACTGGTAACAATCCTAAAGGATCATTCAGTCTTATTAATAATGCGATACTGTATAAGTAAAATAATTTATTTATGCAGCTTTTAGATTAAATGATCTACTCCTGCAGAAGTGCAGAACTTAAATGTATGACCCCTACCCCGGTGACAGTACGGAAGAGCTACAAAAATATAATTTAGTTGTGCAACACCTGCAATGAAGTACACAAATTTTATTTTGGTCATGCCTGATATTGTAACAAATACTTACATCCACTTTGAAATGCAAGTTTTCCTATTTTAGCAGTAATATCTGCAGTCAAAATAGCATATTGCTGTTCATACGTCTCCACTAAGGACGCCATATTTGTTTACATCTGACATCTGACGTCACAAAATCCCACAATTCCGTGCGTTTCCTTTTCCGTTTCAGAACTTCAAAGGTGCGTGAAAGTCATAATATATAATTTTACAAAAGTAATCCTTGTTCATCTTTAGTATATTTTGTATTAAAAAGTGATTAAGTGTAAAATATATATTATACTATTGTTTATTTATAATAAATTGCTTCGTAACCCTTAATTTTGATTGATAATTTTGTTTTTTAGGCACCATGGTGCAACGCCTGGTGTACCGTCGACGTTTGTCGTACAACACAACAAGTAATAGAAGACGGATGTAAGTTAATTTAATATTATAATATAAATAACCGGTTAAAGTTTTATTTAACAGTATTTATTTTATAGTTTTCTAGATATCTTGTTAGAAATCATAACTAATCCTTTTGGTTAGATGTCAGTGTTTTGAAAATTAAGAAAATGCCACATGTGCATGTTTTTCATTGTAAACAAACTGCTAAATTAACTAAATGACCATTATCTATAGACCCCTTGCACATCCTTGCGCTTTGTCGCCATGTTTGTGGTGACTAATGCATTGTCCAGCATAGGGGAAACTTCGTTTTTCCTAATTTTTCACATAAAAAATTGTTTATTTCAACTCAACAAATTTTTCTCATATCCTTCGAGCTTATTAGGAGCTAGAAATAAGGCTTTGATTGAGGTTTGAAGCTTCTTTTGCTATTAAAAAAATAAAAATGACGTTTTTCCTATGCTGGCCTATGTATTCCTGACCAACAAAATGGCGGCTCTTAAATATGAGTGCAAGCGGTCTATTGCATTTAGTGTGTGAGAGAGTGACTGCTGTTGAAATCATTATTTTGGTTGTTAATTAATCTTTGTTTTGACAGTGTCCGGACTCCGGGTGGTCGTCTTGTTTACCAGTACCTTAAGAAACCCAAGAAGGCTCCACGTTGTGGACAATGTAAAGAAACACTTAGGGGTATCAAGCCTGCAAGGCCCATGGAAAAATCCCGCATGAAGAGACACAAGAAGTCCGTTCGTAGAGCTTATGGAGGTGTCCAATGCCACAGATGTGTTAAGGAAAGGTGGGTGTCTAAAATGAGAACAGTGCTTACATATAATTGATTTGTGGTAATATAGTGTGGTCATCAATGTGAGTTGAACTCTATACATATTGAAAGTTGTGGTCTGTGACATTCTTTTTCAAGAAGCTTACCATTACCATTATATTAAATGGTAATGTTTGTACTTTTAGTAAGTAAACATACCGGTACCAGTAGTAGCAGTGTTGCTAACAAAAGTTTACTTAAACTTCAAATTAACGTTTGAGATTTTTATTGGGACAGCAAGCATATTTATGCATAATTAGTGAATAGTGACGGCAAAAAAAAAAAAAAAAAAAAAAAAAAAAAAAAAGTGCTGTGTTACACTGAACCTTATCCAATCCATTCAACAACGAACCATACCAGTATGGAAGATACCCGTGCTTTCGGCAGTTAATTATTTATTATTTTTTTTGTGGGAAAACAACTAACAGTTGAGATTAGAGAAAAATTAAGGTGGTGGGGGAGGTAAATCTTACTGAGTGCTTCTGTTTACTCAAAATCCGGAAAAGGAAGTGGCCGGAAGATGAAACCACGTGATGGCCTAGCTTGCTGCTGGCACCAACTTTTCTCCCACTTTTACCATCACATGGTTTCCTTTTCCGGCACTTCCTTTTCCGTTTTGTAGAGTAAACAGAAAACAGACGCACTCAACATCACAAAAAAAAATTGCAGCTCTTGGAATTGTATACCCTTGGCCCTTAGCATTAAAAATATGTTGCAGTCAGGTGCCGAAAACTGGTCCCCCTACCATACTATGTATGTATAGTAGGTATGGACATAATTTATTTATGTAGTGTGTACATGAGTAAAGTGACTTGACATACATATTTCTTAATACCCATGTACGATGCACATACATACCAGAAATAATTTTCTTAATCCAGAGTGAACACATAGATACATTATGTTACTGTGTTCTTACATTTAAAAAAAATTGTACTTAAAAGAATTCCATATAAACGTAATTGCCATGTTCCATGCATATTGTGTTACAATACTTTCTCCTAATTTAGAGGTTTTAAAATTTTAATTCAAGGCTAATAAAAATGCAATTTCAAAGCCACAAAATGATTGAAAACTTTTTTTTTTAAATAATCAAGTGCCAATAATAGTATCAAACATGTTAGTAGCTAATGCAATCACCATGTCATTTTTAAAGAAAATACCATGATGTAATCTTATGCTAGTTGAAGATCTTAATGGCACAGTTAATACAAATATGTATATTAAGGAAAATAAACCATCGCGGTTAGGTATGATAAATTGAAAGAAAAGGATAGGAGAAAACCAGCAAGATTTTCACCGAACTATGGGACTCTCTTCACTATGGTAAGGCCCTTGCTGGTTTTCTCCTATCCTTTTCTTTCAATTTATCACAGTTAATACAAATATTACAATAATTGTATATACCCTCAAGCATTCATTTCATATGTAATTTTGGGTCTCTTTATTCAGTATCGTCATATCCTTGCCTATTTGAGATATTTCTTTACTTCCATTTTGTTTGAGATACAAACGTTTTTCAATTTGAAGACATTCAAAGTTGATCTCTGACTTGAGAATCCCCTGAAACAGTTACATAGTGCTGGGGGTCTGTTCCGTAAGTCCTCACGAGAAACTCGGTATCGAGAAAGGGGGCGTAACTCACATGTTTATCATAGAAAACTCGTGAGCCACGCCCCCTTTCTCGGGACCGAGTTTCTCGTGAAGCCTTACGGAACAGACCCCCTGTTCTCTATATGGATTTTATTGGCATTTGTAGTGAACCCTGAATAATTCTTAATAAGACTTATGTTTATTTTACAAATAAGTCAAACTGAAAAATGCAGAGTTACTTTGCGCATAGTATTGGTGATGATTTTGCAGGTATAAGATGGAGTCTTTTCTCTTGAAAAAATGTTTCAACTATGTACACTCCTCCCAAATAAATATGACCAGTTGCGTAAAAGTTCCTCCATATATTTAAAATTTGGAGGCATGAACACTGCAGTCAGGTTTATTTGGGAGAAGTGTACTGCTGTGACTGAAAAGTAGAATAACCTGTTTCAGTGACTGCAAATTTAATTTAGGTCCTCTTCAACTAGATAATTGTCTCATGGGTGTAAAGTAACTTGTTCTTGGTTGTTGCACAATATATTTTATTTAGTAGGATACTCTTCACTTTTGTTTCTTTTTGAATAGTTTCACTGTCAATACTTGGAACTGCTCTGGAGCAGTTCCAAGTACTTATGAACAGCTTTTTTAGAACCAGTTATGGAGCAGTTTTTAAAAAACTTCTAATATAAGAGACAATTCCGGTCCCTGCTCAATACTATTAATTGGTGTATCACATAATATTTGTTCAAGTTACAGTTCTAAAAATTATATTTAATGGGTACAATTTATTACTTTCATTCAGTAAACATAGTAACACACTCTCCGTATCCGCTATTTGTTATATACTTCAAATGAATGCAGAAAAGGCGAAACTGGCATTTTTTGTTCTGTTAGTAAACAATGCACATGCTTGTAATTTCTAACTGGAAGGTGATTAGAGATGTCAAGTGCACCTATTTCATTTTAGAGGAAAATTTGTCCTTCAATTTTGGCAAGGAAATGTTAATATTAAAGCAAATTGAATTGCAAACTACACATTATTCAAGCATTGTTCAAATTATTTGTTGGATTTGTAAAAAAGCTAGTTGTTTAAAAAGTTTATGTTCAAAATGATTAAGTGTTCTGGAAATGGGTTCTGGGCACAGGTATAAAGGACGTAATGGGTTTTACTCCCTTGCAGTGGGATATTTTTCTTACTTTTCTTTAGAAAGTATGTATATTAAGGAAGATAAACCATTGCGGTTAGGTATGATAAATTGAAAGAAAAGGATAGGAGAAAACCAGCAAGGGCCTTACCATAGTGAAGAGAGTCCCATAGTTCGGTGAAAATCTTGCTAGCACAGATATAAAATAACTAACACATTGGAAATATTTCGGCAATCGACTCCAAGAGAGATATGGAGCGTGTTATGCCTTCATCAGTCCTTACAGACTCAGAGAAACTATGAATGTGTATTTAAGAAGTGGAAGAAAGATAAAGTATAAAATACACAAAGGCACGAAGGGTGTTGTAAAAGTATAAGCTTTGTTTGTTGCACTTTCTTTAAATGACCTAATCATTACAACAACAACAAAAATGCATTATTGGTAATTTATCATCATTCCAACATCAAAAAAGAGTTTCTCACAAATTTTCAATGTAACTTAGTTTTTTTTTTTTTTTTTTCCGCAAACTTATTAAAGTGAGATAGTTGTGTTTAAGATTCCCTCACATTCCGTATTAATTTCTTGTTCCATTGCACATCAAATTGTTAAATGGCATTGTTTTAAATGGAAATAATCATTTTGCTGTAAGTTAAAACAAATAAATGAAATACACCTGCGCAAAACCATAAAGGTGCATCCACATATTTGTTTCATGTTGTTATAACTTTGTGCATCAAAATAATTATTCCCATTGAAAACAATGTTGTTTACAACAAATAAATGAATATGCAAATGCATTATTATAGATCAGTGACAAATTCCCATTAAAGAGCCATAATTATTAAATAAAATTGAAGAGGACTTTCTTTGAAGCAGTAATAAACTGAAGTGTCATTCATATGGCTTGTAAATTTGATGTCTGTCAATGGGTAAACCAAGTTGCAAAAAGTATTGTTGAAACTTGTTTGTGAGGGGGAGGGGGGGGGGGGATTGCATGGTTTTAAAACTGGCAGATACTGCTGGGCACTAACGAGCAATCTGTTTCAAATCAAAACGACGGCTAGTGACGGTTGCATAAGAGCAGAGTATCCATCAATAATGATGCATGTGAAATGGGTGATATGTTTATATTAGCGCAGCTTGGTTTGTTAGTATCCGTCAATTCTCCACACTTTCTCATGTGAAATAGGCAAATTCGCATAACCCTTAGTTGATGTCTGTCAACGTCAACTGATGTAAAATTTTCACTCCACGTGAGTGATACTTAAGAACTGTAGGTTACAACCCTAATCCACTTTTTTTATTTGTTGAATTAAACAAAGCTAACTAAGGCTTAACTAGAGACTGCAACTAACAGCAATTACTATGGTAAAAGTGAAAATGACTAATAATGACTTAATTTTGTCTGATTTCAGAATTGTCCGAGCTTTCCTTATTGAAGAACAGAAGATTGTGGTTAAGGTACTGAAGGCACAACAAGCGGCTGCCAAATCTAAAGTAAAGGCTAAGGAATAATCTGTCATTATACTTGTGGTTCATAATTAAAAAAATAAATACACAAAAAAATCGTAATGACTATGTTTTATTTATTTGCAATTTTAGATGAGTGTCCTACACTAACACTTTAAGGCCCGCGTAGCCGTCTTATTTGATTTTATATTAAATAAAATAAGATAGCTGCACAGGCCTTTATAAATAAGCGTGCTTGTTTTATAATTTTCATTTTTATTATTTTGTGCAACAAATTTTGATTGGAAGTAATCTTAAGTTTTCAATAAAATTTCTTGCAGTGGGGGAAAAAAAAAGGGGGGGGGGGAATAAGTCATTTGTATAATATTCAGAATGTTATAATTATAAATAGCTTATATTAATGTTATTCCAAGCAAATTAAATTCTTAATTGGCGATTATTTTTATTAGAAGAGATCCACATCATTGATGATTGACAGGTATTTTGGCAAAATAGTTTCTCAATAGAATTGATATAATTATATAACCATAGAGGAACGTAAGATAAGTAGTATAGGCATTAGATGATCAGATACAGTTTCTATATCTTTTAGAATTACTCCGTACGTTGCAAATTTATATAAATTAAAAAATGTAATAACTTTTTTTCTAAATAAAAAAAAATTAAAAAAAAAACTACGCTACCTAGTGGTATTTTTGGTAACTAGCTACTCCAGTCCAGGTGAGTCCAGGGCTAGAGTAGTACAGAGAATTTCCACTTGCAGCGCCACATCTCAAGGAAAGGAAGATATTTTTTCAATAATGACGTCATAGTTAAAAACGAAAATGGCAGCAATGGATGGAAATGTGAATATAGGTGTCAAATCAAAATTACTTTTTGGATTAGGTGTTATACTTAGACAAGCAGAAATAGGTAAGATCGATCACTGATATATTTTCTTATTTAAATCTATGACATAAACATCAACTTGCATAACTTCAGAAAAGATGTAAACAAAAATGTCAGCTGCTGGCAATTCGCCCTTATGTAGCATGCATTTTGGTCCATAGTGATGCTGTTTTTATGTTTTGTAACAAAAAAGTGGCTGATTTTACATTAATTGTATATTTAAAAGGTGTTTCATATATCTTTAAATGCAAATAAAGTGTTTTAAATATATTTATATTTAACTCTTAATGTGATTTGTGCATCGTTTTGTTTCATAAAAACATGATACATAAATCACGGGCAGAGGTAACCAAATCTCAGTTTTGTTTTAATTATATGCATAACATATCATACATTCACACTATTACAAATACTTTAAATTTTTTTGATACACTTTTGGGTTTACTATTGATTTTTAAAATCATGGAGTGTTTCTTGAGTAGATATTATTCTATTCAAAAGTATGTAAATATGTTACGTATAAACGCTTTCAAATATCCAAATTTATAATGTATGATGACATACCCACAATTGGTGTGCATTACACGCGTACGTACCGATATTACTCTTACCAAATATAGTCTCGTACATTATTATTATTATTATAAATACATTATTTTGGCTTTCCAAGTCAAAATATTAAATTATCCCCGACGATTTCCGCGAAAAGTCGAACATATAGACAATAGCGATTTTAATATTTATTTACAGTTTTACATATATGTACACACATGTGCCTCTATTTGTTTACTTTGTCCTAAACTATTGTTTGTCCATTTTATTAGTTTGTTTATCCTCTTTTGGTAAATATACCTACACCACGGATGACCTACACTTTAACATAAATTATTATCGTGAATTAAAATCATTGATGGACACAATTTATACCCATGCATATTTTTTGGGTGGCTGGCACCACTTTATATAAATACGCGCGCTTGTTTAATAATTTTTATTCGTTTATTTTGTGCAATATAAAAAAAGATTAAAAAAAAATTTCTTTAAAGCAACCATAATATTTAGACAACTTCACACCTCACATACTCGGGACGGAACACGTAATAGCAAAGTGTCGTCGTTAAGTCGATCACTGGCAAGGGATTATGTACAAGGGCTGGTACAGAACCTCTACCATTTAAAACCGAGGTTTTTAAATTTTTTCAATTACTCACTTCATTGTCTTTGAAAAATTTTAAATCTCAAATCACCGAAAAGTGAAACATATTAAGGACGTGAAAGAGCACCAGTCAAAGGAACATCGTGAAAAATGTGCGCAAAGTTGACTCAAAGGGTGTTGGGCTGTGCTGAATTTTTAAAGTATATGGTCAGCATTGAGCTATTGCAATTTTCAGCACAACTCAACCCCTTATTTCATATTTAGTCAGATTTGCTCACTTTTTTTTTTTTTTTTTCGTTTTACTCTATAATGTACGATTTACAATGCTGTAAAGATTCTGAACATAAATTTAACATTATGTACTATACATAAATAGGCACTTATTAATAACATATCCACTTTTTTTTTAATTTAAAAGTATCCTTTAAACGATGGCACGAAAAATTCTCGTCAAAGTTATGTCCCATTTGTGAATAATTAGTTTAGTTTAGTTTATTGTTAACCAAAAACAGGCAATTTTACTTGCCCAATACATTGGCGGTACACACAGTACATTGGTAATAGAGCACAAATTTGTTTAGAAAAAAACACACACATATATATATATATATATATATATATATATATATATATATATATATATATATATATATATATATATATATATAATATATATATATATATATATAAATAATATAAATATATAATATATTGATAAACATTTGATGTATATTATTATACATATAATATGTATTATATATATGAAATATATACTTCAGTAAACGAGAGAGAAGAATTATAGAAAAGAAAATTTTTATAATTTAATTGTCCTCTATTTATAAACATAAAGAATGTTTTTACTTTATAGTTAAAAAATTTGTGTTCCTGGTATATTTTTGGTATAAATCACTTCGTACGATTCCATCTTTCTCGTTCTCTTTCATCTTATTTTATTGTTTATGTCGAAAATTATCTAATTTTAAATTGCTTTCACATACGCAAATTTTTGTTTGTGACGTCATTTTAAAAGATACAGTCAACTGGGGTGACTTTGAACGCCCGGGGTGACTTTGAACACCCAATTATCTCTGTCTTGGGGCCTCATTTTAGAAATTTGAAGAATCTTACTATTGTTCAAATAGGTTTTAGATCTTAATGACATGTTTCAAAATTTTGAAATGAGTGCCCATAGTAGAGATAAATGGGTGTTCAAAGTCACCCCGGGCGTTCAAAGTCACCCCGGTTGACTGTACATAATAATGCAAATAAAATTTAACTCCATACATATAAAATTTGCATGTCTTAGAGAACATTACCTTATTAAGTGAAAAGAATAATTAGCTATATAGCCCCACCTTATTATATATTATTTCTTTCTCCTTGCCATATTCTGAACGTAATCATGCAGTTTTTGACCTACAATAACCTGACACGATCTTGCTTAGCAAGTTTCCTTGTTTGTAAGAGTATAGAGTTGACAAAGTCCCAAATAAAGACGGTGTTATTTTTATATACTTGCGACAACAACACGCTTGCATATGAAAATTGAATCGCCCTTCGCATGCTCCAGTTAAGATAATATACATATTATAATAAATCTTAATGCTTAAATTTCATCATTTTTGTCTTAAATGCTCCAATAAAACATTATCATTATTATTCATTGCAGTATGAATGAAATTTTTAATGAAATATTATACCATTCATTAAGAAAAATTAAACCAAATTTATTACACACAACGATGAGGCATATTTATATAAGACAATCGTAATCTTATAAATGTTTTATTCAATTACTCATGTTTTGCGATATTTATCAAAAGTTATAATTACGATAATTAATAAGGTCATATAGTGAGCATGTTATTTAGATAGACAGGTGCCTTGAGGGCACGCGGTAGTGTTGTCTATACGGAGCCCGTCTGCCTGGTGCCGCACACACTGAGAACTGCTGAAAGAGGAGAGCACAAGAGTAGAGTGTGGCGACAGCTACAGAGGCATGTTGCTCTCAGGCGCCAAGGCGGCGCGGGCCCATAGGCCCGACCTCGAGTGCTCACTCGCGAGCCTTTACATCTCTAACCTGAGAGCCCTTTTTACCCTCTTTTTACATGCAATCAACAACCTTACTCTTTTTTTCTTCCCACTGAAAAAAAAAAAAAAAAAAAAAAACTTCCCTTTCAGTTTGTTTTTTTTTTTATTTTGTATAGGGTTAAATGGCGCCTTGTCTATGTTTATATAAAAAAAAATGTAAATAAAAAATTGTTAGGAGGAAGAGCGACTAAACACTTATAAAGATAAAAAGCGCTGTTTCTTTATTTTTTTAGAGTGATGCTAAAATTTTTGCGTAAGATCTTGAAGTAATATAATTGACGTATAAGATAAGCACGCAGAGACTTTCGCCGCTGGAGATATATTCATAAATCGAAATAATAAAATTATGGAAATAAAGGAAGTCCATCATTTGTATGTGTAGAAAACTATCTGCAAAACAAATTAAAGGCAATTAACTATTTTGTAAAGACAATTAAATCACGTTATTTTTAGAACATAAATCTTATTAATTTTTATATTATGTGTGTTTCTTCATATTTTGTTCTGACTATAGATCATAAAATTAAAAAAGTAACACTAATATCATTTTAATAATCATTCAATGATATAAAAAATCTGAATCATAAATCAAATTATTTTAATTTATTCATATGTTATTGTCTCTCTCTCTCTCTTTCTTTCTGTCTCTCTAAAGGAAATGAAATTGCTAAAAAAAGTTAATAACAAATAAGGTTGGCATTAGATCGGTGTTTTGCATGATTATATACAGAACAGTTACAAAGGTATGCCTTATAAAATCACTGCAAGTGTTCAAAAATGTACCTAGTGGTCGTAATTTTACAATTTGTGGTACAGTCTTGAGGTCCAGACAACAACCTGTTCTTTGATGTATTATCAGGTATATATGTGACAGGCATGATGTCACTATAGTCGCACCAAGTTGCCAAAATATCTACCTAGACTTGCGAGCTCATTAATCTCCGGCACGAAAGTCTAGACAAGCTGAATAATTTTTTATTCCTTTCTAGCGCAAGATGAGAGAGTGTGTGAGAGAAAATAAAATAACGCATTTAGCACGCTTTGCCGTTTATTGTCGCGACATTAAAAAAAAAAAAAAAAAAAAAAAATGTATCGTCATGCTATTTTTTAAAGACCTTGAAATTTTATAGTTCTTTTGAAATGTCCCGACTTTTGTGACATTTTATATACATCGCAAAAGAAGATCAAATCAAAATGAAATAACTTCAATTTCATTTTATATGGTATGTAAGCGTCAGTGAACATTTTGTTATTATTCTACTTGACTTTATAATGTTCACGATCATTAAATGGGGAAGAAAACCGTAAAGAATTAATTCTTAGAAAAAAACAAGACTGCCTGGAAAGAAACTTATTTAAGTTTTAATTGCTTGTCAGTAATGATATACATCATGTAATGGGATTTTTTTCCCCTTGCTGAGAAACAAACTTTTATTTTCGGCATCGTTTTATTCTTACTTTTTTTTTTTTCTCATTTAATTTATTTATTAATTTTTTCCTCATATATTGTAAGGAATTCTTTATCAATACGTAACCAAAAATTTATACTTTTTTTTATAATATATTTTAAAATAAAATGGACAATATATTAGAGAAAAATGTAAACGTGAAGTACAGTACCATATTTATTGTAATGCATGGTTGTTTGTAATTGCAACTTAAAGAGCACGAGAGCACGAGAATGAATACGATACCATGTAGAATAATATAGGCAGATAAAGGATCCGATTCAATGTTGAGATGTAAAGTGATGATAATCATACTCAAGAGCAAGAATACTAAACTACAGTACATACATGTAGAGTAGGCATCATACACACCGTAGAGAATTGTAGAATAATGTAGGCAGACAAAGGATCACATTCAATGTTGAGATGTAAAGTGATGATAGTCATTCTTAAGAATATGAATATGAAACTACATGTAGAGTAAGCATCATGCAGACACAGAGAATTAGATTTTAAATATTGATATACAATGTAAACTGATATTTTGTCATTGTTTTTATGTTTCAGCACATGGCTTGACGTGTTTATGTGTAGGCCACTGCCCAGAAAACAAACCAAATGGCACGTGTATTGCCAAACCTGACAGCCAGTGTTTTACCGCAGTTGAAGAAGTATACAACCCTGATACCAGGGCTTATGAAGCAGAGTTCACTTATGGCTGTTTACCATCTGCCGAGCGTGGTCTCATGCAGGTATAAATTTATGTTAATGATGCTAATTATAATAGTTACATAATAATATTAATGTACATATACAATCATTGTATATAGCATAATTTTTAGATTTAATATAATGATTATAAACAAGTCATGTGTAGAGAGGAAGTGGTAATAAAATGAATGAAAAAAATTAATCATAATTTTAATTTGATAACTATACTAACATTCTGAATCACAAAGGCGTGTTGTCATTCATATCCACTGCCACTTCCTTTCTAAATTTTTATTGCTATATGATTATATACATGTTTACAGTATATTTAAAATATGAGTAATTTTGTTTTTTAATTCATGCAAACTCATTAAAAAAAAAAAAAAAAAAAAATTAAAAGGTGTTATTAAAAAAATGCTACCTTTTTTGTGTTTCTGTTTAAAGACTTTTTTTCTTTCTTTTGAAGCACATAAACATTTTCATATATATACTAGTTTCTAACACTATGCACAGATAAAATAAATTACGTACTTTATGTTGCATTGAGCAATTACAGTAACACTATAATTCTAGAGCACAAATGTTGCTATTTTGTAATATTAAGGCATTATGCTGAACATCTTAACCATTACGCATTGTTAAACAATGGCATAAATTATGATTTTACCAGTCATGGAGTATCGGTATCGACTGCGATACGATATCCGATACTATACCGATACTTTTATCGTATCGGTATCGTATCGGGGCCTTTTTTAAACTTAGTATCGAATATCGGTTTCAGTCACCGATATCAGCAAAATATCGTCGAATTTCGATACTTTTTTTCGATACTTTGAGACTTTTGCTCTCTCATAAAATAAAAGTAATAAATACAAAAAAAAAAAAAAAAAAAAAAAAAAAAAAAACTTAACTCAAAAAGCAACGAGAACATTCCACAAGTCATTATCTATCTTTCGTACCTGGACAATAAAATTCACTCCTATATTTGTCATTTTGCTATAACAACAGGGCAGGGCGACGTGCACCTTTTCTATTTTACATACACAAAATAAAAACAACGGTGTTAAAAGTTTTTTTCTTCTTTTTATGAAAAAAAAATATATATATAATAATAATAATAGTGAGCGACTGTCGCCAAGTTTCTGAGAAATCCGTCGTGTGGTCGTACATTACTATCTATGATCTCTCCTAATGACGAAAGAGCCGGTAGAAATCACAGTAAAATATAACCAATGATTGACATTTTAAATCTCTGTACTGTTACATTAATTCAATGCATTAGAAATTACAAAAGATGTAGCATACTTCCAGCATTAATGTATTTATACAAAATTTTTACAAGGTTAGAATTTTTAAAAGGTTTACAAAACCAAAGGATTTTTGCGACCAGAGGGAAAATTTAGACTTTTTTATACGCTTAATCGGTGTTGGTGCAAAAAAAAAAAATAATAATAATAATAATAAATACGAAAGCTAATGATTCTTTGTTTATTTTATAAAATATAAAATAAAGAAAAAAAAATAATTTTTTTAAATATTTCAAAATCACTTTTATACTAAATAAGGTAACTGCTAATTCGTAAATAACTAATAAAAGTGCTTGGAAACAGTAGAGGATATTCTAATCGTCCATCAATTTCATTAAACGAATTATTTTTTTTTCTACTACAATTTATTTTAGTCATTTTAGGTTAACAAACGAACAATAGAATAAAATAAATAAATAAATAAATAAATAAATAAATAAATAAATAAATAAGTAAATAAATAAATGTGGTAAAAATATGCATGGATTTAATGATACAAATTTATACCTCAAAGATGAAAGGAAAAAAAAAAAAAAAACATGAAATTTATGGTGCAATATTTATGTATGAAATATAGCAAAAATATCGAAAAAATATCGGAAAATATCGGTATCGTATCGGTATCGTATCAGAGCAAAAAAAAAATTGTGAGTATCATATCGGTATCGGCAAAATTTAAGAATATCGGTATCGTATCGGTATCGAAAACTTCGGTATCGACTCCATGACTGGATTTTACACATAAATATAGTGAAAACTGGCCATTGACCCATGGAAAAAGGTCCTAAATCATAGCAGCAAGCTAGGGTCTTGCTCCTAGGGTCTTGCTTTGTGTCCATACACAAAATATAGCTGCAATGTGCTGCCATAATTATTATTTATTTAATTTTGTCCTTGTGTGTAATTATTATTATGAGATCAGATATCATAGCTTGAAAATTGGCGTAGAAAACTTACCGGTAATTATTATTTTATTTTGCAGTGCAAAGGTTACCTGGTTCCACATGCCCACCCAATGTCCATTGAGTGCTGTGATAATGCAGATGAGTGCAATCGTTACTTAGAACCCAAGTACGAGGTTCGTAGCACCACACCTGAACCAGACTTCATGGACGAGAGTATTCATCACTTTGCATTACTCATCTCCTTCCTCGTGTGTGTGCTCATCTGCCTTATTGTACTTATTGTCTTCTACTTCAGGTAAGATAGGGTGCTTTTATATAAAATACTTTCTTGCTCATTGTTTTGTCAAGGGTAGATTTTTTTTTTTTTTTTTTTTTTTTCTGCTAGCACAGATTTGTGATAGAGCAATGATGCACTCTGAAAGGTAGCTCTGCAGTTCAGAGTTTCTTGGCAGATCAGGCTACCCTATCAAAATACATTTGAAAGGTGCAAACGTTTAGAAATAAATTTAAACTTTTTAAAGGCCCGTGCAGCCGTCTTATTTTATTTAGTATAAATAAAGCCAATCACAGCAGCTTATTTTCTTAAATGAATTTAGTACTAAATAAAATAAGATGGCTGCGCGGGCCTTAAGTATCAGTAATATTATCTTAGGGATAATAAAAGATATAATAATACATACCTATAAAATTAACTCCGTATACAATTAAATGAAATACAAAATTGATAACAACTAATTGTACATTTCAGATTTAAAAAAAGGGAAGAAAAAAGAAAAGCATACGTAGCAGCTCGTAGCTGTGACTCATACTTGAGTGACAGTGGTACATTACAAGAGTTAATTGAACAGAGCTCTGGGTCAGGATCTGGGTTGCCTCTACTGGTAAGACTTTAACTTACATTTGTATACGATAATGGCTCAGTTTATGTACAGGTACTAATCAATGTTTTTATGTCACAGGTACAACGTACCATTGCTAAGCAGATCCAGATGGTCCAGTCAGTTGGAAAGGGACGCTATGGAGAGGTGTGGCTTGCTAGATGGAGGGGAGAGAAAGTGGCAGTTAAAGTTTTCTTTACTACTGAGGAAGCTAGCTGGTTCAGAGAAACTGAAATCTATCAAACTGTTCTTATGAGACATGAAAATATCCTCGGTAAGATTTTTCTTTTTCTTTGATGGTGTAATGCATTTTGAATGAATTACATATCACCTAAATGTGTTATTTTTATAGTGCAAAGTTACAAGAACATATCAGGTCTTCCGGATAGAAATGTTGTTGTAGAGTTTTTTTTTGTGATGCGACCTTGAATCTTACCTGTTCTTTTCATAGAGCTCATAGTCGCATGGCAAAAAAACTCTACAACGACATTTCTATCCGGAAGAACTGATATGTCATAAAACTCTTTTTCTCTTAAACAGGATTTATTGCTGCTGACATAAAGGGCACAGGTTCATGGACCCAGATGTTGCTAATCACAGACTATCATGAGCTTGGCTCCTTACATGACTACCTCCAGGAACACGTCCTTGATCCTCAAGCTACCCTTACCCTTGCCCTGTCTGCGGCAAGTGGAATTGCTCACTTACATGCAGAGATCTTTGGAACTAGAGGAAAACCAGGCATTGCACACAGAGATATTAAAAGTAAAAACATCCTTGTCAAACGTAATGGACAGTGTGCAATTGCTGACTTTGGACTGGCAGTAAGATACATAAGGTAAGGACAAAATTTTGTTATTTATTTACTTACTATTATTGTCATATCCATTTTAAATTTAATTGATAACTTAATTAATTAATAAGTAAATGCTGGAGAAATTACATGAAATCAATAAAAAACTTAATTACATAATCAATTTTATCATTGAAAATATGTACAATTAATTTGAATACTACTTGATTTTGTTTCAGCGAATGCAATGAGATTGACATTGCCCCTAACACTCGAGTAGGCACTCGTCGTTACATGGCACCTGAAGTTCTTGACGAGACACTCAACATGGCAACCTTTGAGGCATTCCGTATGGCAGACATGTACTCCTTTGGCCTAGTCCTGTGGGAGATTGGACGTCGTTGCGTGACTGGAGATAAACTGGGTCAAGCTGACGAATATCAAGTGCCATTTTACAACTGCGTCCCTAATGATCCATCATTTGATGACATGCATGCTGTAGTCTGTGTCAAGGGCATCAGACCTGAGATTCCCACAAGATGGGAGTCAGAAGAGGTAATCAATTTTATTATTATTATTTCCATATTACATATCAATCTTCTTGCATCAAAATGAAGCTTCTACACTTAACACATTTCCACAGAATGAACGCACTTTACAAAGTTGCAGCTACCTGGAGCTTTTGTTATATAAAACAAGTGTATGATACTTCAGGTAACTGTGACTTAGTAAAGTGTATCGTTCATTCTTTCAAAATTTGTTAGGTTCATCATTTGTTTGCTTCTTCATTTTGATGCGAGAAGATTGATTTTAGGTTTCAAAAGGACAAATGTGTGTAATTTTTTTTAACAATATAGCCATAGAGTATTCTTATTTAGTCTTTCTTTTACTTTTTAAAATCCCAACATCTGAAGCCATTACTTGTACATTTATCTAAACTGTTATAATACTGTTTTTACATACACATTCTTATATTTTATTTACTTTTAAATTAATTTTACTCCTGCCCCATCATAGTAGTAACCTAGACCAATTTCTCATTTTAAATGAAGACAGCCTATTACTGTGTACTAATACAAATTGGGTTTTCTAATGTTAAATGGTTTCTTATCAATTTTATTACAGTCTTCACCAGCAAATCAAACTTATCTTTCTTTCTTATCTAATGCTCCAAGAGTAATAGTTTCTTCATGAACATTATAAAGCACCTAATCATTGATTGATTGATAATTGTTCTGCCTTGCAGTCATTTGGTTCAAGGTTTAAAAGAACCAAGTGGTCATAGATGTTGATACATAAAATGCTTTTTTTTTATGCATTAATTTATTTTTATTTTAAATTATGTAATGAAACCAAAAAATAAAATAATAATAGAGAATAGTAGGTGGATAGATTACAGCACATTGAATTGAAAATTGATAAAACAAGAAGATTCTCTAATGTACTATATAATTAATTGGGACTAAATAAAGTTGAAAATCGTTGAGATTTATTAATTTTTCCATTCAACGGGTCTGTTAATTCTCAATAACTACTATTCTCTATTATTATTTATTTGTTTACTTTTTTACCATTATATATCAACCACAATGTTTTTGTTTTTTGTTTTTTTCTTTCTTCTTAATTTATATTTATTAATTATATATTAAATTTGAAAGAAAAGGCAAAGAAAAACCAGCAAGGGCCGTACCGTAGCGAAGTAAAGAGAGTCCCATAGTTTGATGAAAATCTTGCTCTGGGCTAGTAAGATTTTCACGGGATTAGGGGACTTTCTTCAGAGCCCTTGCTGGCTTACCCTACTCTTTCTTTCAAATGTATCATACCTAACCTAATTTTTTTCCCCTTAATATCTATAATTATAGATGAATTATTATATATAATTATTAATCAAAGGAAAGGATAGGAGAAACCAACAGGCGCTTTACCACGATGAGGTCCGTAACAAGGCGCCTGTTGGTTTCTCCTATCCTTTCCTTTGATTATTAATGCAAACCAAAATGGTTTTTACCTTTCCTTATTAATTATATTATATATAATTATGTTTATAACTTGTTGTGTATGACCTTATTAATACCTGTCTTTCCTGTTCAGGTGCTACGTTCAATGGCAAAGGTGATGCAAGAATGTTGGCATGGCAACCCTGCTGTTAGACTGACTGCTCTTCGAGTAAAGAAAACTCTATCAAAATTAGAACCAGAGTGCAGTTATAGTGGGTATAAACTAGTGTAAGAATATTACATACTATGTATACAGAGGAGTTGTGGTGCTCTTTTTGATGACAATCTTATAGAGTTTATTACAAAAACAAACACACACACAATACCTAGATAATGTAGAAATATAAATATGTATTGTACTCTTTTTTTTTAACAAAACTTGCGGGAAAAAAAATAAAAACACAAATTAATATTATATGTATAGTGGATTAAATTATTAAGTGTTAAACACTGGTTGTGTAAATATATAATATACATATTAATATACACTGAATAGTCAGTGCCACTTGAAGACAAATATACTAATCTCCATGTCAAATAATAATTGTAATTTATATGTTGTATCAATAAGATACGGAGACTCACTTTCTAATATATAGAAGGTTAAAACCAGGAATAATGTTGCAGCTAACTCTATATAGGTATAAGGCAGATTATTTTATTCTTCTTTTTATTTCTTATGTGTATAAAGATAAAAACCATCGTAATTGTTAGGCTATAATATACCTAAATAAAAAATACAGTTTTTTTTTTTTTTTTTTTTTTTTTTTTTACATTTACAGCATTTTTAGCACACAATTTGTATTATGTACCAAAAATGCTGTAGGGGGAAAAAAAGTAAATAATTATAGAAATCATTTTCTTTTATTTATGTTATCTTTTTAATTCTTACTTCCTATACTTTCTTGCACCTGTTATTCCTTGTTTACACAATGATTTCATTTTTTTTCTACTCCCTTTAGTAAGATAAGATGTGTACTGAATGTAGTATAACATAAAACTCTGACTGTTAATTTTCTGAGTTAAAAGCTCGTTACAATATTTTTGAGCAATTACTATTACAAAGAAGCCATTTTTAATATTTATAAATAGTGCCTATATTATAATTCTTGTATTGTAGTATAGGCCTATTATATTTTTCAAGTTTATGGTTTGTATATTATTGTAAATTTTAATTTGTGTATAAGGATACGTTCATTAATTTATTGAAATGGTATGATTTTATGTTTATGAATTATAAATTATGATTTAATTCTTCTTTTTTTTGTCACATTTAAGACCAGTTCATATTTATATGGAGCAATATTTTTTATGTGCATTAAATTAAATGCATACAATAAGCTTGTTCATTTTTTTTTTTTTTTTTTGTAGCTCTTGAATACAATTATTACCTCCTCTTTTTAAATGGAATAGCACATTTTTATTATTATTTATTAAATGTTTCAGTAACAGGTTTACAGATATGCCTAATCTCTTATTACAAATGATTAAATTTTGTGCAATTAAATTTATGGCACTGTAAAAATATTGTTCTATATAAAAAGGCTATTAGGGCCATAATATGCAATATTTTTATTTTCTGTTGATCTTTTTTTCCAACCACTTTAACTTATACATTATGGAACATGCTTAGTGGTGACTTGTTGCACTTGTTCACAGACATAAACAAGATAACAAAGTAAATAGTTTTTATTAATGAACTAGTAGAGTAGCCAATTTAAAATTATAAAGCCATTTTTTTGTTCCCTATTCATGAATGCAATATTATTTTACAATTTTCTTTATTCGTCATGTTATGTCTTATTTCAGTTAAAAAACAACAACTTATTTGTATTTTCATGACAAAAAAAAATAAAGAAATTATCATATATTCATCCTAACACGTAGAAAAAAAAAAGTAGTACCTTTAACAATTATATTTGTATGAAAATGTAATGCAATAAGACTGAATGCTTTATCTTAATTATTATGTAAATATTGTTAATACTAAAATTAATACAATAGCTACATTTTTTTTAAACACTATTATATAGAAAAAATCGCAAGAGTGATTCTTTATGCCTTCATTTTTTTCTGTAGGATATTAAAAGTATCCTTATTGTTTAGTTTGAGTCACAGCAAAGAAAAAAACTAATAAATTAGCTACTGAATTCTTATGCAAGGCTCACTGAACTTACTTCACAATAGTATCAAAATAACAGCTTATTTGTCATTTTTGTAAAAATTCAGATTCAGTTGTTAATCTTGCATTAATTGTGCCTATATGTCATCAAACTGTGTTACATTTATTTTATTGCCATGATTAAACCAGAGGAAACCAACAACTGTAAAGTATCATTCACATATCACGTAAATTTGAAGTCCGTAAATGGATATTGACGCAAACTGACTGTTATACAAATTTACATGATACACATGAGACAGGAAAATGTGTATGTGAGGAAAACAGATGGATTCTGACAGGCTGGGCTGCACTAATATTAACTTATGGAAACTTTAATATGTGCCATTACCCCAACAGATAAAGCTTGCCCAAATGTATCTTTTTTTTTTTTTTTTTTTTTTTTTTTTTTTTTTTTTTTTACGGAGTTTCCAGTTTTGCCTGTTATTATGTGACAAGTTTCTATTTGCCCACAACATAAACAAAGTTAACAACAATATTTTTGAAACTTTGGGAATCCATCAACAGTAATCAAATTTACGTGCTACTTATGTGTGTGATACTTAAATGATAACTTTTGCTGTGACTTATAATGCTAATATTTCATATGTGCACAATAAAGCTTAAATACACATCTATAATGTTTTTAAGATGTTTTTGGTTAGAGCAATATTTTAGTGCCATACTTTGTCTGTGTATTTTCATTATATTTGTGCCACAATGGATTTTTTGTTGTTGAGTGCCTACTATATATTAAACTTTATATTATACATTGTGCAATCTTTTGTAGAAAATTGGCTGCTTTCCAATTAATTGTAATTAAAGTAAGAGGGGGGGGGGAGTTCTATTGTTTTTGTGATAAAATGCACTGCTTATTATAAAGATTCCTTGTATAGGAATCTTATGCACTTTATTAAATTTTATTTTCTAAGTTACATTTTGTGCCTTAACAAATCTGAAATATTTAAATTTCTAATGCATATAAAAAATATATTTTATCGTAATAAAACAGAGGCTTCTAGCATTTAAATACATATTGAATAATAAAGTAACAACAGTTTTGAGGACAAATTTACGTGATTCCGTTTCTACTTACTACGCATGCGCAGTGCGTTAAAACTGAAACGGATGTGATCAAAAAGGCATCACAACAGTTGCTCCTTTATTATTCAATAATAATTTTATTATTTTTATGCTAAGAAATATTAGTTTCTAATTTACAAATCTTTTAATTTTACAAAAAAATAAACTCTATGAATAATACAGTTTATATTTGGTGCTCTTTTTTAAAGATTTTGGAAAGCAGTCAAATATTAAAACAGTGATTGAAATTTTCTTAATGTGAAAAAGGTGGGTTGCCTTACAGATTAAATAAAAACAATAATGCTTAATGTATAGTTTTCTTGATTTTATTATTATTTATAATAATTATTGAATTATATAATATATATAGCACAGCTTATATACATGCTATAACTTTTTTCATAATACTCATTTGCATAGTTGTAGTTTTAAAAAATTATTTACATTATATTAAACTATATTGTCACATAATGTTGTATGTCTGACTTTGTGAATATTTTATAAATGGAAATTATATACTATTATAAAGCTTATAAAGTGACTTTTATTTACGTACATATACTACACTATTGAATCCCCCATCAAATATGTATCTAAAGGATAACAGAATTCTATTTTACTCAATATTTTACATACAACTCAACATGATTAGCCCCCGTAAGCTGCGACGCTAACTAACTAGTTAAACCGTAGTTAAGTTGTTATTTTGATTGTTGCAACAATTAAAAAAAGATAACTAAGGTTTAACTAGAGGTTGCAGCTTACAGCCACTAGTATAATGATTTTATTTAACCGTTCACAACAAATGATATGATTACACAAAAATTGTCCTGCAGTGTTCGCTTATTAAGCAAACATGATTTTATATTCAGTCTTTAAATCCAAGTTTATTCCATTCTTCTTTTTGCATTAATCCATTCTTCATTCTGCAATCTAAATATATTTTGGCCTCATTTCTACATTGAGTATTTTCATTTTGTCCCTTCCGTAAGCAGGCCATATACAATAACATTTCTCTCTTGCATTCACCTTCATGATCTAAAGGAAAACTTCCTTTATCTGGAGCAGTAGCTGTAAATTTTTTCTGTCCAAATGTCATCGTTGACATTTTGAATGTTTAATTATAAGAACTCAGTATTCAGTAATGATTAGAATTAGCAAATAATAAAAACCAGAAAAATATGTAATGTTTTTTTTTTTTAAATACAAATTTTTCACAGCTGACTTCCAAAGATTCTTAAATTTTTGCGCTCGTCGTCCATGTTGATTTCAAAAGAAGAAGACTCGCGTCGCCATTTGTGTGTGTGGTGGACTGTTGGAAGCTCTGAGGAATCTATTTTTTTATAATTTACACTGAATAGAGTAAGTATCTTGTTATTAATTTGTTACAACTTGACCTTATTTATTAGTGCATACGTGGACATATAAATTTTAAATATCCTTGGTCCGCTTAGAACATAATTTTATTTACAAAATATGACGCTTCAATCCTATGCTCCCCCTACCGGCCGGTTATGCTTGAGGCACCATATAGGTTGCAAAATTCCGCATGAAACGAGAAGCTATTCACATTTATTATTAAAACCTTGTATTTTTTATGCATGCTACATCACATATATTTTTTTTTAGCTGTATAAAACATCTATACAAATTCATAAAATGTGATTGGTTTCAGTGCATTATTTTTTTTGATCTTACATCCGCAACCGCAATGCCTCGTGTCGTGTTTGAGTGCTATTGGTGATAATAATTGACAACCAAACTGCTATCATACACTACCGCTACGGTAACGTGTGAAAAATTGAAAGAATAAGAGCAGTAAAGATAAAGAATTTAATAATTTTTTGGTGTGATTACGTTTACATACTATGGGTAAACAATATAATAGCCGACCACGTAACGGCAATAATAAAGTAAGTTTTGCTTCATTCATACACACTTGTAAATGTAAAATCCTATTTTAGTGAATACTGTAGTTATTATACATAATATATCTGTATCCTTAATACATGCATACATACATTAATTACGTTTCCGTATGAGCCTTTTTAAGCGATTTTTACTCTATACACAGTCCACTCTATATAGTATTGTTCTTAATTTATTATGTATTTTGTATAGCTATCTTCTATCAATTGCTATAATTTCAGCAACGAAACACCAAGATGCCTGGAGCACATAGTGTTGGGACGTTCAAAATTTTTGTTGGAAATTTATCCAGCAATACAACTTCTGGAGATGTCCGACCATTGTTTGAGAAATTTGGAAAAGTCGTAGAATGCGATATAATGAAAAATTATGGTTTTGTGGTATGTTAATAATTAAACATTCTTTTCAAATAGATTCTATAGTGTTGCACTGTTGCATTTCAGCACATGGAGAATGAACAAGCTGGACGGGATGCTATTCAAAATCTAGATGGTTACATGGTCCATGGACAACCTATGAAAGTAGAAGCTGCAGTTAGTAAGAAAGGACCTACTACTCCAACAACAAAAATCTTTATTGGAAATTTAAGTGAGAATACTAAACCTGAAGTTGTTCGTCAAATGTTTTCTAAATTTGGTGTCGTTGTGGAGTGTGATATCATTCGTAACTATGGGTTTGTGGTAAGTGATTAAAAATATCAGTTGACAAAAAAATAAAATAAATAAATAAATATTAGAGATATTAATTATAATGCATTTTACAGCACATTGAGACTTCTGATGGTGTAAATGAAGCCGTGAAAGCTCTAAATGGTGAAATGGTTGATGGACAACCAATGAAAGTCCAGATCTCGACTAGTAAAGTGCGTACACGACCTGGTATGAGTGATCCAGAGCAATGCTACAGGTGTGGACGTGAAGGTCATTGGTCTAAAGAATGTCCTAAACTTGGAGGAGGGTCAGTTATACATTACTAAAAACTAAAATAGCTTACAGAAAATATAATTTTTCATTGGTTTACAGACGTAATGGCTATAGAGGAGAGCCACCAATGTATTCTCGACGAGAACCATTCCCCTACCCACCACCTCCTCCACCATTCATGCGTGAGAGAATGATGGGAAGATTCCCTGCTAGACAGGTAATTGTCATGTTTATTTTTATCTCAATTCTAATGACTAAACTTTGTAAGATTGTCATCCTATGTTATTTTTAAACTTCAGCCCCCACCAGCTCGTGATTACATGAGCCGTAGTGAAATGGGTCCCCCAATGAGATCTCGAGATTACATGGCTCCTCCACCAATGATGACTCCACGTATGCGGGAGCCACCTCTCCCTCCCATGAGCATGAGGAATAGTTTGTCTATGATGAGAGACCCTGGTCGTGAAGAAGCTGCTTTCTACGAGCAAGAGTCAGAACAGTTGTACACCAGGAGAGGATTTGCTGAGCCACCTCGTTACCCGTAAGTCTCACATTTACTTTGTTGATTTGATGTTTATATATTTTAAAATTACTACTAAAATTGATATAAAAATTTCCAAGTACTAAAATCATAGTTCCCATCAGTACATTAGCTTTAAAACTAATGGCTACAGTTAGTTCTTAATGTAAACTTCACTGAAAGGGTCATAAAAAAATACTAGCTCATTCAGTAAAGTAAAGTGAATCTCAATAACAGTGATTGGCTGACCAACAAAATAAGACACATTCATTGTTTGGTCTTTTCTTTTTTTGGGCCGATAAAAGTGAGTCGCATATTGTGACTGGAACTTTTTTTGTTCAAGTTTTTATCAAGTTCAAAGTTCTAAAAGAAGAAATAACAATGATCGACCATATGTATAAATGTAGTAAATAGCTAACGACGTCATAACCAGCTGTTCTTAACAAAGGAACATTTTTGAAGCTGGCTCAATATTTGTGTGAAGTTGATCGAACGAGCTTCTGTGTTTTCTTGCCTAGCTGTTGAATATTTATTTTCAAAATATTGAGGGGAAAGGGAGTTAAGCTAGGTGTTCTTTAAATTTTGCATTATTTATAATTTGTTTATTCCTCAAAAAAAAAAAAAAAAAAAAAAAAAAAAAAGTAATTTCTATAAGAATTTATTTTAAGTTACAATAACAACAGCTCTCAAATAAACAAAAAAAAAATTCAAATACTTCATGTAGCTCTATTTGCTTAGTAATTATATGTAAATTCTACTGTATATAATGCAACAGGCAGTATGTTGTTTTGTGTAATCTTATCTAGAACAAAGAATTGCAAACAATGACTCACTATGTTTAGTATGATGTCACAAAGATCTCAATTCACATTAAAGAACAGTTATTTTATAAAGAATAATATAAACAAAACATCTTACTATAGCTAAAATTACTTTAAATATTTTCTATTTATTTACAAAATTGCAAGAATTTTGTCTCTTTGTTTTGTAACTTGTATTTTTTATTAAAAATAATTGCTATGTATTTAAAAAAAAAAAAAAACTTATGCGAGAGAGAAAAAAAAAAAAAAAGAAGAAGTTGTAATAATAATTTATAGGTAGGTAGTTTATTATATTTTGTTGGAAGAGGGGGGCAGCTTTCTTGTTGTTTTATATCAATGTGTCATTACATTGCAGATGTCTATTAAAAAAATTAAATGGCACTTTTTTTTTTTCATGCAGTTGACTTAAATTATAATAGCATGCATAATCATACATGTAAAAATAATGGTGTTATTAAGAGCTGACACTCAGTTATTTGATATCATATTAGCAAACTGTTGGTGCAAGCTTGCTTTGTGTCTGCTGGCGCGCTTTGAGCTTTTGCGCGCGGCCAAACCGGAACCAGAATCATTCATATATTCTCGCGCCAAATGAATAACGATACATGTTTTACTTGTCAATAAAGTAATGGATAATTACGTTCTAAAATTAAATACAGTTATAATATTGCATAAATTCTGATAAATTTTAATTTTTAAATAATTATTTTATATTAAAGAAGAGGTATCATATTTTCAATGCTCCAAATATAAAGAATTAAATATATATATATATATATATATATATATATATATATATATATATATATATATATATATATATATATATATATATATATATATATAGGCCTATATATATATATATATAATGAAAATTTGAGCTCTTTGTAATACAATTTGTGTGCCCACTGTTACTTCTCACTATTTTCAGAGGACAAATTAAAAGTAACGTTCAGTTTGCTGGAAATAATAATAATTGACTTGTTGTGAGGTGTAATTTTTCCCTTATTGCGCAAAGATTATTTTCCGTCTTTCAGTAACGACCCCCTAAGCTCACCCTCAATAACAAAAATTCAAGCATAGGTAATAAAGAGCTCCCCAAAGTACACTGGTCCCAAATAAATCTGACCACTTGCCTTAAAGTTTCCCCATACATTTAACGATTCGGTCATAGTTATTCGGGACCAGTTTGCTTTGTAAATGCTTCTTGTGTTTAATGGTTGACCTGGCTAGACTTCTCACTCTAATGCAAGATGCCTCGCCAGTTAACAATTTCCAAATTTTTAAATCTATCTATAAGTTATTCTATTGTTGTTGTTTTTTGTTTTTGTTTTTATCAATCGACTTTTTATTTATTTATTATTATTATTATTTATTTTTTTTTATTTTTTTTTTTTTTACCCATTTTACCAATTCAGTGTGTGCAAGTGTTTCAGATTAGTGATAGGAAAAAAAATATTTAACATGCATACTGTAAGGAATTATTTTCTTTCTTGAATAGTACTTGTGGCCTATAATTTGCTATTTTTTATTCCTATTGTTTCAGACCTGCATACGAGGATTTCAGTCGCGATACATTTGAAGATAGGAGGTGAGTGTGCATTAATTACAAATAACAGTAAAAATATTTGATATATATATTTAACAAAAAAAATTATTCTTCGATATTTGATTGATAAATAATTGTTTTTATGTTGCGAAATAATAATATATTATCATGCCAATTTTTGCTAATGTTTTTTTATGGCACAGGAGAAAAAAAGGCACGGTGGGGGTATTTATTTTTTACCTGTTAAGAAGTTCAGGTAAAATCTAACGTGTTGCTTTTGTTGTTTGTCAGACCTGCTCCACTACCGGATCGCGGTCTCAATCCCCCTCGTCGGTTTGCGCCGTATTAAAGAAAGAGAGCCCGTGTTGGTGAGCTCGTCATATGGAAGGAAACAATGAAACGCGGGCGAACGGATCGGAGACAGACAGAGAGACAGACGGTCGCGTAGGCGTGACGTGTGTGTGTGTGTGTGGCGTGCTCACTTCAACCTTTCTCGGGTTACTAGATCAACTGCTTGATTGATTGATTGGCGATTGATTGATTGACAACTATACCTACCGATCAACTTACTTTTATTCTCGGAGAACATAGCATCTTAAAGAAATGAAGAACCGTGCGTTATATATATTTAAAAAAAATGTATGTTTGACTAAAAAATGCATTGGGAAAAAAAAAAAAAAAAAAAAGTAATATGCATTCAAATTAATATTATTCAGCACTATTTTTGTGCTGAAAGTAACACATTATAAATTTAAAATTAATAATACATTTTATCTTTTGATTTTTGTTCTTTTAAAAAGTTGGCGTAGGTTAGTACTAGTACGTAATCTTATTTTAATTTTTTTTTCTTTGTGTCATGTTTTTATCCTTTTCTTTGTGTGTTCACATATATATTTATATATATATGGACAGATTATTAATATTATTATTTGATAATAGTTCATACTGGGGACACTTTTGGTATCATTATTGTGTATGTATACTGTCTCTGATTGGATTTCCAAGAACTCTCAAGATGAGAGTATCGTGGGGGCAGGTCAACCGGTCTATTTGTCACTTTGTCGTGAGTTGACAACAATCGGTTGTTTCAGCGATCAAAACTTGGAAAAAAAAACTTCCGCACGTAAGGTAACATCTTGTGTATTTTTTTTGAATATTTCCTATACATACCATTAAAAAAAACTGAACGTTCGTTAAAGAAAAAAAAAAATTATATATCCTATATATATTAAATTTTATCAAATAACCTTTAAATATAATAGTAATAATCATAAATCACTTTCAATTTTTGAATGAGTTTTATTGAACTTTTCTGCTCTTCTTTCAAACCCTTTAGATGCGCCGTTGTTGTTGAAATTATTATCTATAATAAATATAGAAGAGTTGCGTAAAAATATTAATAGTTCAATAAAGCTTTACAATAATAGCGACATTTTATTGTTTTGTTTTTTTAATACTATTAGTTCATACCTAATTTATACATCTACCTATGTATTAAATATAAGTACCAAATAAAATACATCATACTTATATTAAAATTTATTATAATTAAAAATAATATATATTTCGAATTTCAAATACACTCCATATTATAAAATATCTTAAAAAGAATGTTTTTACCTTTTCTCATTTCAGAAAAAGGATTTGCAATCCAGGATGAAGATACTAAAAATAAAATAATAAATAATTTTAATTTTCAAAGCAGATGAACTGCTGTTTAAAAAAAAGTATAAATCATAATGGCTTACGCTCTTTGTCTTAATCCAGAACCTAAGGCAGCAGAGAAACGCATGTTATTTTTAAATCAAAACAAACTTAATTTTCACAGCTATAAAAGACCTGATTTTTTTTTTTTTTTTTTTTTTTTTTTTTTTTTTTTTTGAACATGTTGCCATTAAGTTACTATGTAACAACTTGTATGCTCACAGTAAAATATTTGTGAAAATGATAAAACTTTGGCTTTATGGATAAGCCAGTCACTATCATATATAGGAGTGTGGATTTTATAAAAAGAAATGTATTTTCCTTCTTGAATTGATATATATTGATTCAAAGTTTTGAAAAACAAAATCACAATTTTCTTTCATATCTTAAAAAATAAAAAGTATAAATGAATTGTTTAGTATTAAGAATTTAGTTTCTAAGTGCATATGCAAATGGTTAATTTTTAAGTTCGGAAGATGTGCTCATTTTAAAGTAATTTCTTCCAAAAAAAAAATTATGTTAATATAATTATTTTTTCTTTTTTTTTTTTTTTTTTTAAATGATAAAAGTATAAAAATATCATAGATCTAAGCTAGAACGTTAATAGTTATTAAGAAGTAATTGTAATAACTCTCTTTAAGATTACCTTTGACTGTGTGTTTTAAGTACGTTTATAGTTACAACCAAAAAAAATAATATTTTGGGCCAATAAGGACTTAATTGCTGCAGGCTATTGTTATTGATTTTTAATGACCTTTTCAATAAAAAACCAAGTAAATAATAATAAAATAAAAAACTTATTAAAAGGCATAACTTTGTGTTTAATTTAATTTTCAATAAAAACCTTTCTCAAAAATAATAATTTAGTTCAAATAAAAGTAGTTTTAAAATTTTTAAACTAATTATTTGAGTGTAAGTGTCTCTGAAGTCTGTTAGAAGGCCCTCAGACTGAAGTCCCTAGCTGTATGCACAGGGAAAGGATAGTGGAGAGCTGCGAACAGGTAGGGACTCTTGTCCTTGCGCCTTTTGCTGGTATTCAGATAATTGATATTGAAAAACTATCCCTTTTGAAGGCAGAAGATTAAGTGTATAATATTACAGTATTTAAGTTGATAAAAAGTTTAATTTATTATATTTGCATCCAATCGGACAAATAAGAGTTTGACATCATATATGATATGTTACGTATAATATATATTTACATAAATGTGTGCCGCATATTTTTATCCATTTCCTGACAGAAAGTCTATTTATTATTTACGTATTTTTGATAAACAGATAGCATTCGAGAAAAATAAATTTTATATAAAATAGCTCCAGTACGATTATGAATTAAATTGTTTTATTATTATTATTTTAATGTTTTCATCGCTGTTAAAAATTTCTTCAGCTAATTAATATCGTTAACTAAAAAATAAATTTATAGGACTATAATTCACATTTTATTTTGACGTATCTTATGTTAATTATTATGTTTCATGAATACATACAATACAATGACATTATCATACGTATGATAAAAAAAAAAGAAAGAAAAAAGTCGGTGTAGCACACACCAAGTGTGGTTTTGTGATAATTATTAAAGCTTCCTGTCTATATAATATTGTATTGTAGATACAGTTAAAATAAGAGTGGGGGGTGAGTTGCGTATTGGGGCGGGTGGCACGCGATACAGACAGACTTCACTTCGGCACTTCAGTGTAACTTTGTATGTGTCAATGATAGTATGTGTCATCACAAATAAAACCATCTGTTTACATTATAACTTTTTTAAAAAAAAAGAAGTATCATTTGCAGCTGCAAAATAAACCGCACCCTTTTAAGTATTATAAAGGTGCTGAAAACGTAATTATGTATAATAATATTTTAGCAACTTTAGATTGTTTTTCATGTTGTAAAAAATTTACATCTAAATCATCGACATCATCATCAGCACATCGACATGAAAGTAATCAAAATAGTAGTTTAATTGGTAAAAAATATTCGACATCATCAGATCAAGGAAGAACACCTTACTACACTGTTCGCAGAGTTTCGAGGTATTTATATATCAAAACTATCATTGATCGCTTTTTCAAATTATTTTAAATTTATTCCCTATATATGTAACGAACAGTGAATATCGTGATAATATACATATAGTAAATTTTAACTTACTGTAGTGTGTATGTTAATGATATAATAGTAATTATCATAATAATTGTAATGAATATTAATTATATTAATTAATTATTTATATATATTTTATATTCAATTATAACCACATGCACTAAATGTTTCAATTTATATTTACTTGGGAATTTCTTAACTTTAAAAGTATTTTGTCACCATAGTGTGGTAAAAATATCTAAACCGCATGTTTTACCGGATCTTTTAGATTCAAGATAAAAAAAGTGACTTAATTGCTTTATATAATTGCATTATATATATATATATATATATATATATATATATATATATATATATAATATATAATATGTATGCAATGTATACTAATTAAAATTCTTACTCTTTGTGATTAATTAAATAAATGTGATAAAAATTATGTTTTTCCGGTTAAATTTTTCCATTAAATATTATATTGCGCTTCTAACAATTAAGGTTGATAATATAATATACTTAATGATAATATATAGAATGTAGTTAACAATATACTTATATGCATAAAAAAAATGTGTAGCTTTCACAAAAATTTTGAACGTAAAAGATTGTGCGTGAATGAAAGTATAAAATATATTGATACAATTATGGAAATATGTCTATAACACAGAACATTATTTGCATTGTAAAATAAATTTTATTGCGTGAAATTTGAAACTCACGCAATCAAAATTTTTTATGCACATATTAATTGCTCCATTTAATGTGAAAATGGTTTTATATAATTTCAAAATCTCTGCGCCATAAACAGTAAATTAAGTTATAGGAAAATTTTTTTTTGGCTTTACCAGTAATTGCTTATCGTTTTTTATTCGTTTATTTTAAACTTCATTATATTTTTATTTTATATCGTTATATTCACTGTTATATTTTACGTTTCTTGTTATAAAAATTTTATGCTACCCTGATTGAAAAACATTTTACGATTTTTTGACAACTATACGTTTTATTGATATATTTATTTGTTTACATATAGTAGTGGTATAATTAAATAGTAATATGTCTTTTTATAGATATATATAACTTCTACCCGGATAATCATTATATAAAATAGTATGTTTTATAATTATTGAACCCGCATTGTAATATAATAAGAAAATATAACTGTTATCTTAAATATATTTAATTCAGAATAAAATATTTTATCTTTGTATTATTTAGAGTAGCAGGTACAATATCACTTGAGGACCTTAATGATGGATTTGGATCAGATAAAAATTTAAATAAACCTATGCAGAATCCGAAAATTTTGCTTGGTAAAAATAATAAAGGTTGGTATATATATATATAAATTTCTTTTATAATCGAATTGCTTAAAATATATTATATCTTTTTGTGTCGTGTACATTTTGTAGAAGGTTACGACCTGATGCGTAGATAACAAATATTAAAATTATCATACCTATGTGTGCGGCAGGGAAAAAAAATATATGTCAAGTGTTTTATACTATGACACTTATGCTTTTTGCAATATATGATAGCACACGGAAAATTTCCAAGCAAATTATATTTATGCTCTACTTTTTGCAAATAATTTTAGAAAAAAAACGCACGAAATATATAAAATTAATATACATAATATGTTATGATAATTTTGATAATAATAAAGCGAGGTAATTATTAATTATAATGAATGCATTTAAAGTCCTTTATAGTTTTAAATAAAAATTACAATTTAGTCTAATTTAGGAATGCGGAGAGAATTTTTGCTATATATTATTTCTTCGCACGATTTTCTTTATTATTTTTTTATATATATTATATAATATAGTTTGCGTGCGCTTTATTTGTGTGTATAAAAATGTAATACACATATTATATACTTAAAGATATTAATGCACGTTCATAGTTGCTATTTTAAATATATTTTATCGTGTTGCATTATTTTTTTCATGTAGATATAAATGACTCCGGTTTATGGGAATGTCCTAGCGAATCTTCTTTAATAGATGGAAATAAATCCTCAATGGAAATTATATCTACTACTCCACCTGCTAAACAGCATAAAAGATGGCAAAAGTCATTGCAAAATCAACTGAGACAAAGATTAAACAAATCCTCGTCTTCTCTTGCTGCATCAACTCCTGATTTATCGACTTTAACGAAGTCGGACGTGGGGTCTGCAAAATCGTCAGCTAACACGTCCCCTCAACTGGGGGTTAAGAATGACATGCGTCGCGCCGGGTCACTCGATGTGGTAAATGTCTCCGCTTGGCAGAAATCTCAGAGCATGTTGGACGTGGGAAATGAGTCAGGAGAAAGCACCAACTCTGCACGTGACTTTGGATTAGACCCCACATTGTATCCGGCTCCAGAACGTGCTTCCACGGCACCACCTAACCCTGAGCAAGCGAGGGCGACCCTGCGAGGACGCGAGGATCGATTTGTGGAGATGTCGCACGGAGTGGTGTTCTTTACTGCGGAGTACTGTGGTGGCAAGTAAGAGCCTTTTCTATATAGTCCTTATACTTTAATATTTACGTAATTTTTTTTCCTACATTTTTTGTCTTTCTTTTTTTCATTTTGTTGTTGTTGTTGTTGTTATAAAACAGTGCAGCGTCTGTTTATAAAATAATAATAAAAAATATAGATTATATTTTTACAGTAACGGTATCGTTATTTTTATTTAGATTGCACGTTCATCTTGATCATATAAAAAACCTTCCACCAAAGAATGAAATACGTAAATATCAAGTCGTGGTAAAGTTAGCAATTTTGCCACAAGACAAAGGACATCACTTAAAAGTAACAAAGATTCCTCGAGAATCTAACAGTGCCAAATTTGACGAGGATTTTGAATTCTCTCTTGAGAATGCAGCTGGACACACGCTACGGATCTCGGCGTGTGACATGAGCGTGCATGGCAAATATGATGCCGTGGGGCACGCTTTGCTGGACCTGGAGGAGGTGATGCTCTTGTCAGAGCCCAAGCATTTCAAACTTGACCTCTACAAGCAGTCAGAGGTATGGTATACAACACCAATCTTTATGCATTTTTTTTTTAATTCATTAAACATTTTTTTAAGTTGAACAGTTATAAGTAACAAAATAAATTTTTTAAATAGCAAAACTTCATTAAATAGTAAAATTAACTTCATAATAATAAATTGCATTATTATTATCTTTAATATTTTTTAATCATTTTTACTGGGGGGGGGGGGGGATTACGTAACCTAATTTTATTGCACAAAAAAAAAAAAAAAAAAAAAAAAAAAAAAAAAAAAAGCCAAATAAGTGCTCATAAAAATATACACACATATAATGTCATATTGTATTTTTCCGCATTCAAGTGTTTTTCTTAAAAGAATAACAAATGCTGTTCGTAAACCCTGTTCTCTGCACCAAAAATGACGATCGCCTATAGTTATTCAAATGGAATGCGCATTTTTTGGTGCAAGAGAACAGAGTTTACGAACAGCATTATAGTAAATTACGCGCGATTGTCACAATCATGTGTACATATTATAATATAATTATATTAATTTTATTTATAGCCAAACAATGGAAACGCTGGTTTGCTACAAGCCACTCTGTCATTTGATCACAGAGAACAGAAAGTGTGTTTGCTTGCACTTCAGTGTCGAGGTCTTCAAGTAGCACAAGGAACTCGGGGGTCTACTAGAGCACCAGGTAAGTCCCAAACTTGAAATTATTTATTGATTTAAAAAAGCCAAAATCAATACATAATTCTTATTTTATAATACAATCTTGTTGATGTATGCATAATTTATATTCCATCACTTATTTGTTTTATTCAGAATTGCTTTAAAAATAAAATTATAATATTGACATCAAAATACATCTGAGGTATGAATAAGTAGACAAAAAATAAACATTAATGTGTGTGTGATTTCTTTTTCTTTTATTGCAGACAAATACACAACATTTATAAAAGCTACATTATATCATAAAGGCCAAAAAGTAAAATCGAAGAAATCTCCAGTAATTAATAATGAAAGAGATCCATTTCATAATCATGAATTTCAATATCATATGGGAGCAGAAAATTTATCAGAGTGTTGTCTCGTTGTCAGCGTATTGCTCAAAAGTCATAGTCGTCTACTCAAATCAGATATTCTGATTGGTAGAGTTATATTTGGTCCTAATTTCTATGCTGATAGAGACAACATGACACCTTGGGGTAGAGTGGTACTTGGACAGAAGACAGCATCACATTGGTACAAGCTATACATTTGAACTATTACATTTATACATATTTTATATAAAATGAAATTGAGAGAAAAAATATACATAAAAAGTCCACTGGCAACATAAAAGTAAACTGGCAATATAAGGAAAAAAAACAAGTTTTTTTTTTTTTTTTTTTAATTGTTGTTTAAGGCTGCACAAGATAATAACTAGTGCTTTTCCCCCTGTATATTTTTTATACAATAATCCTTCACAAATGGGGTCTTGGTCAGGACTTTAGGGTTACCTCCAACTTTTCAAGCCCTATCAATTATGTATACACTTCTGAGCTTCTAATAAGGAGGTCTGTGCAAGCCAGATGAACTATATTTAAGCTACTAAAAATAAATATTTAATTGATGACTTGCATTAGAAAATTTCTCTAAGTTGCACATCAATGTTGTAGCGAACAATGTGCGTTTCTCGTTTTTTATCAGTGGAAGCATTTTATTTTATTTATTATTTTTTTTGTCACATTATGTTCAGAAACAACTTACATACTTTGCTTCTCGTGACAAAAAAACGAGATACACATTTTATTTACTACAATATCGACATGGATCACTAAATTTGCAACACTGAAAAAAAGGTATAATTCAACTCATTGTTGCTGTAAAACAATACTATTGTAAGGACATGACAATTTTCTCTCGGCTCCATTTTTAAGTAATATATTTTACCACACAAAATGGTTCCTCCATTATATATTATATTGATATGATATATATATTATATTATATTTTTGACATCAAATATACATTTAATATATGGTTATATTATATTTTAACATCACATTTATTATGACACTTATATTTCATATATTATTACATTTATAAGCTAGAGTATATTTTTTATTTATATTATGTTACACTGCAGTCAAAAGTTTATAAGCATTAATAAAATGTATTTTTATTTTTGCAATTAAATAGGTATAATTAAATACAAAAAGTAGCATCATATGTTAAAATAAACTTTATTTTTAAAATAGTAATATATTTTAGTTTAATATATTAGTTTATAAGCTCCCTGTTTTAAAATATAAACAAATACAATATTTATGTGATTTTATCAATGTATTTTAATTTTTAAAGCTTTGATATTATGCAAACGACAATTAAAGAATGTATATTATGATTCATTAGCTTTCAAATTTAATTTAAACCTGCTTTTCATTTTTTTAAATTTATGTGAAGAGTGCAGGTTAAAAAAAAACATTATTATGTTTTTGTTTTTTTTGTTTTGTTTTGTTTTACTTTTGATTACAAATACTTTTTTCTCACTGTAATCATTTATTCCTGCAGAAAAAAAAAGTGTTTTGTATTAGGAAATGAAATAAATTTGAACATTACAGGTTAGTAGTAAGCTCTCTATTTTCCAATGCAGATTATATTTCTTAAATTAGAATAAATTGAAAAAAATATTGAAGAAAAATATTTAATTCTTATATTTATGTACTTTGTATGATTATAGCTTTTTAACATTCAATTATATTATGTGCATAGGTATATATTATATTAAACACTTATCATGCATAAAAACACTAATATTACATCAATTATTGTTGCACTACTAGCAACATATTTATATAACATACATGATTTATTCAGCTATAGTACCGAGTTTTAAAATCAGAAGTTAAAATTATAATAAACAAACTTACATATCACAGAATAAACTATATTTTTTTCATATTATATATATCTTATAAGAAGTATACCGCGCCCCCCCCCCCCCCCCCAAAATGACCGCTCGCGTTTAAGTTTCCCCATATTTATACTGTAGAGATTTACGCTTTGGTTAGATTTTTTGGGGACCAGAACGCTCATGGGGTGTTAATATTGAACATACCTGAGGGACACTCTTTCAAAATACCTGTGTGTATATAAGAGGTATAAGAAAAAAATGTAATGATCGGTTGTTCAATGTTACACCCCTCGTAAACTTCTTTTTTTGAAAATATTAAAATATTTTGGCACAAGTCTTTTAATATGCTTGTTTGCAAACCTGTTACCTCCCCCCCCCCCCCCCCCACCAATGCACAATCCCATTTAAAAATACAGTAGGGGATGCATTTTTTTTTTCACAAGCACAAAAGAAAAAAAAAAGGTTTACAAACAAGTTTAATGAAGTTTTAATAAAAATTACTATAATGTTTATAGTTTAAATATTGCCTCAATAATGATTAGTGTATAAAAATTTAGTAACTAAATAATATTAGGTACCATAAATTTACAAGAAGTAGAAAAGGAGACACAAGTTGGTTTATTGCTTCAGAAGCTGATAAACTACACAATAAAATTTATTATTTGTATACAAATTTATATATAAATTGTACTTTATATATTCCAAAGTACTAACTAAACAACCCCTTTTCTTCTAAAAGAAATTAGTGACACTAAATTAAAATTACAGTATATATACCTATAAAAATCCAATTAACCATACTATAACACAGTATCGGATTTAAAAATATATAATTGCATTCAGTGCCTAAACTACTTGTGCAAAGAATTTTACATACAAACGAAATAAAATATACGATTCTCTTTAAAATTCTGTCAAGAAAATTTGATTTTCCTTGCAAAAATAAATTGGCAAATAAATGTATTAAAATGTAAGAATTTTGAGGTAGTTTAAATTAGAATGGTGGGAAATTTTAAGATTACTAAGATTAATAACACTATTTAAACTTTAAACCCCTTTTAAAAAGAAAGTCTGTCCGATATTTTATTATTATTGTTGTTATTATTATTTTCCAACCAATGGTTTTGTAATGTTTATTTTTTTTTCATGTTAATTGAACTGGGACGAGTTTGTAATAAAATTTAAAAATAATTTACACTGACCTTATATCTACATAAAATTAAAAAGAGAGGGAGAAGAGGTACTGTTATCAGTCCTTCCTGTGATATTTCAATTGGGACATTATTTTTGTGTCATGACATACAATAACTGCTGATAGCAGTTCAATGTTTCACTTATGCCTGTGAATAAGCTGCTTTTTACAATGAGCACAAGATTTTATATAAATATATCAGAGATTGTAACCATAACTAACAATGTAAAATAACATGTTATGGTTCCATTAGTACCTTACATGTCTTCTGAATTCCTTTAAGACTCTGTAGTCAAGCTTCTACTAGCGCCACCACGGAACTATTCAACTGCTTTACAGGGTTTGAGATCTTCTTGTTATCAAGAAATCTGAATGTTTACATCATTTGTTATGATGTTTTTACTAATTCAGTTTAATAAGAAATAGCACAAAGTTAAAAACTATGGCAATTGATTGCTAATGTTTCCTGGAGAGGGAAATTTGATTTGTGTGTAACATAATAATAATAAATTAGCCAAGAGTCAGAAGACATGCAAGAGATATTGTTACTGTTCGGTTATGTGACCCCAACCCTGGATTCAAAGCAGTCCAAAAGAACTTTAAAATATTGAAACCAGGTGTTTTATCAACATCAATAAAATGTTATAACAATACGTAATCTTGTCATACGTAAATGTAAATAAATGATACATAACCGGATAATATTTTATCTCTAAAATTCCATTTTTCAAACAATAAAGATACATTGGTTAACATAGAACCTTGTGTCCTTTGTGAAAGCTGTTTGAGAATTATTTTGTGTTTATGTATCATACCTGTGTGTAGTATCACACATCATAACCACTGCTGTCAAAATATAGAGTATAAAGGCAACTACTCTAGTTTGCCACATATAATCCACATGATGGTGACAGCAGCGGTTAGGCTCGGGCTATATCTGCAAGTTGAGGCGTAGCAAGCCAGGTAGCTGGAGGGGATGTGGTTGATGATAGTGCAGTAGAGGATCTTGATCGATGTACATTCGAGATCTCAAAATACCAAGACTATCCTCCGAGATGTGACGACATTCACGTACTAGGAGCGATTCTAATTCTCTGCAGTATTCACCAACCATCCTGTTTGTAACAATTTATTTATTACACAAATAGTGGGTATCTTAAAATAATTTAAGTATACTGAAAAGATAATTTAATTGTAGAGGCTGTTTAGGTAATAAAACAGGAGCTATCTCAAAGGTAATATTCTCTATTTTTACATTCTTATAAAGCTGTGACACAATAACTATCTATATTTATTATATTTATCTTGGCATCAAAAAAGCAACAAATTTTAATCTTACAAACATTAAATCACTGTAAGGGTAATGTTCATTTTGTCATCCTTATGAATTACTAACTTTGAAAACATTTAAAGGTATTTGCACAATGCTTCTTTGAGATTTCTTACCAGATTCCTTTATCTGTGATTCTCCAGCATCCTCTAAGATTGAGATGTTGCAGTTTTCTACTGTGTTGTGCAATGGCGTAGAGAGAACGATTTGTGATGGAGTAGATATTTGACAGACACAAAACTCGGATGCTAAAATTATACAAAATAACACAAATGTAATCTAGAATTTAAAAAATATATTATTTTTGTTTGCTTACTTTGAGAACTTAGCAAGAAAAGGTATTATGGCAGCATCTCCGAGATCCCAGCACGATGTAAGATCAACTTCTTCAAGTCTACTTTGATGGAACGTCAGTGTCTCAATGCAACCTTGGGTCACCCAGTGGCAGTTCTGTAGCTTCAGCACTCGTAACTTCTGCAGTGAAATCAACAACAATTAACGTATGACAAATAACTCTCTTAGTTTTGTGTTTTGTGTATGATATACTAACCTTGCAGTGAACAATCAATGGTTGTAAGCTTGCAATAGTCAGTGCAGTGCAGGTATTTAAGTTTACATGAACCAATTTTCTATTGTTATTAAAAATAGGTATTAATAAGTCATCAGTAATCCATTTGCATTGACTCAAATTTAGATATCGGATGTTTTCAGCTTCTTCAGTTAACACCTAAAATAAATAATAAAAGAGATTACTGATCGGTGATCAATTTATAATATGCCCTAATTTTGCCTATCAAAGTGTTATTATTTCCATATTATACATTGTATATTTTGTGTTTATACATAAATATATAGTGCTTGCAGTATCATATATGTATAACCAGAATTATGCGACGGAAGGGCGTATCCAGCCTATCTAGAGTGATTTAGTGAGCGTCATGGGTAAAGGGAGGGAAGCCGGAACACCCCATTTACCCATGCCTTTTCAGACCTGACAAGGGTGAGAGGCTTGACCCCCCCCCCCCCCTGAATACGCCCCTGAGTCCTAAGTCCTTGTATCATTATATATGGTAAATGGACTAGTTATCGGCAGCTTAAGGGTCTTAAGGTTGAAATTCCTATAGTATTGTTGAGAAAAGCAGCCAAACCAACACTGCCGCAGTTATCGGCACCCCCCATTTTTGGCAGTTTATCTCGGCCCCCTTTGGAGATAAAATAGTCTGTTCTGTAGGTAGTGGTATGGAAACTAGACGAAATTCTAAGTTAGGTTTTTGGTTCTAGTTAGAATCTCGTATACTTAATACTTTCGCCGTAAAAAGAGCCTGCAGATAACTAGTACAATTACCATATTATGCAATAGATATATTACATATATGTACATATATATACCGTTAACATACCGTAAGCGCAAGTGGCGTAAAGTGTCGGTGTTGGGCTAAATTTAAATGTTTTATGGTTTTGAAAAATTCATCAACCATAAGAAGACATTCTCTTGAGACGAAGCGAAGATTAAACCAGTCTTTAATGCTCAGGAATGGCAGAACATTTTGGAATAAGATATCTTCCCAACATAAACTTAGAAACCCCACCGTAGGTGCCATGGATTTTGACATAATCTACAACAGAAAAATAGACATATTATATTGACATACATATTGCTAAAGAGGGCACACAAAATTAATATATAATATGAGTATTACAAATACAATAGAAATTACCAATATTTTAGCGTTTATATAAGTACAAAAATCAATATTCCTATGATGGATCTTATCGGAAAGAAAGAAGCGCGTTTTGTACACCGATGCTTGCAAAAACGATAATAAAAATATGACATTTTACAACAAAACACATAAAAATATAATTTATAGATTTCTCAATTACTTACTGCTTATAATTTTAAATTCCTACTGGCTAAAGAGATTTATATAATTTTGATCTACATTTAAAAAAAATTAAATAAAATTTTACTAAATACTTCAATGTCAGCTGAAAATGTTTTGTTTTTAAAAAATTATTTTCTGCACTGTGCTGCCACCTATAATATATTTGCGGGAAAATACAGGATTCAAAACTTTTTTTCTCAACTATCCCCACGGTAGATGATATCATCTACTGTGATTCTGTGAACTATCCCCTGACTATCCCCCCCACAATTATATATTAATTTTCAAATTTGAATAAATCGATATCTTTATTATTTAACTTATTTCAAAAATTTTGAAATAAGTTAAATAAAAGATATCGATTTAATTTAATTATTTTTCATTATAGAAAAAATACACACTATAATAACTTTTATCTAAAGCAGCAGCTGTATGTAGTGTACGCACAATAATATAGGGTGTGTGCAGATGACGTCATATTTAATGCGCTTGGAGGTCATACTGGAGCAGTGAATAACATTGCGTAGCATATGGGATAAACTTTATTTAAGCCAAATTTCTTTGGGAAATTGGCTCATTTTTTGTTATTGTTTTTTTTTTTTTCTCACATACTTGAGATACTAATTCAACATATTAAACAACATCAATGCTCTCAAAAATATTGCATAGTGGTTTTAAACTGGCAAAATGATTTACTTTCCTATGCCACCCATGTTATTGAGTTAACATGGCGTTGACTTTAACAGGAATGAATAGACCCTATATAAACAAATATAATTTAGCAAGTACGATGAAATACTATATTATAATGATCGAAAAATATTATAATAATACATACAATATAAAAATAATAAAAACACTGCAAAACTATATCGCAGACGCACAGACAGACAATTAAATTTATATTAATATACTGTAGTAGTTTGCCTTAGTATACTGAAATATTTTAACAATTAAGAGAATTCGAAATGCATGCGCTGTTTATACAAAATCATTTTTATATATACGCCGCAGTTATATAACTTATTTTATTCTGATTGAAGTATTATTGTTTCGAAAAAATATGCGCACTTTTAATATATAGGGAGTAATTCGCTATATTGCAATACCCGTTTATTTATTTCTAAAACGTAAGCAAAATAAATAAATAAATAAATATTTACATAAATACGATTGGTAGTTAGCGACGTCGACGCGTTGAGTTGGTTTATGATTGGCTGAATCGCTGTCGAGGCTGAGGAACCGCGGCAGGCGGTAGAATCTGATTTCTGGTGAGAAAGTACCGCGAGCAGTCGGTTGTTACACCACGCAAGGACCGCAACCTCGGAGCAGTTCTTGCTTCCTCCAAATATATACCATCGTAGGCATATTCAGTCAAAAATACTTGGAATAATTCTTGACAATTTCTTTGACGTCACTTGATATACCCAGGATAAAATATTTTCAACGTGATATACAAATTTCAAGAGGACAAAATTTTAATTTTAAAATACAGGTGCATTAAGTAAAAGAAGAAGACACTCCTTTCTTTGAACACTATTTTTGTCATTGTGTGACTTTCCTGTATGGACAACTAAGAAAGAGGTCTTTATATTTCAAACAAATAAGGTGAGTGATTTTTGCTATAGACCCCTTGCACATCCTTGCGCTTTGTCGCCATGTTTGTGGTGACTAATGCATTGTCCAGCATAGGGGAAACTTCGTTTTTCCTAATTTTTCACATAAAAAATTGTTTATTTCAACTCAACAAATTTTTCCCATATCCTTCGAGCTTATTAGGAGCTAGAAATAAGGCTTTGGATTGAGGTTTGAAGCTTCTTTTGCTATTAAAAAAATAAAAATGATGTTTTTCCTATGCTGGCCTATGTATTCCTGACCAACAAAATGGCGGCTCTTAAATATGAGTGCAAGCGGTCTATATAGAATTAAACTTTTTGGTTCTTTCAAAATATTATCAAAATTTACAGCTTGCATTATAATTTTGTCCGTTGTTGCAAACTAAGTGATGACATTCACTTTTCCATAAGAAAAGCATTTAGTAAACAATTTGATCACTATATAAATAGCAATGAAAAAAATTCTGGTGCAAGTTGTAAATTGGCAGCAAACAATATATAGAAAAATGGCAAAAATCTCTATAGGAATAGCCGTTGTTATAAAAACGTGTTTTTAAACGAGCTGAAATTGTCGCATATTTAGAACGTGAACGTGAGCGTACTTTGTTTTTATTATTTTTTTTTTCTGTGTTTAAAAAAATCTAAATTATTTTTGAAAATTATTAAAATAAATAGAATTCATAATCTCTGTGCTTCAAAAATACAATTTAAATTTAGTTCATTTTTGTTTACACACGCAACATTTATAAAAAAAATATATATATATATACTAAAATGTTATTATTAATGATTGATAAGATATTTAAAAATTATCTTTTGCAAAAATTACAAAAGAATCTTATATTATTTATTTTTCATAATATATATGTAAACGTATACGACATACGCCACTTCATGGTTTTAGATGTTGAAATCTATCTACCTTGACCAAGAAAGTATTATATTATATAAATATTAATATCAACCTATTAACTTTATATTATGAGAGAAATACCGTAAATGGATATGTTATTTTCTTTTTACCATATAATATATTTTCTTTCTTTTTAAATGACCATGGATTTAAAAACAAAACTACTAAATAACAACACACGTAAAATTTAATAGCATTTTTCAATAATACTTTTTTTTTCTTCAATATGATGATGATTAATAACTGATTCATAAAACAACAACACTGTTTTCCTAGATGATGCATATTGTTTCTCATTGTGTGCGTGAAAAAAGCCTTTACGAGAATTATAATAACTATAATCATCATATACATAAAACACACTAGAGATAGAGATGTAGCCAAGCAAGGGCATAATTTTTATATTATATTTATGCTCGCATTTGTTCATCATCACGAGGCGGCTGGTTTCTGTGTCTCCGCGATGTCGCGTCGTATGTCTTACTTACAAGGAAAAACACAAAAAGAAAACGATATATAGATAAAAAAAAAATAAAAAAAAAACTTTATATTCGTCATTATTATAAAAGGACAGTAAAAAAGATTTAAACAGGTTATATACTGTTACAATACGAAGAATTTAATTTAAATGTAATGCTTGAATAAAATGTCCTATATAGAATCTATATAATATTTGTGTGATTTTAAATTAAAATTTCATATTATGTATATCATGCAATATTTAAAAAAAATTATTAATTTTTTATTTATTTTTTGTGCATATTTAACACTAGACGTTTTATAGATATTGCCATATATTATATAATATTTTTAATTATATATCCAATAGTTTAAAGTAATTTTTATTGTTATTATTTATATCCCGATAAAGAAGAATCATAGGAATCAAAAGCACATGTGTGGTCTTTATCTAATATATATTATACACCTTGTTCCCATATTCCATGAAGTATTATATAGAAAATAAAAGCGTAAAGAAACGGTGTTAACATGACGAGCATTATATATAATAAAATATTTGACGATAAATATTTTTATAGAGTATAGAGAATTGTTCCATGCCAGCGCCACCCTGACAGAAATGATTTTACACAACATGATCACTGATTTTGGCACCGCCTATAAGCTATGTCATCGTGGGTGTACCTATACACAGACACTCTGTTTGCTCGTTTAGAATATTAATACGATAAAAATAAAATATAATATTCAAGGTAAAACTTTTTGTCATATTCAAATGTCATAAAAATTATTATCCATATACTTATATCGTAATTTAAAACTTCTTTAAAAGTGATAAATTTATAACAAAATGAATTTTTATCATATATAAAGCAACGCTTTTTTTCCCCTTTTCTTCTTTACTTTTCTTTCAAAATTAACATCTATACGAATTACATAGCAGTGTCTAGTATAATGTATACTTGTACGAGTCACTTGCGTAACTTGTGTCACATGAAATCCAGTAAATCACTTTCAGTGAAACTCTTTGTTTTCGTATATAATAGTACTTTTATGGTGAATAAATTTTGTAAAAGAATAAGATAATATACTTATTCTTATCGTCACAGTATAAGTATGCATATAGAGACTATATAAATTGAAATTATTGATATATTGATACATAACATAGCAATAAATTGTATCAACATAAAAAATATATATTTAAGGTATATCGAGAGAGAGAGAGAGAGAGAGAGAGAGAGAGAGAGAGAGAGAGAGAGAGAGAGAGAGAGAGAGAGAGAGAGAGAGAGAGAGAGAGAGAGAGATGTTGTTGAGTAATTTCTTGTATATAATATGTAGCACAACAGATATAATTTATTTATTGCACCCACTATCTCTCTATATAAATATATATGATGTTTCTATTGCTTTTTTATAATCTATAAGGTACACATACCTGCCCTATAACACTACGGGATATATAGAATGATTTTTTTTTATTGTTTACTGCATTGTACACTCTCAATATATATATAATCGCGTTGAGAAAAAAAAATGATCAAATTGATAAGCTGACGGGCAAACTACATCATTCAATTAAGCTTAAAAACTATAATAATACAAAAAAGATTTATACAAAGAGATTCTACAGAATCTAGATAAAAAATATTATAATACTTTTACGTATTACTCAGGAGATATGGAAATATTTTATTTATTTAATTAATAAATACTTTCTAATATATCGCTAAAAAAATATTATTATATACATATTAATACTATAGTTAATAAAATGTGAAATTGTATTACGCACGTGTTAGAGAAATAAATAATAATAAAAATTCAATACCACATTATCTTTGTTTTTATGTGGCAAAATTTCTATAATGTTATCTAATGTGGTAGGAAAAGTTTTTTTTTTCTGTCTTTATATTGTTTATCTATTGTTTTCTTTTTCTTTACATAATATTTTTTTCAAGTCGTAGTGATAATAACTATTAGCTTCATATACCTGGACAGTTTTTTTTTTTTTTTTTTTTTTTTTTTTTTTTACGTATGGGAATTTTTAGTTTTTGGGTGTTAACGATACTCTGGTTTCCAGTATAGGTGGAGGCTCGTCTGGTCCGTGTAAAAGTAAATTAAGCAATATTACGAACCGCTTATCACGCAAAGAAAATAATAATAATAATAAGCCCTACACAAGTAAAAAAATATATTATTATACAAAAACGACTGCGAGTTATTATATTTTCTCATGACTTTAGTAATTTGTTTTGTGATATCTTCGTAGAATCAGGATGGTTTCTTCCTGTCTTACCTTGCAATAATATGCAACGTCATAACTATATTATAAGTAAATAAAATTTCAGCATTATATTTCAATTTTATAATAAAATGAAACTAGATCAACAGGAAATTTAAAAATAATTATTTTTTTTTTTCAACTTTAATATAAATATGATATGGATAAAACTCTTTATAAATAGATAAAAATTAAAGATGCATTATTTATATAGTTACCTAACAAAATGCTGAATTGTACTTTTTGGATAATATATTATGTACTACAAGTGTGAATCAATATCCTGTAGTTAAAAAAAGAAATGGTATGTTGATTTTCATATACAGACACCCAATGTATTATTCTAAAACCTTGACGTCCAGATACATACGTTTGTACATGATCATTAAGATGATCTAGAAATTTTTAAGCTATTAATTTTTTGCGACTACTTTATAATGACTTCAGACAACATCAATACACATAGATTATTACAATTAGTTTCTTTATACAGAGTCCAAAGACAAGGACAAAGTATTTACATTTTTTTATTGCTTCTTTGTATCCTATATATTAAAAAAATAATAATATAAAAAAAAGAAAGAAATGTGAAAATAAATGTAATTTCCATCAGTAAAAATTATACACGTTCATGGTCATAAATGACCTCGAAATATTTCAAGAACGAAAGGCTTTCATTATGTAATAAATATTCTTTTATATACATATACCTATTTTAAAGTATATATTATTGTTTTTATATAATTTAAATTTGCAAGGGAATTATTCGTTATAAAAATTGTATATTATATTACTATTAGAATTAGATATAGCAATAATATTGAATTAGATACGGTATTAAAAAAAGTATCATTATTGTCTTATATTATGTAGATAAAAATTCATAACGCATGACTGAATATTATTCTAAAAATTTCTCTATATATTATATATTTTATATATACAATAAAATGATCATTTATTATATTGTGGAAGAAAGGGAATTATATATATATATATATATATATATATATATATATATATATATATATATATATATATATATATATATATATATATATATATATATATATATATATATATATATATATATATATATATATATATATATATATATATATATATATATATATATATATATATATATATTTTTTATATAATGGTGCCAAATGATAAGTTCCTAGAATAATAAATGTTATTTTTTATTATTATTTTTTTTCGTTATAGTTATTGTTATATTGACATAATTTCAAACGGTTAAAATGAATATCAATAATAAAATAAAAATAATAAAATAAAAATAATAAAATACCGTATATGAAAAATCAACTAAATCAAATCAACAACCTGTTATCTGCATGCATCTGTCTATTTGTTCACCATTCTTGTCATATTGTTGAGAAATTGAAGTAAAGTGGGAAATAAATAAGAGCCTCCTTTTTTAACAAGAAAAGGAGGAAAAAAGAATTTACTATAAAAAAACAACTAAAATTGTGCAAAATGCTATAGGCGTTTAAATTTTTTTTTTTTAATACACCTTTTTAAAACACAAGTTTTTTTTTATATAAAGGCGGAGCGGCAAATAAAAGTGAAAAGAAGAAAAACGAGATAGATTTTTAATTTCATATAGTTTATAAAAATTGATTGTATAACCATATTATATTACCTTTTTTTTAAGGCACGAAATAAAAAATTAATACTTTTTTACAGTCGCAATTATAGATGAAAATTAAGTCAACAAAAAAGCGATATATTTCTCTGGGGCGGTACACAATTAAATAATATAATGTTATAATTATTATAAAATTAAAAAAATATATACTACAATTATTACGAAGAAAATAACGATGCATGGGAAATATAGATAAAATAAAGTTGGTGCCTGTTCTCAATCTATACAGTATATCCCGTAGTATATCGTCATATCATTTATATATATATATAGTTATTATATTTCCAATATGTTCCCAGCATTTTAATACAAAAATAATTGTTGTTCCAATCACAAAAGCTTCTTTTAGAACAGGAAATAAATACTAAAATATTCTTCTCATCATATACTAATAATGAATATAAGAATGGGTGCCACTTGAATCATTTTTTTTTTTTAAGTTATGTATTTACAATAAGGGGCATATATGAGGAGGGTGTGACTGTGGTTTTAAAGGTGTATAGGAAAAACATTTAATAATATATAATATATCTTTGTGTAAAAGAAAATATAATATATTATTTGATTAAGTATATTATTATAGGAGTGTCTTTTGCATTGTGTAAATAGTAAAATTATCTACATCGTAAATTATAAGGGAAGAATCATTTTCTTTTTCAATGATGCTATATATTTTATACAACCGTAACTTTTTTTTCCTTGTGTGGTATATTAGTTTTTATAATAATATTGCTTGTCAGTTTTTTTATTACATATTGCCAGTAGATCAAATTATGCATAGTAAATTGTATAAAGCAATGAAAAAAGTAATCAGAATATTATATGCTTTAACTGTCAAATTCATATTTGAAAACTTATTTGTAAGACAAGACAATTGTAAATTAACTTTTTACTAACTTAGTTATAAATTATTCATTTATATTATTACTATATCATGATATGCTGTTAATTGTAAATAATGACTAGACTAACGCTTATTGTAACAATTTTATACTATGAACTGCCTATGGGTCAATAAAATTTCTTATTAAAAGGGAATAAAAAAAGGTTATGCTTTAATAATATTAGTTTGAATATTAATTTATTTAAAAAATATTTCTAAAAACAGGTGAAGATTTTGGGCATAACCACAAAGCAATATATTAAAAATATAAAATAGTAATAAAATACTTTCATATACGGCATATACCACGAGTTCTATAAGAAAAATTATCATTCTTTTAAGTCTCCATAATGTATATATATAAAAAACAGATTTATATTGCCTTTTTAAAATGAGTATACTAAAAAAACAATGACCAAATTTGTTTAATGATTTTTTAGTGTCAAGTCATCAAAACACATGTGAAAGACATATGCTGATCCGTTTGCAGTACATAATACTTACTTGAGTTGCTTTACTTATTTTATATTCTTTATTAGGTTGAATCTCTTGTTAACTTATTGGTTGTATAAGAACCAGTTATAAATGTAATATACTATGTTTACAATAGAAAGTATAATATAAAAAAGTAATAAGATGAAATACTTACGGGAATTCAACCCGGAAATAATTTATTACTGTGATCAGTGTGGCATATGCGCTACCAGTGCACCGAAATTATATATTTTTACTTTATGTATAATATTTTTTCTAAATTAGTTTACATGTTTTTATTAAAAAGAATGTAACCTAAATAAAAGTATCAGCATAAGTTCATGATCTATATATATTTTTTTAAATTATTCAAAATATTTAATTTAATTAAAAATGGAAAACTAATGTAGTCAATAACGGAATATTTTATATTATGCTGCTGCTTATGCAATGTGAAAAAGATATGCATATATATACACAATTTTTATCGTTAGCTATATGTGAACTTTTGAACATAAAATATTGCACAATCCATGCTGTATGTATAAATATTTTCAAACTGCATACAGTATTATAATACTTTTGCGATTTTTTTTTCTTCTATGTTTTGTAATCTGCCCTATCATGAGTCACGCCCTTAGGGAAGCCAGGATAAAACGTATATACGCACACCGGCTTCACATTAAACTCCCCCTCACTCCCTCTCGCTCTCTCTCTCATTGTGCGTACAGTACTTACTTTACATTCATTGCAGATTGCATTACTGATGTATACAGTACATACATACGGGAGAGGAAAATAATACCTTTCAAAAGACTATGGGAGTCATATTAAAATTCAGTGATATCCCCCCTCTCTATGTATAATCATGCCGTATTTTTAGAATCATTATTATTATTATTTTTTTAATTATAATATACGGACTTTTACAAAAATGATAGGAGTATTGTTGAAATATTGTATAAATATTTACTTACTCAGACCTTCAAGGTTCTTAAACACGTAATTATTAGAATGAGCATGATTTGACTCTTTTTTTAAACATTAATTTAATAAGTATATAAAATTAATTGAATCTTAATTATTGCGCATTTAGCGTTGTAATTGTTTTTGTATAGTTAACAATAATTCAATTCATTGGTATAAGAAAATAGTAACTATTACTTTTCATATCTCGAAATTTCGATGGTATATACGAGTGCAGCTTGTTATATTAACATTAATTTGCATATTTTACTTTTATTGCAATTTGCTATACATACATTTTGTAGTAAGAGAGAAATTGAGAGGGATGAAAGAGAGGAATAATTTCTCTGGACACTCATTACTTTGCAGTCAACCCTCATGTTTTATAGATATAAAAAAAATTCACCCTCTCGTTGCATTTGAAATACACATAACCCTTCCGACACTTAAAATAAACTTCGTTATCATACAGACGCTAGAAGCAACATTTAACAACTTCCATTTAAATGTACACCCGTGTTCATTTGTTTTAAAACACGCCTTTTGTAATTTAGTTTAAAAAAAACACTGTTCTGCATATTATTTCATTAAGAAATATTATTAATTTATTGGTTTGCGAAAGTGTTTTTTATTTTTTTTTTTTCCATAGTGACAAAATAAAATCAATTTATTTATTTTGTTTTTTTCTACAATACAATAATAAAAAAGTATATTTTTTATGAATGTTGTACTGTAATCGATTTATAATTTTCATGCAACAGAGATTCAAATAGCCTTTTAAAGACCTTCAACAACAGAGTATGTATCTATGTGAAGTTGAAATTTGCTCTGTATTAAAAAAACAGAAACAAAAATCCTTCAGCGTGAAACAGAATTAAAATCTCCTTGCAACGAAGCGAAAATCCCACAAAACTATAATGTTTGTAACTTAAAAAAATGATTACTTTTCTTGTTTCCTTCTTTTTGAGCACTTTAATGATTTTTACAATTAAAAACTATTTCCTTGTTTATATATATATTTTTTATTAATCTACATGGAATTAAATAAAAAATAATGCATACATTATATTTTATTTTATTTCTTAGAAGAATAAAATGAAAAAGGAAATGCCTTAGCCTTTGTAATAGAATAAAATAATAAAATAAAATAAATTTTAAATCAAACTTTAAATTTGTTTTCTTATAGTCAATGCATATAAAGAAGTTTTAAATTTGTTTCTTTGTAAGGACGTGAAATTTTAATTAATTTTGGAATATATAAATTTTAATTAAAGTCAGATTACTTGTTGCAGATGACAAATAAAAAGTTTTTTTTTTTCTTTTTTGCTTGGATTGCATATTTCATCTGTTGTACTTGTATTATACCATGACTTTATATAACGGAAAGTAGATGAGTGCTTCGTTAAACACGATCTAGCAAAAATTTAAGAAAGAAATATACTTTTTTTTTCTTGTGAAGGTTACGTTATTTCCGTATCTCCAGACATTTGCAAACAGACAGATTTTTCCCCCTGCTGTCTCTTGAAATAGATGAATATCCTGACAAACAATAGAAATATAAAGGGGAAAAAGTAGGATTTGAGATTACAGTTTTTTTTTCCTCTCTCTCACTTTATACAAATTATTCTACTTTATATTTTTTCGAGCAATTATAAATTGTTATTATTTATTACTACAAGAAGTTTTAGCATAAGAAGGTGTCAAGAAAGAAAATTATAATCCTATATATTTTATAAATAAGAAAAAAAAAAAGAAGTTATACGCCCTGATGGTTTAGACAAAAACATATTCGTGACTGTAAAAAGAAAGAAGAGAGAGAGAGAGAGAGAGAGAGAGAGAGAGAGAGAGAGAGATAAAAGAGGGCAAAAGTGAAAAGTCATAGATTATGTACCAATAAACCTTTAACATTAACTAATATTATTTTTGTAATGGAACTCATGAAAAAATCTTAAATTTAATAAATCAAACGTAACGTGTATGTATGATCAATATTGAAAAATCATTAATCAGTTGGAATAAAACAATGATAAATATAATTTACTTCAAATTATGATTGTACAAATGTCATTATATTAATTTAAGAATTTAACTAATATAATATGATGGATTATAATACATAATGAACTACAATACAAATTCTTGTGTGATGTTGTATTTTGTTCGGGAACATTACCAGAAAATTAATATAATGAAAAGTGAGATAGGACATGATTTAATATAAGATTTCTAAAGAAATATTCTATATAATAAATGAGTTCTATTCTATTATACTTAATTTTTTTGTTTGATGAGAACAATATATTTTATTATACAAAAAAAAAAAGGGTGAACGACTTTCTTTCTTTTGTATGAAAGTTTTGTCACAAACTTCCTTATATATCTTTTGCTTCTCTCATACGAATTCATAATAATATGCACTGATTCTTCATCAATTATTTAAATATTTTGTTTTGTATATCTAATGTGGTTTTTAATCTTTGTCACATACTATACACATATAATGAACTAGGACAACAGAGAACAGAACGTTCTTTATGATTTTTTTTTCTTTTCTTTTGAGGCTACAGTAAAAGTGTAACACCATGAAAAATTAGGTCCTGTATAATTTTTATTGCATATATATATATATGTTCAGAAAAAGATATGCAACGTTTTGATTTTACAATATTTTTAAAGAACTGCATTTTTAATTATTATTCTTTTTAAGTTTGACTTACGTTATAGTGCCTCTGTACTAATTTTGTTTAATTCCATCAAATAAAAGTTACTAAAGAGAAAAGACGAAATTAAGGCACCTACAATATCATTGAGTTTGTGAGTCATTATAAAAGTCAAAGCGGTAATGCTTTAGTTTACTTTGAAATGATATTTTCAAAAATATTTGTTCAAAGGTATATATAATAAACTGTCTCTTCTTTTTCCTCTCCCTTATATATTTTACAGATTTAATTAAATAGATCCCCCCTTCAGTTTAGTGTAAAAACAAAAAAAATAATAGTATATATAATATGTAGCAAGTGACGAAGAATCGAGCGAGAGGGGGAGTTGAATATTGCCATGGCAACAGACGCGACGCGAGTAGCATTAAATAGGTTTGCACACATACACAGAGTTTTGCAATACCCCAACATAATATAATGTCTTCTAATGTTTTTGGATAAGAATATCGACCATATTAACTGATATAATGTAGCTAAATCATTTATATAGTAATGATGCTTATTCACGTCAGATAAAAAAAAGGGACCGCTAACTTGAAGCTTATTGCTCATACCCATACAAACACATATGGGTTCATCACGCTTTTTTTGTAAAGACGTAATATTACAGCTGCTATTTTGTTTATTCATATGTACAGTACAGCTTTTTTTTTCTGACGAAAATGTTTTTATATAAATTTTTTACGTGTTTATTATTTGCTTGTGCAAAAAGTCAAGTGGTAAGATCATGACCAAGTAGGGGGGAGATAAAAGCTATATTGAAAACGTTGTATAAAGTTGCTGACTTTGTATAATAGTAAATAGATTCATTACATGATATTTGTATAGAAGATTGTATAATATGCAGCCAGAGCATTCTTATATTTAATTTTGCATATACACAGTTCTTGAAATTAAATAATAAATTAAACTTAATAACTTTCCATTGCAAAATTTTCATTATATTTGCAGTAATTTATTATTTAAAATACTACGAAATATATAGTTACATTATTTAAGGAAATTTTATTTAAAATTTATTGTTTTTAATTTTCATTCCATCGTATAGTTTGTGTTGATGTTTACAAAACGTCGTCGAGCCACTTTGCCCCCTGCTGTATGGTAAATTTACTGAGTTAGGACAAAAAAATAATGGTATATATATAGTAAAAAAACAACAACAATAAAAGATAAATTTAGTTATACTGTTTCAACACTATAATATACTATTTTCATGGTGGAGTAATCGAGTTGGTCGCGTATACTATTTGTTTTGATATACTGTATTTACTATGCACTTTTACTTATGTAGTAAACCTCAAATGATATTATTTGAAAGAGAGAAAAAAAAAAATGAAAGCTGCAGTAATGATTAAATTTATTCCTTTCTTCTCTCTAAAAAAAATAATGCTTTATGAATGTAAATAAAAGTATTATTACATAAAAAAGTACGTCTCTTAAAATTATGTAACGTAATTTGAATCCCAATAGCTAAATTTTAAATAATACGAAAGGAAGCATTTAAAATTATTAAATGGATTCTAAAAGTTTGTTCATAATAATATAAATATTTTCCCGTAAAAAAATGTGAATAAAAATTGCAATCATATTCCATTCTGTATCTTTCAGTAAATAACACAGAATGAATTAGAAGAGAAATCTTTATTTTGTTATAGTATCACCTTATAAAAATAATAATCATTTGTAATACAATAGATTATATTCTTTTATTTCAAACGCATGCAAGAAAGGTATGAGTGAAATGAATATGAGGATACTGTTCAGTAAGTATTGCGTGGACAAGCATACCGCTATTTGTTGGAACGCATTTTTTTTTTTTTTTTAAAGTTACAGTTAAGTTCTATATGTTATGTTACATAAACAAAGAGAATGTGAGATAATGAAAAATACATAACTCTCAAAGTAACTAAACCACATGCAAAATTAATACTTGATCACGTGGTTATAGTATGTGTATGTAACTTGAGATGAAAGTGAAATGCACATGCAAACTGCAGATTATTGTAAGTATGACTTTCACACGTTATTGTACACGTCATATAAAACACCAAGTCACTTTTTTTTTTCTACGTGACTTTTATTATAATTTTGCTGACGAATAATAGGAAATACTATAAATAATATATACCTACGTTATACGTAATATTCCTATGGAAGCCACAATATGCAATTTTTCATATAATCAATTTATTGCTTTAAAGTTTTTTAACCTTTGTATATTCCGCATGCATATATTTTTGCCTTTTACACAATTATTGCTTAATTTTAAATTATTTTATGACTATAATTTTATATTTTTCAATGGTAGGAAAAAAATTCTTGATGCAATTTTAATTATTATTATTTTTTTAAAGAAAGATCCACTCTACTGAGCGTTTCCAATTAATTCACTTTAAAAAAAATACAAAAAACATTGTTTATTCTTCTTATTTTTTTAGCTCTTATTTTTTACATCCCTCTTTTTTTTCCATGCAATTCATAATATGATAAACTACAAGCGGATATAATGCTATATAAGAAACTATTATTAAAAACATTGCCTTGAAATAAAATTCTTGATAATTATAAAAGATAGCACGTAACACATAAAGAATATATAATTTTTATATAATGTGTGTATAAATTTGTTGGTTCTTTAATTTTAAAGGAAAAGTATTTAATTATAAATAATTAAATGCACGAACGTAAAATATCATTATAAAATAATCCAAGCGACACTATGTGCGTATAAAAAAAATTCATCGCTAAAAGAAATTGTTAATATTTTTTCAAATGTTATATGATAAGTTAAATGAATGTAATGTTGTATTAGCAAAGAACGCGTGGGAAACTTTTTTTTTTATATTATTATTCTTTATTTATTTTTATATGTAACTATATAATCTTAATTTAATAATAATAAAATAATCATTGCATATTTTTTTATTATTGTTACAAAACTTGAACAATAAACGCGACAAAAAACTTCCGTATTGTTATTAAGAAGTATGTCAATCGCACAGTTCCGGTTGATTATGCACGAGCTTTAGTTTTTTTTTTTTTTTTTTTTTTTTTTTTTTTTTGTAATTTAATATTAATATTTTACTTTTGATGAATTCAGTTGTATTAAAGTTTTGTTTTTAAATATTCATTTTCATTTTTGTTCTTGCAATTTTTTGTTAATATTTTTTTTTATGTATAGCTGTCGTCATATGTAAATTTAAATGCTTTATCGTTTTAAGTATATATATATTTTGCATCTTATTTTAAATGTAAATATTAATACTTAATGAGAGAGAAAATATAAATATGATAAATATAACACATCAAATTTCGATGACCTATATATTATTCAATGATGCAATTTAAAATAATATACTCCAATACTTCTTATTTGTATATTAAATACTATCACATAATAGTATATCACAACTGATATTAATGTTTATGAAACCTTTTAATTAAATTCAATTCAAAATCAAAAGTATGAATCATTACGATTAATTCAAAATACTTGACCTCCCATAGTATATTATATATAATTCAACATCAATCGATGTATACAGAATAGAGGTCTATCTATACATTCCTATATCTACACAGTACTCATGGTATATATATATATATATATATATATATATATATATATATAAACTTATTAATTATGCATTGAATGCCGTATACTCTAAGCTTTATGATTACACGTTTTTCTGGTTTTTAGCCGGTTTAGAGCCTGTGAGAACAAATCTTATACAGAACATAAAGACGAGCTTTTTGAAATGGCACGTGACAAAATGTGTGCCATTGTTCACGTAAAAAACCAAGCCTTATTTTTGTCGTCGTTGTCATAGTAACCATATAACCATGAAATTAACAAAATTTAAGTAAATAAATTATTAAAATCAAAATTTTAATTATTTCAGTTACCCTCAATGTTATAATAATAATAATTAAATTCAATCAAGGTTAATTAATTTGTGTTTCTTAATTAATAATTGATGATATTTTTCTTATACAGTATGATACATGACATTAATTTTATAATAGCTTTGACTTTTTATTAATATTTTTAAAATCAAGGATTTATTAAAATTTCTAAACTAAGTCAAATTTTAATTTGTGCTTTATTAATATGATGTCGTCAATGTCAATAAGAATTCATTGGTTGGAACGTCAAATTTTTGCTACCTTCAAAAAAAAAAAAAAAAAAAAAAAAAAATCAGGCGCCATAAAACCTTTCTCATTTACATAATATCAAGACAAAAACTATTGAGACGAAACAAATAAAATTATCAAATCATAAAAATAAAAATAAATTTAACATATTATCTTTCGAAAATATATATTATAAAATAAAAATAATAATAAACATGCAAAACACGTTGAATATTTTTGACATAATCATTTATCTTTCAAAACGTTGAAATATAATAATTTAAATATTAAATCCTATATACGTGAAAAATTATAAATGAGGAATACATAAACAGTGAAAGAAAGAAAATATTTATTTAACGAGCGTAAAGCAAAACAAAAGTTATGAATTTATTTAAAACTTAAACAAATAATAATATATACAACCCCATTATTATTTTAATCATATGCTTGTCAGAAATTTAAAATTAATATGTCAGAAAAAACATAGAGTGGTATTTAATTAAAATTGTAAAATATTTTCTTACTTAAAGAAGGGTCACAGGAATTGATTAGAATTGGAAATGGTTAGAATCGGAAATGGTTAGAAAAAATAAGAGTGGTGGGGATGAGTTCGATGAGACGACGTCAGTGGTGGGGGGTGTCTTATTTTATAATAATATGGCAACATGGCATTGCATTTTATTTATTACATAGAGGAATTGATTAGAATGGGAATTGGTTAGAATCGGCATTGGTTCGAAATATATTTTTATTTATTTTATTGAGTGGAATTGATTAGAATGGGAATTGGTTAGAATCGGAACTGGTTAGAAAGAAATTTTTATTTATTTTATTGAGTGGAATTGATTAGAATGGGAATTGGTTAGAATCGGAACTGGTTAGAAAGAAATTTTTATTTATTTTATTGAGTGGAATTGATTAGAATGGGAATTGGTTAGAATCGGAACTGGTTAGAAAGAAATTTTTATTTATTTTATTGAGTGGAATTGATTAGAATGGGAATTGGTTAGAATCGGAATTGGTTAGAATCGGAATTGGTTAGAAAGATATTTTCATTTTTTTTATTGAGTGGAATTGATTAGAATGGGAATTGGTTAGAATGGGAATTGGTTAGAAATATATTTTTGTTTATTTTATTTAGTGGAATTGGTTAGAAGGATATGTTATTTACGCGCGTCTTATTTAAAACTTTATTTAATCGTTATCTACTGTATTATTTGCTATTTAAAAGCATCAAACTATTATTCAGAATATAACTACAGAATTTAAGCATACATATTAAAGCCAATGCCATGTTGGATCAATCAATATCATACGCCGCATAGGAAAATGACTCGTTTTGCCAGTTCAAAAATAGTAAACAATATTTTTGAGAGCATTATTGCTGTTAATAGGATAAATTAGAATCTCAGATATGCGAGAAAAATAATAATAACAGAATATTGACCGTTTTTACAAATAAATAAATTAGAATCCTGGAAATTGTGTAAAATAAGTTTTTATATTTTTTCTAAGTATTTTCTAATTTACTTCTAATTAGAAACTTGATTCTAATTAGAAAATAGCAAATATAATTAGAATGCTACTTTTCTAATTAGAATATTGCAAAACTAATTAGAATTGGTACTTTTCTACCTAGATTTGGACCTTTCTAATTAGAATTCGTAATTAGAAATAATGAAATTTTTGTTAACCAATTTACTTCTAATTAGAAACTTGATTCTAATTAGAAAATAGCAAATGTAATTAGAATGCTACTTTTCTAATTAGAATATTGCAAAACTAATTAGAATTGGTACTTTTCTACCTAGAATCGGACCTTTCTAATTAGAATTCGTAATTAGAAATAATGAAATTTTTAATAGGGAAAAGTGCAAAAACTGAAGTTTGTTCTATGCTGAGCAATGTTGTTCATTGATCCAGTATGGCGTCGAAGCGCAATCAGTATGACGTCATGCGAAAACTTACTCTGTAATCTATTTTTATCGCTTAATTTTATTGCTGAGGGCTGAGGCTGTGCTGTAGAAATTTAGAATTTAAGTAAATTTAGGGCACATAGTATTGTGTGTTTTCTGTAAAATATATTCTTTCATGCAAACGCCGCATCATACATTTTTTTTCTTCACTTTATTCTTTATAAATTAATTATACAGTGGGTAATAAATTGGTTATATTTTGTATTTTTTTTTTCCTTCACGGGAAACAAAAATTCTACAAATTGTTCAGTTACATAGAAGTAACTCTTCAGTACAAACTAACAACTGAATTTCAAAGGTTTGAACCGTCAACGTAACTTGTTAGTATAAATGTTATTTCTTCAGTGGGAAACAGTTCAGCTAGCTCTCCATATCATAAATAACATTGCATTGTATACATATAACAAATTTATTCTTAAAAACGTCTAATAAGTAATTTTTAGCTACTTTTCTACGTGTAGACTTACGATAAAAAAATAATAAATTTTACTTGTTACAAAAATAAGAGTGAAATAAATAGGTTCAGGAGCGTAGCCAGGATTTACACTGGGACGGTGGGATCGAGGTTGGTCGGTTACAGCAAAAGCTGAAAGCAACACTTAGTTACAAACAATTTTTTGTGCCCTAGGTGACAAATAATTGTGTGTGTGTTTTGTAAAATATAATCTTCCATGCAAATGACAAATAATGCAATAATAATTGTTATCATTATAATATTATAAATATATATTTTGCTCTTTTTTTAGATGCTTTTTTTAATAAAAGTAATTAATCAGAATCAGTGGGTACTATGTTGCTTTTAATTATTAAATAGTATATTAAAGTAGAAAAAAAATAATAAAAAAATGTACTTGGTAAAAAAATAAAATATTATGCTAGCCCATTTTAGCAATAATAATATCGTAATTTATTGCATTGAATAATATGCAAGTTGGTTCATTTATGTCTCATAGCTTTTTTTCCCCAGTTCTAAAGTAACAACATATTTATGAATTTAAAATAAGTGCATCTTAAATTACGTAATTTATGTTGTCCATGTAGAGAACACAGAAAAAAAGTTATCTGCTCATAACAAACTCTTTTTAATATAATTGTAATAAATATTTTCATAATAATTTGTTATCTTTAAAGAATTTGACTATACTTATGTATCATAATAATTTGGCGTATAATAAATAAAAAAAAAATAAATAAAAGAGAACAAATTTGCTGAAAACCCTCAATTTTCTATTCTTGCAGCCAAAAAAAGAGACAGAAATATACCCCACGCTCCCAAAAGGGGGAGTGTATCTTATGCACATCATAAACTTATGTGGCTCTTTCAGCGTTTGCTGTACCCGACCAACCTCCCACCGTCCCAGTGTAAATCCTGGCTACGCTCCTGAACCTATTTATTTCACTCTTATTTTTGTAACAAGTAAAATTTATTATTTTTTTATCGTAAGTCTACACGTAGAAAAGTAGCTAAAAATTACTTATAAGACGTTTTTAAGAATAAATTTGTTATACGTATACAATACAATGTTATTTATGATATGGAGAGCTAACTGAACTGTTTCCCACTGAAGAAATAACATTTATACTAACAAGTTACGTTGACGGTACAAACCTTTGAAATTCATTTGAAAACATATTACAAAATATAACCAATTTATTACCCACTGTATAATTAATTTATAAAGCATAAAGTGAAGAAAAAAATGTATGATGCGGCGTTTGCATGAAAGAATATATTTTACAGAAAACACACAATACTATGCGCCCTAAATTTACTTAAAGTCTAAATTTCTACAGCACAGCCTCAGCCCTCAGCAATAAAATTAAGCGATAAAAATAGATTACAGAGTAAGTTTTCGCATGACGTCATACTGATTGCGCTTCGACGCCATACTGGATCAATGAACAACATTGCTCAGCATAGAACAAACTTCAGTTTTTGCACTTTTATTTGTAAAAATGGTCAATATTCTGTTATTATTATTTTTCTCGCATATCTGAGATTCTAATTTATCCTATTAACAGCAATAATGCTCTCAAAAATATTGTTTACTATTTTTGAACTGGCAAAACGAGTCATTTTCCTATGCGGCGTATGATATTGATTAATCCAACATGGCATTGGCTTTAATATGTATGCTTAAATTCTGTAGCTATATTCTGAACAATAGTTTGATGCTTTTAAATAGCAAATAATACAGTAGATAACGATAAATAAAGTTTTAAATAAGACGCGCGTAAATAACATATCCTTCTAACCAATTCCACTAAATAAAATAAACAAAAATATATTTCTAACCAATTCCCATTCTAACCAATTCCCATTCTAATCAATTCCACTCAATAAAAAAAATGAAAATATCTTTCTAACCAATTCCGATTCTAACCAATTCCCATTCTAATCAATTCCACTCAATAAAATAAATAAAAATTTCTTTCTAACCAGTTCCGATTCTAACCAATTCCCATTCTAATCAATTCCACTCAATAAAATAAATAAAAATTTCTTTCTAACCAGTTCCGATTCTAACCAATTCCCATTCTAATCAATTCCACTCAATAAAATAAATAAAAATTTCTTTCTAACCAGTTCCGATTCTAACCAATTCCCATTCTAATCAATTCCACTCAATAAAATAAATGAAAATTTCTTTCTAACCAGTTCCGATTCTAACCAATTCCCATTCTAATCAATTCCACTCAATAAAATAAATGAAAATTTCTTTCTAACCAGTTCCGATTCTAACCAATTCCCATTCTAATCAATTCCACTCAATAAAATAAATAAAAATATATTTCGAACCAATGCCGATTCTAACCAATTCCCATTCTAATCAATTCCTCTATGTAATAAATAAAATGCAATGCCATGTTGCCATATTATTATAAAATAAGACACCCCCCACCACTGACGTCGTCTCATCGAACTCATCCCCACCACTCTTATTTTTTCTAACCATTTCCGATTCTAACCATTTCCAATTCTAATCAATTCCGATGCCCCCTTAAAGAATAATTTAATATAGAAAATAGAATAAAAGCAAGGATTTAAAATTCAAGTCCAATTTTTGTTAAATGAATTTTCAGAGTTTGCCTGTATTGAAACTTGCATTTAAAAACACAAAAAATGAGAGACAGAAGAAAAAAAAACTTAAAAATTTTTAGTGAAATTCTGAAAAAACAAAAAGTATTCAATTCAAGAAATTTACGATAAAATATAAGTTTTGTGAATTATCTAAATGTTATTTCTTTATTTTTTAATATCTTTTGCAATGCATAAATAAGAAAAAGTAACAGAAAAAGCTGTTGATTGGTTACTGTAATAAGATAGTTACTCCACGTATAATAAGAGATAGTCATTATCGAACATTTTAATCCTAATAATATACCTTTGATAAATATGAATTAATATATTAGAAATAAACATTATATTACAGTCATTAGTTGAAGAGTTAGATTACATTGTATTGATTTGACTTAATGATTAGTAACTAAAATCTCCGAGGTTAATTAGACAAAAAAAAAAAAAAAAAATGCAGATAACCCTAAAGGGTAAAACATCTCTCACCTATACAAATTGATCTTTATCCTCCCATCTCATCCATTAGATTTCATGTAAAAATAAGGTCTACGCGGTCAACTTTCAAAAGATTTTCTTACTCAGATATCTATTTTTAAAGAAAATATATTGCAAAATATAATATATATACCTTGTGTAGTCTCTCTCTATACATTATAATATACAATAATGTAAGAGGAGAAAAAATAACACCTTTCACTTCATTTAATATGAACGATCAAATTTTATGTTTATAAGCGATTAAAGTTCAAATGTTTTTATTAATGAAGACATATCATTAAAATACTCTATATCGTCTTCTCTCTTATATGAATATATTAAGAGCATGCGTATATGTATTTAATGTACTTGAATTACTTATAAATATTCATTAAACTCATTATATATAAGAAGGAGAATATTATTTTTAATTAAACTAGAATTTTAATTATCAAATTTGAAAGAAAAAAATAGAAGTAGAAATTTATTCTACGATTTTTTTTAACAATCTCTCTCTCTCTCTCTCTCTCTCTGTATGTCTCTTTCGTACAGGTACTGTAAACTACTTCTTCATAAAATGTAAGAGAAAAACAGAAAGAAATGACATTTTCCTATATATTCCATAAAATTATAACACTTTGCAATAAGTGATACTTATTGTGCCCATGATATAAATTGATCCTCAATTACGAGGAGCTCATACGTTAAAGACAAATTTTTAATTAAAAATACAAAATGCATTCACATTCATATATTAATAAAATTACACCTCCATTATATTTAAAAAGCTATTGACATCAAATTCAAATTTTTAAAACTCAGGCGTGTGTAAATTTCATAGTCAAATTATACTTTCATAATTTAGTATGTACATATAAACAATAGATGTAATGGCGTAAAGATGAGAGTATTATAAAATTTATAGGGTACATAGAGGTCATGAGATGTTGTTGGATGATATGTATTCCCCCCCAATATGGCGGTACGTGTCTTTAATATAATAATAATAATGTATGTTGACCTCCATCTCATTGCTTTATCTGGGGGAGGCATAAAATATAAAATATATTATATGAAACAAAAACCCACAGGGCCGGTTTTTATGTTGAGTACCGTATATATACAATACGGTAGGAGGATGACGTTTTGTATAATATGCGATGGAACATTGAACTTTTATTACACTTGCGTGCAAGTAAAGTGCAATATCAATGCATTTTACAAAATGTAATGGATAGTTTATAATGTGTCTTACCAGGGAAAAAATATGAACTATACATCAGTCAAATTTAGATCAAAACTTATTTTCCTTCTGTCATTTCTACCGAAAAATTACAATATTTTGAATTTTGATAAAATAGTATAATATACTTTTTCTAATTTACACTTTCTCCTTCGTTTATAACTCTAAACGTTGCTATCTCATGGACGGTTAATTAATTTTAAAATTGTCTACTTTATTGCATTTTTTTTTTTTTTGCATCAATTACTTGGGAAATTTAATAATTTTTATTACATGCTGATTTGTTTATTATTTTTATTACTATTATTAAACTCTGATACTATATTACAACTAGCTTGTATGAAGTAAAAAAATTACTAAATAATATAAAAAAAAGTGTGAAAAATTCCTCTATGTTCTCCGTGTGATAAACCGCTTTGTCACAATAATAATACATAGCATGTCGTTCGTTCTCTTTGTAGGCTTGTCATGGCAAAGCTAAATAAATAAAGTTTCCAAATAATATTTATATAAGCAATAAAATTTTACGTTTTCGAGCTATATGTTCATTGTTGCAAAAATTTAGTTATATACTCTTTCTGGCTACTTTTATTTTTTATTATTATTTTTTTTTTTCATTTCATTTAAAAATTAAATAAAATACCTAAACTCGTTTTAAAATTTTTAATTTAATCTTCATTAAGCTTAAAAAATAATGAAGGCGAAACGGTGTCAAAGTCAAAATTAATTATGTTCCTATTATTATACTGATACCCACTCTACAAAATAATATACAATTTTCAAGTAAAAATGTGTTAATTATTTAATATTGTCTTTCTATATATATAAATATAGACTATTATAAATTTAATAAATAACCCAATTTTCAAAGTTTTTTTGGTCATCATTACATGGTTTTATGATCGTGTAAAAAGGTGTGGCAAATGTCTTTAGTATAAGTGTATTTATTATAATTGGGAGGAGTCACTATTTGTGTTATAATATCTCTTTTATAATTAAACTAGTATTTTAGTCACTATTTTTATTTTTATTTTTTTATTTATTTATTTATTTTTTTTTTGCTAAAAGCTATAATTTTGAATTTAAGAATGATATTGGAAATGAGATCTACCTTTATAATTAAGTGCTTATAAAGAATTATGTTTAGTTCGTGCTTTGAAATTAAAAAAAAAGTATAATATTACTAATTTGCGTATTGCTGTTGATTATGGTAAATAAATTACTATTGTAATATAAATTTTTACTCTTTCTTATAATATGGAAAAACCATATATTTAAATCGGAGCATCAAAATTAATTTAAGTCTCCTGTGAATGCATTGTATTCCTATAATAAATTAACGCAATAGAGTGAAATTTTATGGAAAGTGACCATATTTTATTACTACGAAAATAATGATTTAATGTTATTATTTTGCTTTCAAACTTCAAACATTTTTGTTTCATTTTTGCAATGTACCAACTTTTTTTTTTTTTTTTTCTTCTTTCTTTTTCTTTGTCTCAATTTTTATTAAATGATAAAATTTCATATATTATTAGAAAAGGAGTATAATTATTTTTCAATGAAAATTTAACTTTAAAATATACCGCAACATTAAAATACATATTTAAAACTATTATAAAAACCACACAAAAACTAAAGACCATTAAAAAAATAAATAAAAAGAGAAGACGAAACCTACAAAATAAATTATAAAAAGAGGACAATAATTTTTACTACTTTATAATATGTTAGTAGTTTCTTATAAAAAGTTGTAAGAAAAAAAAAATGTCAAGGCGGCGGCATGATTAAATAACATTAAAAAAAAAAAAAAAAAAAAAAAAACGACACGCAACCAAAAAATATAATTTTATTCTCCCACTATAACATCAAAAAAGTCACTTCAAAATTGAAGAAGAATGTCATCACACATATTAACGTATGTGTATCTACCTCTACCTGCACATGGAAAACTTAAATAACAAGTTATAAGGGGGGGGGGGGGGTGCTAGCAACTTTTTTTTCCTATTATTTTCTGATTAGCATTGTTTTCTACGTGTATTGAATGTCAATATAATATAAAGTGAGTCACTACTTTCAGACGGTTTCTGCACAGTGCATCAAAACGTCATTATAATGTCGCCAGTTTATAAAAGTAACGACCCTGCATAAATAATATTTATCCAAGGTTTTTTTTTATTTAAAGGAGAAATCATAAACACTTTATAGCTTACCACATTTGGATATAACATTATTATATAAAAGTGCGCATCAAATTTATATAAAAAAAAAGTTACATCGTATGGTATATATGTGTCAAAACAATTATAATATATATTTTTTATCCTTCAAGCTATTTGCATATAGATCTTAACGTATTAGCAAACATGACGTTTCCGTTAAGTAAATTTTACCTTAACATTCCATATATTATAATTCTCAGGGGCATATTATTTCATATGGTAAACTTATAGAGTTTATTGACGCCCATATATAATATCACCCACAAATTTTTTTCCTTATGGCAAAATCCCTGAACTCAACGGCTGCGCGGTTCCTAATAAATACATATAGAAAGATTATTGATTAAGGTAAAAACACCTTGATATATTGAATAACAATCTTTTTTTTTTTGTTTTTTTTCCTGACTATAGGAGGTAGTTTATTGTTTTACGATTTCGTCTTGTGATATTGTTTTGAATATATATACATGGTTAAATTTCATCAAGATTTGCATTATTTATTTTATATATTTAATTTGATTATAATTTAAAAAAAGAAAAATATATATGGAGGCAAAAAAAATAATATTAATAATAAAATAAACCACCCACTATGATTTAAATTAAGCGTAAAATTAGTTATATTTTTATAATTAAAATTTTGCAAACTTATAATATATTATTTAAATCTTAAATTATAGACCGCATGAGAATAAATACAACATATATTTTGAAAAAAGCACTGTTTTGTCTTTCAGATTTATTATTGCCTTTAAATTTAATGACAATATAAAAAGAAATAATTGGATTCATGTTTAATGTCACAATGATGTTAAAAGAATAATAATAATAAAAGTTTCATGGCGCCGGCGTGTGTTACAAATGAAAAAAAAAAAAAAAATCTCATTATTATTACATCTGTCGCCATATTAAAAGACACATATAAAGTAAAAGACACTCAACTGATGTAATTTTAACTTGTCTTAAATTTAATCATATATTTTAATCTACATTTTTTATACGAGCTTTTTAATTTCATCTTGTCAAAACTCAAAAGGTTATAAAATGTTTAACTTATGGCGCCAGCTATTTTATCTAAGATTTTTTTTTTCTTCTTCAACTTTTCACATTTTATTTTTTTTCTTCTTAAATTTAATTAATATAGATATAGATTATATTCCATCTTTTCTTTGTGATTTAATTTGTGTATACGTACAAATAAAAATCAGTTATTAAATACTGTCGTGATTGCTTGAAAGGTATGTTACGTTGATTGATCGAATGATAAATCTTGAATTCGTTACAATTTATAAGTTTCTTATTTCAAATAATATTATACTCTATTTGTGAAAAAAAAAAAAAATACAATATTACTCATATTAGATTTTAAAGATTTTGGTCATATGCAGTGAATTTCTTACAGGAAATAAAACTTTCGATGTATAGAAAATCTCTCCGCATCAATTTTTAATTGAAAACATAACTTTTATTTGTTGAACATCAATTTCCTTTGTTTGTTTTTACTTATTTATTTCACTAAGTATATAGATAAATTTGCAGAACTCTTATATATAATATAATTAATTTTATATATTATATATATTTATGTGATAAACACATATTATATTACGAAATATTATAAAGATAAAAATCTGAAAAAATAGGAACCGTAAAGATTTCTTTTGATTTGAAGTCTACAAATAATAAACGTATTTCAGAGAGATTATATAATATTCTCTATGGCTATCAATTCTTTACTTATACTTTTTTTTATTTATACGTTCATTTCAGTATAATATAAAAAGCAAACAATGAGATGAAAATTCATGTCAATGTTGTTTTTATACTCGTGAAGCATTGTTTTGTTGTCTTCAAAAAAATTTGCATGCAATGGAACACGTCGTAATGTCTGTTATAATAACACAAAAACTACTTCGTTCTTGTAAATGTGATCGTCTTATTTTTCCTGTCTCGTGCGTGGGAATCAAAATTTTTTTAATCTTTAGTACATAAAAGACCATGCATTTGCTGCGACTGCATGAGTTTAACAATACTTTTTTTTATGCGATTCTTATCAAAAAAAAAATAATAATAATAATAAATAAATACTGTACATTTTATTTATTAGGTCTAAATTTACCATACATATTAAATTTTATGAAAACCAATTAAAAATAATTTCAAAATATTAAAATATGTAACATCCTATATTATATTATGCTGTAAGTTGTAATTTCGTGGGAAAAATTATTATATTATGATTGAATAGAAAATAATTTTGAAATGAGATAATTTTCTCATTGTGTCTGCATTGCATAATTTATTCTTGCAATAAAAAGTTCAATATTATATATATTATTTTATATACCTCGTTCGTATTTATGTGATCTGCGTGAGAGAGAGAGAGAGAGAGAGAGAGAGAGAGAGAGAGAGAGAGAGAGAGAGAGAGAGAGAGAGAGAGAGAGAGAGAGAGAGAGAGAGAGAGAGAGAGAGAGAGAGAGAGAGAGAGAGAGAGAGAGAGAGAGAGAGAGAGAGAGAGAGAGAGAGTCGAGACAGAAGAGAAGAAATGACGGGGAGGAGTATTATAAATAAAGAATAATAGTTATTATCATCACTAAAGTATTAAGGAATTAGGTAACCAAAATCGGCTTCCTATAAATGAGGCCATTATCTCTTTAAAGAGTATACATATTATAAGCATTTTAAGCAACCACTCAGACAGGTTTATAAGCTCTCGGAGACACCCGCATACCACAGTGAAAGTTAAATACTTATTTTTTGGGTTGTATAACAAAAACCTTGCTTGGCCCATAATGACGTCACTTTTTTTCAACGTATTTTTCATGAAGTCATATTTAACGAATATTTAGTATTATGCAAATTAAAAATAAATTAATCATTATTTAACAAAAAACATTAACATTATTTATTAAAAAATAATAAATCAGTTTTTTTTAATGAATAAACTTTCTCATTTTTTTTTCTATTAAGACATATTGAAGAATCTATCATTATAAGTAAATTACATATAATTTTTAATAATTTATAATGTAATACAGTATAAAGGAAATTTTTTGAAAATTGATAGCTATATAATTTTAAATCATTTATATATTAATAAATGTGTAAGTTTTGTGCCTTTTATAATTTTATATGTTCTAGATTTTCTAAAGTATATAATAAAAGATGAAACTATATAATATCTTCAAAATGATATAAAAATTAAACATAAATATTGAGAAGTTTTCACAAGTAAGTGAAGCGTTAAAAATTTTCATATTAATAAATTTTATAACACCAAAAAATTATTGTATGTTTTATAATATTTTATTTTTATAATAGTGACCTGCAAACCTTCATAATTAAATATCCGTTAAAATATATTTTTTAAATAGTTATTTCATATAACATTTCATATATAAATATATAATTATATATAACATTGCATTTTCTTATATGTAATTGTTATGGTGATTTTCAATTCGTTCTAAAGATACACTCGATCAGTCATGCAGTAGGGGAAATCAGATCAAAAGAAAATGTATATAAACAATGAGTACTCCATAACTTTTTAGCATAAAACTGTTGCATAACTATACAACATAAAAGTTTTTTGAACTTTATTTTCCAACTAATTTAATTAAAAAAAAAACTAAAAATTAAATAATAACACAATAATAATAAAAAAAAGCTTATACAGTATATATGAATAATTTTCCGTTATTTGATGAAAGTGCGTGGTCACTCAATCTGAAATGATAAATTGACGATGATGATGGAAAAGTGACGTCACATATCTCGGCCTCCACATTTTATAATGTAGAAGCTAGGCCACGGTTAACTTAACACTAACCTGACGATATTATGCTATATTATTGTTACTGCATATTTATAATTAGAGCTAAATATGATATGTAATTTGCATGAAATTAATATCTAGAGTAAAGAACTTATAATTTTAAAATATTTATAGAATAATAAAATATATTTTGTTCTTGGGAGAGATAATAATAAAGTAAAAGGGCCATGAAGTATTATTAAAAATCGTGAAATCCTTCAACAAAAAAACAGCTATACGATGTAGCTGATCTTTTAGGATTAGCAATAATAATTAAATTTTTGATTATAAAAAACCACATTACTTTCAACGTATATAGGTAAAAATGTTGTTCGATAAATGCATTGTTTTTTTATACGGAAGTGATCATATAAGGGAAAAATCTACATTGATTAATTTTAAAAATCCATTATCCATTAGATGATATCAAGGTAGTATGATTCAAAAAACCAATTCATGTCATAGATATAAAATTTTATTATTATTATAACTTTATTATTTATTAACAAAAGTAAACTATGAATTTATTGCAACAAAATATAGGTCATAAAAAAGAAAGGAACCGCAAAAAACTTAAAACACAATGCAATGTAAAAATATGAAATATATTTATTGTTATCAGAAAATAAGTTTAAAATGACAGTTGTTATACAAAAATTAAAATGTAGAGCAAAACTTGTTTTACTTCTTACTAACTTTATACAATAGCATTTTAAATATTATTTTATAAACATACTTTTTTACTTTTCTATAAACACTGATTGGGTTTTTGATTCAATGATTACTAATTTCGCTGTTTTTTTTTTTTTTTTTTTTTTTTTTTTTTTTTTTTTTGCCAGCAATTGTGGAGCACAGATCTTGCTATTTTGGAATAACATAAGTAATTTAATGAACATCTTAACTATTATGCTATATATAGTATAATCGATATATTTATTCTATATAGCATAAATATATAGCATATAGCATAAATTATGAATGATGTTCTTATATGCATAAATGCTGCATTTAACTAGCTTAATTATTACGTTTATATATTTATTTTTTACAATTATAAAAATTAAAAGACTTCTGTTTTCTAACTATGACGAATGAATTTGTATAATTAACTTGTAGTATTTTGTTTAATCTATTTGTGTGCACACGGATACGAGTCCTCAACGCATATATATGAAAAAGAAAAAAAAAATTCAGACGAACTGGATGAATTTTGCCTACACTAATTTTATATACTCATTAGTAAAACAAACAAAGGTGTGATGTAGGTAAGATTATATAAAAAAAAAGGAAGAAAGCATCTAAGTTTCTTAACTTCCGGAAAGTGATCTAATCTATAATAGTATATTAGTCGGCAAATGACTAACACAAGACTTTGTGGTGATATGAGTTAAACTCATACTCATTCTAAACAATATAATCAGTAATCACTAGTGTACATCATCGAGTTACGTCATTCTGTATTTCGCTAGAAAAATTTTCGCGATAAATTAAAACTTTTCATCCAAACTACTTTTCATGTATTTGATTGTGCTTTATATTTTAATGCAAAGTGTATGAGCATTAATGTTTATTATACTCTCTGAGTGAGACCACAATATTGCATGAAATACTGCTACAGGCTACTGGTGCTCTATAACGGAGTTTTGTTATGCACCAACTTATAAGAAAATATTTAGTTCCGCTGCAGTGCAATTAAACATGTAAAGTAAAATACTGTTGAATACTGACGAATTATGCCACTCGTTTTTTCATAATTTATATATATATATATTTTTTTTATCAAAATATAAACGATGCATGGAGAAATGAAAATAAAAACACTATTAGAAAAAAATATTTCACTACGTTTTTTTTTTTTTTTTTTTTTTTTGCATTGCATTGCATACTACGTATAATAGATAATCTAAATACACAGAATATTTTAATCAGTTTTATTTGTTCATAATATTATAACAAAAGAAAGAGGTAGATTGGAGAGACAAAGACAAAGACAGAGAGAGAGAGAGAGAGAATCGTGCTCAAAATTTACATTTACATATACTTAATACAATCAAAATTACTTTACCATACTTCAGTAAAAAAAAATATATATAATAATATATTATATTGGGCTCACTAATTAGAAAATTAGCATATCACTTATTACGTCTCTGTGGCGAGACGATGAGTGGGTATATAAAAAGCTTAAAAAAAAATCTTCGTCATGTCATGAAATATGTAAATTAATCCAAAATGATTATCAACAAATCATGTTTTAAATGTTATCTCTCTTGTTATCAGTTAATTAACATTACAAAAAGTCAATTAAAATTAATTTTTTTATATAAATTCTCAAAAGAAACATCTTATCGTATATAATGTATTTAGTAATAATCTTTTAATATTTTTATAGGTCGCAAATTAACCACAGTTTTATGTTCATCATAATAATGATAATAACTTCTAAGAATTGCTATTTTTCTTGTCTTAAAATGAATATTTTTTTTTTGTCACATAACAGTACAACAATGTATTCCTTTGTTATATATTATACAATTTTTTAATATAATATAACTTTTTTTTTCACCTCAAATTTTCATTAAAAAGTTCCTTTATTCTACTACAAATAAAAAGAAAGTGTAAGATATATAATTATTAATAAATAAAGGATTGTTCACGGATACGGTACCGCGCAGTTTTTTTTTTTTTATTATTATTATTATTTATTTATATTTACCTAATCAAGTTATGTTTTAAGTTAGCTTGGAAAAAAAATGAATAATGGAGGTATATAACTGTAATATGTAAACAATTGTTTCTATATTATAACATATAATACATAAATTTAAAACATAGTGTTCAATTTCATTAAAGTATACAAAAATTAAAAGTATACCACCAGGGCAAATTAACCTTTGCATAAGATACTGTATAGTGTATACATACATACATACATAACATGTAAACTATATAATAATTGTTAAATAACAATTCATAAAGTATATTGACCTGTATTTTTAGATACGTTTTTTTGTTCTGTACTCTGACTGTACACGATTAATATCTTTTTATATTCATAATTTATTAATTATTTATAAATAATAGTTTTTATATTGCTATAGGGGAATTTTAAAGCTTTATTTATGTTCTAAGGGCATGAAAGTTTGAATCTTGCAAAAAAATATATAATTAAAATAAGCATCTGATCTCATATGCATAGTCATTATGGTCATTGTATTGTAATGAACTTTAAAAATACTCATCATGAATATATATATATATATATATATATATATATATATATATATATATATATATATATATATATATATATATATATATATATATATATATATATATAATATATATATACATATATATATATATATATATATATATATATATATATATATATATATATATATATATATATATATATATATAAATATAAAGATAGCGGTATTATTATTTTTTTAATTAGCCAACTCTTTTAAATTGCATTATTTCTGCATTGGAAATATTTCCTCCTTTTAATTTTGGCAGACAGAGATGCGGTGGTAGCGGAAGTTGATTATATTTACGTCTGTCTAAAACGTAACGAGGGCGGTGTACATGACGTCACGAGTGAGTCGTGCTGACGTGTGGGTGGTTGTGTATATTATAGAGATGATGTTGGCGTCACGGAGGGCGATGGAGCAAACTGACCAAATATGCAATTATAAACAATATTACTTTGCTGCTTATGCTTATTACTTCAGACCAGAGCACACCTGCCGTGCGCAGTGGGTTGGCGCGTGTGGTGGGTCATCATCCATAAAGTCATGTATACTGTATTATAGTGTGCAAATTTAACTTACATTTATCACCATCAGCAGTCACGATCAAATTATTTTTCGGTTTAATGATTTGACCTACGAAGTGTACGTGTAGACTACATGCTCGAGAGATACATATATATATATCAGCAAACAAATATTATTAAAATAAATTTTTACTATTATTGTAAATAAGAATTTAAGAAAAGGTATTATATAATATTATTGATTAAATTGAAGCCACTGAAGCCAAAACTATATAATTAAACTGAGCAAGTAATATAAATTATATTGAATTTATATAGAAGGACTTGCAAATATTTTACAGAAATTTTAACATTATAGGTGGTTGCACTCATTCAACGCCATATTTGAGCAGTAATTAACAATGACGAATACAGTTTTTTTTTTATTATTATTATTATTCAAGAATTACAAATATTACTCATGAATTATATAGATTTTTTATAGGTTAAAATGAGCTGTTTGCTTACCCGAGAAAAATAATAATAAAATTATAGAAACACATGAATTTTCCTAAGAAAATTGCCAATTATTACAATTGTCCATATTGTATGTAAAAGCTGAAGCATATTACGCTGTGGAGCGCAATTTCATGCAATATCGATAATTTGTAAAATATTTTTGATATTTTTTCACATCCATTTTTCAGTATATATGTATATGTAGTATAATTATGTGTGTAATTACTTATACAAATAATAAATAAAGTGAAACTAGTATATTAATCTCTATACAATTTTTACTGTGCCTAAGATTACGCTCTAATTTATAAACACTTGGTAGCAATTCAGGCCAAACTCTCGATATTTATCATTTTTTTAAAATAAACTAAATACCGTTATATAGTCATTAAAAATCATACTCTGTAATTTAGTAAAAGTAATACAAAATAAAATCATTTTCCATAATAATATTTAGTTGTTTTACTTTTAATTATATATTGATAAAGAAAACACGTCATGATTTATCTACGTATTTGTTTTAACTTTGTTGAAAAATATATAATAGCGCTCTTATGAAATTTGCAATTAAATTAATTGCACATTATATAATATATAATAAAAGCTGTATTAAGTAAATAAAATAATATTTTTTTTTGAAAAAATAGAGGAAAAAAAAGGTAATGCGTTTAACTTTGACAATCTAGTCCCTCTGTTTACAATGTCAAACAATATAACAATAAATAATAAACAATATTTTAAATATAATAATGAAAAAAAAAAAAAAAAACTATGATTCTCTAAAATGCATTCTCTGCTTAGCTCTAATCTTAGTTTTACACAATTGTCAATAGAAAAAAAAAAGGACTTTGTCATTCCTTTTAATGGCATTACTAAACAAATCAATGCATATAAATTTAAATTAAAAAGAAATATCTGATCTCACATTCTTGAATAAAACGGAAAGAAAATAATGTTACGTCATTTAGGAAAAAATCTTAATTAATTTGCCGTCATTCTATGTTGGAAAAAAAATGTATATGTGGATAATCCTTATCATTTACCAAAAGCTTTATATAAATAATTCCCATAAAGTTTGGATACTTGAACTCATGTAAAAATGTCAATCCAATAAAAGTTAAATTATATATTCCTTTCTATATACATTATCGACGTTTCTATATATATATATACACTTAATTATAAATTACGTTCCAGTGTCAATTTAACTAAAAATTTAAATACTTTGAGTTTTCCAAAAAATATTTAAATTTAAACACAAATTATTGCAATTATATAATCGTTACACGATGAGAAATGAGGCATAGTACACTTTATTTGTTATAATAAAATAGTTTTAACTTTTTAAATGTAGCGGAAATTGAACAAGTCTTCCGCGTACATTATTTGTTTAATTTAGTTGATCGCGTCGTGTGAATGAAAGAAGAAGAAGAAGAAAAAAAATATTTCAAAAAGGTTTCCACGATTAAGAGGTTTCAAAGATCTGGTCCACAGGATCTTGCGGTACAGACGACCGCATACGTAAATTACGTATATTGTCATGAATGGTGTATGATAATTTTAATATTTTATTTCAATATAACATAGTACTACAAAATATAATTATATTACTGCTAAAATTCCTCAATATAAAATTCTGAAAAAGTGAAAACAGAACATTTTCACAAAATTCTACCATACATTGTTGTTATTCTGTTATTCTTTGTATATGTACTGTATGTGTAAATTTTGTATAAAATGTTTTTTGCTTATGTGTATCTTCCACGTGTTCATTTATGTCCAAGGTTTTGTAAATTATTCTATTTGTATTCGCGTTAATCCCTCATCCCTCGCAATGCCTTAATAAATTTATTAATTATTACTATCAACATAACTTGCAAATTTGCTATATTTGCAAATTTGTTATATTTATATAACATTTTAATTTGTAAAAGTAAAGTCATTAAACCAACAATTAGAAAAAACAAAAACACTACGTACGTATTACGTATAATGTTTGCAACCAATAGCAAAACATAATTGCTTCAAATCATTTTAACAAACAAGAGTGCAATAAAAAGTAGATTGCTAATTTCCTTCATAGATTCAAATCATATTGTATACTGTATTTACGTATTTACTCCCAGCGATAACGTTAGATATTTAATCATAAACTTTCAATGCTTTCCATTTTTGACTTGTGCTGATGTTTATCAATTTGAGTAATACAAATATATAGAATAAATTAAAAGTTCTCTTTCTCCTTGTCAAAATTTGTCATTTATAAATCACGATTTTCCATTTATAATTTTTGTTTTCAATGTATCAACGTAAATATTTTATCAATGTGTATTTATGTAATTTAGCAATTAAATAATAACATATCTTTTGCATTTGGTATAAGTATTCAGTGGCTATAAAGCTATCCATATTTAACAGTTTCAATTTTCAAACGTATATAAAAAAAATAATAATAGCAAATAAAAAATTAATAATAATAATAAACACACATACATTTCCTTAATTTTAAAATACAAAATTTCATGAAAAAAATAAGGAAGCAGTTTTTGTTTGCATAACATTTTCACTATATAACATATTGTCAGAGAAAATCACACTTCCCTTAGAAATGCAATTGTATAGTAAAAAAAAAAAAAGTAATTATGATTACTACAAGACATGCTATATAAATATATAAAAAAAATGAAAATGAAAATGAAAAAAAAAAAAAAAAAAAAAAACACTGAATTTAAAATGAGAAGGAAAACAAATCTCTCTCCTAAAGACTTATTGTTTATAACATAATGTTTGTTTTACTATAATAAAATAAACAATAGATTTCACGGGTGTTAGCAGTGAGTGCCTTATAATACAATAAGATATTTAAAATAAATACATTATATATCTATTTGTTAGAACTACCAGAAGGGAGGGGTTCATGGCAAATAAGAAATACACAACACACGTGTGTATTATTCTAATGTGAATAATAATAAAAGTTAGTTTACATTTGCTCTAGTTGGTAGATTTCAAGTTTATAATACCTATATAACAAGAAAAACAAGGTCGTTAATTTATCTAACATATAAAATGTTTGCTGAGAAAATGTTATATAAAATATTTTAATGATATTATTTAATTTTTTTGTTCAACATTTAAATTTGTCTGCGGGGAACAAAAAATCAAGGAACATATAAACCTATGAAATAATACCACTCTAGTTTTGAGAAGAACAAGAAGTTTTTTTTTTTTTTTTTTATAATCATACGATCATTGAGCATTAAAAACACTGAAATATAACATTTAATTATTTAACTTACAAATTTATGTAAGCATCGCAGAAAACTGGGAGCTTCATATATATCCAATTTTTTATAACTTTAAATTTATCATAAATATGTATAGGTATTAAAATTAATAGGTTATTATATTAGGTATATGGTATAAGGACTTCAGGAGGTCCTGCATAATGTAATCACTGCGATCCAAAAAATATTGACTTAATAAAAGCATAAAACTATGTATTTTATCATACTTTATTTATAATATTGATATAATATGGCTATGTTTTATTGTAATAGACCCCCCCCCCCCTCCCGTCTAACACTCTATCTATAGTAAATCTTATGCAAGATCTAAATAATGTATGTAAAAAAAAATGTTTTGCAATAAAAGTTCAAACCTGAACCAATTTTTTTTTCCTTTTAATAAAATGAAACTGGTTTTGTTTCCACTATAAACCTTTTATTCTTTGCGGGAATCATGCAACTTTTATCGTATATAACCAAAACCAAAGGAGTAATATTATAGTTATACTTTTATTTTCTTAAGGACATGACAATTGCTCTGGTAAAACACAAATAATTTATTCTACCTTGTATACTGAACTGTTGGAGAAAGTATAACTTGCGCTGTGAGTCATACAATAAGATACGAAAGACAATAAAATAAAAATACATTGCTTGATTAATTACTTACTGTATTGCCATTTAAATTGTTTAAACTTTATTAAATCATTAAGCAATTACTAATTATATATTTTATAATAAAGTTATTTATGAATTTAGATAATAAGGCCAACACATAAAATATAATTAAAAATTATTAAAGCATTAAAATGGCTTTTAGTATTATTTATACAATTCATAAATTTTATTTAGTAAACAAAAATATTTGATTTACTGTTAAAAAAAACACAAGCTACTGCTAATGAACTGTGGCCTAAATTACTATTTATGAGTGCTCCTTTAATTATTTTTATATAATTATATAAGCAATGTTACATACTTTTTTGTTACTGTGTAAGTGCAAAAACACGTAAAATAATTTTGGTAGTACAAAAATTAAACGACGTACAATATATGTACAAAATATGTATTTTATATGATACTGTATAATATAGAAATGAAGAAAAAGAGAGACATACAGACAGAGATGCTAATGGAAACAATCAACATTTATGTCAAATATGGTCTACATCCGTGAGCTAAAATCTCGCTCTTAATGACACGTACTAACGTAAAATATATTTACACTGTCTAGTAAGTACATCAACTGAGGCTGTAATGTTAATTTTTAAATGAAATTTGCATACTCTGCAAATTTATAAGCGTTACCATTTCTGCCAAAAGGAATACTTTTGATCGTATGTAATTTGCAGATGATAAGGAAAAAAAAACATAGAACGAATAAATAAATAAGCAATCATAATATTTAAATATATACCTTATTGAACTGACAACGTTTTTCTAATTAAATTTTTGCTATGTGCGTCTAATTGATTTATTTAAATTTATATGACCTCCAGCGCTGTTAACATTTTTCTCATTATAATATTGTGTTAAACAGTTGCATCACACACTCTGTATGTATATTTAATAATTCGATATGCACTGACATAATTAAACAAAAATTGTTTAATGTATATATTTTTCATGTCTTGTTATTAATTCCATAAAGCTGAAACCTTGACACATAAATTTTGTATACAATTTAAGTTAGAACTTCCTATGTATACTGTAAGAGTAATGTAACTTTATCTTTTAAAACACTATAACTTATTGTGGCTTTTCGGAAAATTAAAACCTCAGTAAGTGATTCACTTTACTCGAGAAGCTATAGAAAAGTGATTCAACTGCTGTTTGACAGTAAACTATATATTATTATATAAATATTCAATTGTTACCAAGTTACACTTCATAAATCATTTTTATATAGCAATACTATTATTCTGCTTATTTAAATGTATTTAGAACATTAATTTCACTACCCACAATCTCATCTACGCATCCATTGTTGTTGAAAATTGATTGATAACTGTTATTTGCAGAGGATTTAATTATCATAGAAAAGTAGAAATGGGTGCCAAAGATTGTATTATTAAATTTATATTATTATTATAATTATCTTGTAGGCGGTAACTGGGACATGCGGGTGGGTCTATATTTTTCTGATTTCATTTGAAGCTTCAGATTTTAAATATTTTTAAAAGTTTTAAAGATACATAGGAACTTCATATTTAAAAAGGTGCTTCTAATGTACTATTATTGATACAAAAAAATTATCTGGGGTAATCTAGTTTCTCTATATAGACCACACTGCATTCAATAAGGGAGGGAAATATGCTCGATATTTAGGGGGGGGGGGAGATGACAAAGTAATATTGAAGTTTTGTGTCAAATTAATATCGCAATAATTAGAAATAATACCCCTTAATATACTTTGCAGACCGCAGACTATTACATACTGTATAATAATATAGAAAAAGTATATGGACCTAATGCTAATTTACTGCTCAGTAAAATAAGTAAATAGAATTACTTTTGTTGTAATTGAAACTTAAAAGCAATTTTATAAAGAATGAATACAACTTTAGTTGACAACTTAATAAAGCTGTTTGATACTTATAAGAACTACATAACACTTCAGGTCGCCTTAAATGGTCAGTAAAAATATCTAAATCAATATCAAGTGTCGAATTTCATTTTATTAAAATAGTGAAATAAAATTTTATATATTTAAAAACATAATATAGGTATGTTTTAAATAAATGATGATCAAATTTCACTCTATTTTATAGCATCGACTCTTTGTGCTTTTATTTATGAAGTCATTGTGGAAATAATAAAATTGTCTTGGATATTTTAACCACACCCCGTCCCTTGAAGCGTTTGTGTGATTGTTCAAATTGAAGTAATAATAATAATAATAATTATATATATATATATATATATATATATATATATATATATATATATATATATATATATATATATATATATATATATATATATATATATATAGAGAGAGAGAGAGAGAGAGAGAGAGAGAGAGAGAGAGAGAGAGAGAGAGAACATAAGGGTTTTATTTTTAAACTTAAGATAGAGTTAAAACTAACGCATAAATCAGGGTCAAGATCAGAGACCTCCCGCACTGCACAGTCAATACAGTACATATGCAACAATAAAGGTCACAAAGACTTTTGTAAAAGGTGACATCATACAAAAAAGTAGCTCTGTAAAGTACTAAACATTATTATAGTGAGCGGCATTTTACGTCCGTAAAAGAAAGAAAACTTTTAAGTAAACCGACTTTAATGTTTAAAATTTGTTACAAAAAGGTCAAATTCATAGGTCAAGGAAATGTTTAATACTGATGTATGTATAAGTATTCGTACTTTTATTATATTATTTCTATTGTTTTTAAAAGTGTAAAAAAACGTAAAACTATTGTATATAAAATAAAGAAATTGAGAAGAGCATATATTATAACATTAACAAAATGTAAATAAATAATACACGAAAATTAAGAAAATAAAGTTCAAAAAACTTCCTTGTTTTTTTTTTTTTTCTGATAAAGTAAACGATTGAAAAAGTAGTACAGTTAATAATAAAACAGATTTTAATTAAAAAGACAAACAAATGCCAAAACACATAATATTATTGTCACAGCCACTCAAATTTTATTCAATTTTTACCTAATATAGGCTCACAATTTATTCATGGAGATTTCATTTATTGTAATGCTTTGTTTACAAATGCATGGTGTTTTTTCCATAAGGTATAACTGAATTAAATTTTATATTACAGTGTCCATAGGTGCAAAGTAAAATTATTTAATTTATTAAAATATAGTTCTCGTACTCCAAGCGTTTTGTTTTTATCTGTATAAATTTAAAAACAAAAATAAACTTTTTTGTCTTTATTGTTATTATTATTATTATTATTTTTTTAAATCAAAATTTTAATTTATATATTTAATAGTATAAATATAATTCGAATGAGAGTTAAAATAAGATTTTGAATCAATTTTGTTAATATTTCAAAATTAATTTATAAATTGGATACAAATGATTCATATCAAAAGTTCGCTCCAGAAGTCTCTCACGTCATCATTGTTAATGTTTATATGCATGCCATAAACAATGCTATTTTTAGTCACATCCACAAGCATTGCAATTCTGAAATAGAATTGTGTGATGTCATATATGTAAAATTCAAAAATATTTTCCTCTTTCCTCAATGTGAATTACTCGCTCATTAATTTATTATTGGCTAAATAATATTTATGAAAGTATAAACATGGTCCTTTTTATTTCGTTCCTATATACATATAAAAAAGTTGAAAGAGGTTAAAAAGCCATGCTCATTTTTAGCACAATAATTTTTGTAAGGACCCCCGCATCCTTACTCACGAAGCACGATTCTTTTAAAAACATGGATTATTAATTATAACCTAGAAGTTGAGATAAAAATATTTTACTTATCCAACTTTTTACCCTACCCTTTTACACTAGAAGTGAGTCGGAGATTTTACAATAATATTTTACTTGCTATGATCTTTAATTTTTAAATATATTTTAAGCTTTAACTAATATTTAAATTAGAAAAATTTGACAAATTATTTTTAACCTTATAATAGTTATTTAAATAATTTGAACTATTCATATTCAAATTAAGTTAATGAATATATTCATGTATGCTTATTATGTATACATACAGTATACATAAGACATATACCTACGCATTTAAACTGACATGACCACAAAAAGAGATGTGCCTGAGACGAAAAAAAAAAAAGTGTTCTAAAAATTTCTTATAATACGCAAAAGGTGGAAAGTTGTGTTCAAAGAAGTAAATATTCAACTTCTCTCTCTCTCTCTCTCTCTCTCTCTCTCTCTCTCTCTCTCTCTCTCTCTCTCATCTTATCAAGTAAATAAACCCAACATCCGCGTGACTTTGTATGACTTACCTCTTTGATAACGTGGTATAAGGAGAGGAGTGTTATATTCACTGCAACACGTGAATACAGCGATTCAAAACTTCACTACATACATATTTTTTTATACGATAAAATCATATATTTTAATACCAAGATTTAATTTTTTGTGTTTTAGTTTAATTTTTTAAACGTTAAAAAAATTGCTTTAACGTGAAAATTATTTTAATTACAACTTTTGGTCATGTTGATAGTATGTCGACAGCAAAATCATGTAAAATTTACATATTATTATTTTTATTTCATTCCGAATTGATCAAAGCAGCATATAAAATTATCGCATATGTTTTGTAAAAAATCAAAATTGTAAACTATATCACCACTTTATATATTTAACAAATTTAAGATCATACTTTTACAAGAGAGCTATTAAAATTATACACTAGAGATGAGGGCTAATGCAACGGTAGTTCTTAATAAAAAAATGAACTGAAGCATGATAGTTTTCTTATTGCAATATTACATTTAAATGTAATCATGAGAAATATATAGATTATATTTTACATTAATTAAAGTTTATAGCTCGCGAGTGTATAGTTATTTACTGTATGATCGTATTTAAAAGAAGATCATGCACTGGATGCTGCAAGACTAAAAAAAAAAAAAAAAAAACAAGATATTTTGTCCTCAATTTCTTATTGCGCGCTTCTGGTGAAAACGGAATTAATATTAATGCCTTAATAGCTGCTGTTTGCATAAAATTTCTTCATAAAAGCTAATAGAAAATTCATAATGATTCGGTGTACATTAATTGAATGATAGTTATTAAATTTATACCATATTATAATTATTTTCTATATACTTATAATTTAAAAATACGTGAAAGTATAAATTATTGCAGTTTGCTCAAGTTTCAAATAACTCAATAACACAATAATAATCCAAAATGTGAAATAGATATCTTCCATGCATAAAAATATTTTAGTGTACCGTAAGACAAATTATATTGACACGTAATGTATAAATATATAAGTTCAAGTATATATATACTTACAAGAAGTGCCGTATTGATTTTTTTAAAATTAAGTCTATGATTTCATCCTGTAATCTTATTTATATGTTTTATCTTTCACATCGAATGCGATATAGAAAGTAAAATAATAATAATAAAAGTGTACTAACTCTTTTTATCTCTATAAAACTTTTGATTATACGGTAAAAGATTAAAAATTATTAGAACACACCGTGCACAATTCAGCAGACTGTAAAAAAGTAGATTGAACATTTTTAACAAAATGTTAAAAAACTTCATAAATTTTGCTGATTGCTGTTATAAAAAGTATGTATGGATGAAAATTTTACCTTAAATTAACCTATCATTATTATGCCGATCAAAGTATTATCGTCAAGTTAATATACTATAGACGTGCCTTCATAATATGGGCATAAATAATAAAAAGCAAGTTGTTATTTTTACAGCCTATACAATTTTGGTAGCGTCTTCTATTTCTTAAATTAAGAATCGATAATATACATTATTGGTAAACGCGCCTATATATGCTTATATAATATATTGACCTCATGTCGCACACTCGTTTTGTTTCAGCAGAGGGTTGCATGCAGAGATGCTGCAACAAATCCTGCGAGATCTCTGGGTGGATCCCGAGCTGTTAGCTAAACTGGACGATGACCAAAAACAGCAACTCTTCTGTAAGATGCGAGAAGAACAGGTGCGAAGGTGGAAATTATGGGATGACGAACAACTGAAACTTGAATCTGCTCGCAAAGATGGCATCCAAGAGACCAACAAATCAAGTAAAAAATGCTTTTATATTGTAATCGCACAAAGAATCCACACTCATTATATTATAAGAAAAAATAAGTTAATTGATATAAATAATGGACGAATATAAATAATGGATGTTATATGGAAGATATATATATGAGAATTTTTTTGCAGACTTAAAATATAATTATATTTAATTGTCCCTTTTGACTTTGGTCAATTAACTTATTCAAAACTTATAAATTAAATTTTTATATCTAATTTTTCATGATATTTTTTAGATGGCAAGAAGAAAGTTCAGTTTCGTGTGGGAAATGATGGAGAACCGTGGGTTTGGGTGATGGGTGCTCACCCTGATGACAAATCTATTGAGCAGATCCTGGAAGAGGAGGCTCGTCAAAAGGCGCTAAACTTGGCTAAACGCGAGGCTGAAGAATTAAGGTAATTCATCCTGTTATTACGTTAAAATAGATGAAGGTGTAAACCAACGTTTTATAGCTATTTTATTATTATTTAATGTTTTTGTTGTTGTTTTTTGTTTTTTTACAGGAAGAAAATCGAGGCTGAGCTACTGATTGAAGAGGAATCATGGAAAGTAGAGAAAAGAAAAGGAAGTGACTGTTTAGACATCTACAATTCAGCAGAGGAAATAAAAGAAGCTTTCATTAAATCTCCAAGTAATAATCGTAAAATTATTGAACTACCGGAGAATAATAGAGAAGCACTGCAGGAGTTAAAATTTAACAAAAAGGTACCAAATTATATAGTTACTTTGAAATGTTTTATTTTCTACACTATAATAAATAAATTGGCAGTGCAAATATAAACTATCTATAATCAAAATTAAAAAGTATATTAAATATTTATAAGTCATAAATATTAAATATATATACAGAATTAAAATTTCATTTTTCTTAAATTTCAGCCAACTGGTGTTGCCTCCCGTGTTGCTCAGTGGGAAGAACGTTTAATGGTAGAAAGATCAAATCAAATATTTCACACTTTGCAGAAAAAGAAGCAAGAGCTGGTGCATGAGGCAGAGAAAGATGGACAAAAACAGGAGGAGTTGTGGAAGGAGCAAGGTGAGAAATTGAAAATTAGAATTTCTTGTGGACTGAGACTTAGAGGATCTTATGCAAAAAAATTAATAATAAAATAATAATAATTATTATTTACTTTTCATGAGTTTTGTTTATAATAATAATAAATAAATAATCGTCTTTATTCGGGGAAAAAAAAAAAAAAAAAAAAAAAGCATATAAAAGAAAAAAATATATAACTTTTGAAAGGACGAGGTTTAAGCCTGACTTAATGTAATTTTTAAAAGTATAGTATATAATAATATATTTTGCACATCGCTATTGGCTTTATAGAACTATCATGTTCCCAAGTGTTGGCAGCAATGTTTGTCCCTAATTTGCGAAACCCCATTGATAAATACAAACTTCGTCCCAAAAAAACTTGTATTAATTAATAATTAATTTCGATAACTTCTTTTATTTTAATTTTGTGATCCCGTTTATTTTTATTCAGAAAATAACATTTTAATACATATTTTGTAATGGTCTATGTATAGAAAAATTTGCAAATCGTTTTTTAATATGCACAAAGTTTGACGCGTAATTTAAAACTATATGTTTTATTAATATTTTACTAATATTATTTCTACTATGACTTTAAAGTTCAAAGTAAAAGAAAAATGTGTTTTGCTAATATATTTATATACGTATATACCTATTTCAGAGCGCAAAGCTAAGGAAGCAGAGCAGCAGATACGAGAGATTGCCAGAAGAGCAAGAGAAGAACACAGACGAACTTCAGTGTTGATGGAAGCCTCGTCCCCTCCACCCTCACCACATGAAAGATTGAGTCACACACCTCTGCTAAGCTCGCCTTCCTCAGAGCAAGGAGTCAAGTATGTGTCAATCATGTTACCATATTAATAATATCTTCAAGAAGTGGGAAACAATTATAATACTAACCATTGTATAAAAATTTCAGCAACTATTCAAATCCTACATCATCAGAGCGTGTTGATCTCCGTCCACCTAATAAAGAAGCAATTTATGAATGGTTTCATAAAGCAGAAAAAATACGCCAAGCTGGTATTGATCCAGGAACAAATAAAACAGCACCTTGGTTTCATGGCAAGTAAAAATATATATATATATAAAAAAAAAAAATAAAAAAAAAAAAATAAAATAATAATAATAACAGGCTAAAAATAAAATAAATAATAATAAAAAATATATATAGGCCTATATATTATATTATAGGCCTATAATATAACATTAACATAATTGTTATATCTTCAGGTCTAATATCTCGACAAGAAGCCGAAAGTTTACTCAAAGATGAGCAAGTTGGAGCATTTTTAGTCCGTGTATCTGAGAAGATATGGGGTTATGCTATAAGTCTGAAAGAAGAAGGTAGATGCAAACATTATCTTGTAGATGCATCTAATGGACATTACCAGTTCCCAGGAAATAACCAAATCACCCACAAATCCCTAGGTAAGTTCTCAGTATTTTATTAAACACCAACAAAATCAATTATCCAATTATAATTAGCAATTTTAAACATTTTTATAATGCTATATAAGCCTAGAAAATTCAAGCTATTACACAGAAAATAGTTTACTATATAAAAGATTCAGTAAAATGTTAGAATTGCCTATTTGTAAATTAATGATAAAGAAAAGGATAGAAAAACCAGCAAGGGCCTTACCACAGTAGAAGTTCTATGGAGAGGTCGAGGTCTTGCATGGCACAGTATAATGTTATAAAAGTTTCTTTATAACTTGAGAGCTTTCGTCATATGATAATGACATTATCAATCAAAAGAGAAAATTACTTGAGCACATCACTGAGCAGTGTCTTGTCTTGTACTAGACAAGACACTGCTCAGTGATGTGCTCAAGTAATTTTCTCTTTTGATTGATAATGTCATTATCATATGACGAAAGCTCTCAAGTTATAAAGAAACTTTTATAACATTATACTGTGCCATGCAAGACCTCGACCTCTCCATAGAACTTCTACTGTGGTAAGGCCCTTGCTGGTTTTTCTATCCTTTTCTTTATCATTGATCCTAACCGCGATGGTTTTTTCCTTAAATTGATTATTTGTAAATTAAAATTAATAATAATAATAAATTATACTGTATCAAAGTTTTAATAACTTTTATAATATACTATTCGTCAATTTAATTACTAGCTGTATATGGAATATAAATCATCTCAGTTAGGTATGCTGCTAGAGGTTTAACCAACAAAGGACCAAGGGCGTTACTATTCTATACTGTAGGAGATTTTTGCACCCATACCTGAGTGACAATTTTGCTAGCACAGAGATAATTAACACATCTATTACTTTAATGATGAGTACTGGATAAAAATATGTTTATTTACTCTGTGTGAGCAAGATTTTCACCAAACTATAGGACTCTCCTCACTATGGTAATAAAGTCCTTGCTGATTTTCTCTTTCCTTTAAAATTTAATAATAATTAATATTTTTATGATAGTTATAACATTATTAATAATCTTGGTTTTATATTTTCAGCGGATCTCGTGTCATATCACAGTTGGGAACCAATCACAGCTGTTGGCAAAGAACTGCTTAGAAAGCCATGTGCTTGGAGAACACCTCCAGAAATCTTAAGCAACTCTACTCCCAACAGTAAAACATAAAGAGAAATTGCAACGTTAGCAAATCCAGACTGTACATTTTTTTTTGTTCTTGCTAAAATTTTAGAACTGAAAAAATTTCTGTTTTAAATATTAATTGAATATTTTGATAAAAGCATTCTAATAACACAAAACATATTTTTGAGAAATTTTTAAATAAAATAATATGAATAATCTTATTTTGAAAGCTACATGTTTATATATCTTAATATTTGTCTTAATTATTTCTAGTGCCACTTTATATCAATATGAAAGTGTGACTGTATATCCTTTTTTTTTGTTGTATTAATTACACATTATATTAATATAATATAGGCCTAAGCTAATACAGTAATAAAATAATTTTTGATAGAATAATGTAATGAGAGCACAATTTTGAATCCTGTTCCTTGTGAAATTTCAAGTCCAAATTGAAGAAGAAAAAAAAAAAAAAAAAAAAAAATGAAGAAAAACCTGACTGAAAATTAAAAATTTGTTTACTTCCAAATAAGTTATAGTTTTTTTCCAATTTGATAAAAACTAAACATAAATAATTTTCTACTTACTTATTAGATTTGTATCCAATTTAAAATTATAGAAATCAATCTTTGGCATACTTTTTGTAAAAAATTTGGCAGTACAAAACAGCCATCATGTATTATAGTTTGTATAGGTATATTAAGTATACAAAAGTTAAAGAAAATAGCTTATAGGGAACTTCTATTATCTTCTCTTAATATGTAAAAAGAAAAAAAGGAAAAAAAAAAAATCAAATAATATCAACAATAAAAAAAAAATCAATTTTATAATAATTTTCTAGGATATAAAAGATAAAAATGTGATTAAATTAAGTCTTTTTAAGCCATGGTACCACAATATGTTTGCAAATGTTTGTGTCTGTATTGGTGTGTAATATAATTGTGATTTCTAATATTAATTAAAATAATTAAAATATATTAATGGGTTTTTATTATTTTTAATGTCATTAGATAAAAATGTAACCCTATTGAGCTGTAAATATTGTAAATATTAAATATTGAGCTGTAATCCCTATTGACTCATAAATTCACGTAATTTTCACGTAAGAATCCAAATAACATTGATAGATAGCTGTATCTTCACGTAAGAGCTATGCGAATTTACGAGTCATTGTGAACAGCTCATAATTTTTTGATAGAATGATAATCTTTTTTTTAATTAAAAAAAATCAATTTATTATTTTTGTTTTCAAGAATTTTACAGTATGTATAAAAGAATATAAGCAAACATGCCGACATTTATTAATAATGCTAGATCAGATTCTAGTATATTTAATTGATAATTATACAAAAGCTATACTGACAAAAGTTGGCAAAAACAAAATTTTAGGTATTATTGTTTTATTTTTTAAATATAGGTATACTTATGTTGCATTAAAATTATTTATCCTATATAAATTTAATCATTTGATATAAAAACACATATTATGAAAAATTATGTAATGGGAGACAGTAATGTACTTGTTAGACTAACAGGGAAGCCACGGTAGAGAAAATAACTAACCCAGGCACAAAAACTATTAATGCATTAAGCGACTGTACTGTATGTACTAGCCACTCATATTGCTCTGTAGAGAGAGAGAGAGAGCTGCATTCCCCAATTTTTCCTAATTCATACATGTGTTTTTCTATCAAATCTTTTTATTATCAATCATTGCATAGTCCATTTTTTGTTAATATTTATTATCAAATAAATGATATTTTTTAAAGCTTTTTGCAAAATACAGTACTCAAATTCAAATACATTAAATCCATTTATATATATAAAAAAAAACATTTATTTGAGGATAAAAACATTGTGGCAGATATATAAATGTTTAAAAAAAAAAACATGATAATAATAAAACTTTAAATTGAAAATTAATTAAATGCAAAAATTCTCTAATTTGTAGAATCTACATTTTTTTTTTCAATCAACTTTGAATTTAAAAAGCTCTAATCATTCTATGTCTTATTGTCTTTTATGTTACGATTTTTTAACATTTATAAATAAAACAAGTAACCTATTGAAAGTAAATTAAAGGTTTAACAAACCCAGGGGGTGATTCTGTAACTTTTTTGTTTTGTTGCAACAAACAAATTTGCATTAGATGTCGAATGATTTCGTTCGTTATGAAGTTACAGAATCAGCCCCCCAGTGAGCTTAAATTGTTAATTAAGTATTTATTGCATTAATAAGATCTTAGTCATTGCAGCCAAAGATAAGTTAAGTAGATTTAACAAATCCTATTTATTGTCCCAGTATTTTTTTTTCTTTCAAATTTTCAAAATATTAACCTTTGGTATAGCAGTTTTACACCAAAAAAACTTAATTGAGAATAGAATAGATATTATATAATATGTATGTATTATTGAAATAAGTTTAAGCTAGCATAGGTTGTAACTTGCCATTGTCGAACAGACTCTTGCAGTCAGTGCCACCACCAATGCACTGGCCCTTCACAAACACCCGAGGAACCTGCAACAGCAACGAGACACTAAAATTAATTCAACTTATAAACAAGCGGAAAAATAGTAGAATTCCTAAGTTTTAAGAGCTATAGAAAAAAAGTTATTTACGGAAATACATAATTACAAGTTATTGTTCCTTTATTAATCAAAACCCCTGCAGTCCTGCACACAATTGATATACATACCGGTATTAGTGCTGTCAAAGTCAGCATAATTTTTGAATTCGGATTATGGATAAGAACTTATCCGGATCGAGAAATCCGGATTTCACGGACACAAATTGCATCCAGATTATAATTAAGTAACTAAATTCAACAAAAATAGTCAATTTCAGGAGGGGGGGGGGGGGGGGCTACAAAAGTCAGCTTGGATCAAGTATAAGTATTTATCCAATTATCCGGATTTTTGATCTGGATCTAATTATCAATCAGTAATGTGATCTGGATACAAATTCGGATGAGACAATTTTTTTTATCAAGCTTTCAAAATCTGGACATTTTTTTGACAGCGCTATGTAATACATTATTATAGAGTGTACTGGTGAGTTTCCAATTTCATACCTTTATAGCTTTATTGGTTTTAGGAGATATATTGATATTAAATATCCTGATTAATATGCTGCTAATGATGGTGTTGAAAAATAAATAAATGAAGTGTTTGCCAAGAAAATTACCCAAAATTACTGAAATTAAGGGCATTATAATTTTTTAAAATTATTGTACATGTACAGTCCACGCCACCTAAGGATGCCACCAATAAGAGAACAGCTAAAAACTCTCCATTTCATAACATAACCCTACCTCCTAGTGACCTTGATCGCTTGAGTGTCTATTGGCTCGTGGCTCGATTTTAAATAATCGCGAACATCCTTAGGTGGCACGGACTGTATACTGTATGTATGCTAGTAATCTTCACGCCATTCTATAATTCCAATTCTATAAGGAGCTTGTACAGGATTAACGCTTTGAAATAGCTATGCATAAATGATTTGATGTGTTCAAGTTTATTGTACATTCCTCCCAAATAAATCTGACTGCTTGCGTTAAAGTTTCTCCATATAATTAACATTTAGAGAGATTAACGCTTTGGTCAGATTTATTTGGGAGGAGTGTATGCCTGCTTGCCGAGTTTGATCTAAGCTGCAGTATACATACATATGTATGTTATGAATACATACATATGTATGTTATGAATACATACATAATGTCATATCTTACCGTCCTAGCCCCAGTCATTTCTCCAAGAACTGCCTTAATACTGTCTCCATCATCTCGCTTGTCCAATTCAATGGCAGTGTACTTTTGGTTCAGCTTATCAAATACCTGAAACATTATAAGAAAAACATAAAAATTACATTATATAAAAACAAAAAAAGAAGTTTGTGTTATTCTTTTTACACTCTTCTACATACCTCTTTTGCCATTCTGCAGTATGGACAGTAGGTCGTGGAAAAAATCACCACCATATCACTAGCAATGAGCTCTTTCACAAGGGTAGCAATAGGACCACTCATATCGACAGGTTCTGGCTTACTGAAAATAAAGCCCATTATTGGTCTTGATGTCTGAGCTCTGCTTACTAAAATTTGCAAGTAAAAAAGCTACTTTTCTACAAATCAGAGCAAGAGAATCGTCACTGAACCGTCTCTTATATATGCATACAACACTCTATTATACACTGGTGCTTCGGATTCGATGTCACAACCTGCACTCTCTCTTTTCAAGGTCAGAGTTAATTGTAGAAAATGATTATAATCAAGCAATTTTAGGCTACGTATTAAAATAAATAAAGCCAAGACCAAAGTTCATCAGGCCAAAGAAATAAATAATGTTACCTCTATCAGAGATTTTCAAGTGCAAAAAATTGCAAATAAATCAGTTCAACTGCTGTTGAGGGGGCGTGGTTTTGACAGAAAGCGCAGCCGCACTCCGCAGCAAGAAAGTTACAAATTTTAAGTATTATGCATAAAAGATTTCGGCATGCAATTTTGCAGATTTGATAAGAGATGAATTTAAGCATCTAAATTAATTTTAAGATTCCAAATTAGTTTTAATTAATCGGTGTGAAAATGATTATTTTTTTATAAATTGAAATTTTCAGTGGGAAAAGCGCAAGTGAAAATCATTAAGCGTAACATTTCGTCAGCTGGTAGCAGAAAACGTCAATTTTGCCACGGTGGATGAAAACATTGTAAAAATGAATGAATATTTTAATAATTACTGTGTAAATAGCTAGACAAGCACTATTTAGAATGTTATTTTTATTTATTCATTCGAATTACTAAGTTTTTGGTTGGAATACTTTGATCTAAGGATTTCCCAAAGAGGCAAGTTTTGATTGACTGGGCATATCGATTTTTTGACCCTTGTTTTGTTTTTTACTAAAATATGCATTCTATGAACAAAGACAATAAATTTATTTATTTATTTTAGGAGACATCAAAATGCCGTGTCCCGGGAATGGTATTTACGTGGTACAGGGTGAGATGTCCACCCTGTTAACTGCAATGAGAAGAGGAGCAAGATGGTCATCGCACAGTTATGTGGTAAATATGATTGATATGCAAATAGAACAATCCTTTAATTCCTTTGACAATTATGTATGTATCAAATACATACATGTAGTAATTTAATGATTATATTTGCTAAAATTATAACTTAATATGCTTACATATTAAATACATACATAGTTTTTTTTAGGTCATATTAAAATTATATGTACAGTACATATATACATGTATACCATGTACATACATATGTATTATATGATACATATCCATATGTATGTATATTTATTTCCAGGATGAAGAACAGGATGCATTAATACGAAGCTTTACTGATTTAAAAGATGTTTTAAATCAGATTGGTGATCTTAGAGAGCTTGATCCAAATCATTTCTTAGGACCATTTTTAGAGGTGATACGTTCTGAAGAAACAACTGGACCAGTTACTAGTCTGGCTTTATCTTCTGTCAATAAGTTTCTCTCTTATGGTCTAATAGGTATTTATATATGAAAAATCGTACAGATATGAAAATCGTATATAACAAAGCACACAATTATAATTCTCTATTTGTTTTATTCTTCATTCACAGATCCCAAGGGAAGAAGTGTACCTGCTACAGTGGAGAACATTGCTGATGCAGTTACTCATGCAAGATTTGTAGGCACAGATCAAGCTAGTGATGGAGTTGTTCTTATGAAAATTCTGCAGGTATGATTGAGTACAGTAATATAGATTTTATAGTGAAACATATTTATATTATACATTTGGTGATGTTTCTAGGTGCTAAGAACTTTGATTCTGTCACCTGGTGGGGTCATGTTAACCAATGAGAGTGTATGCGAAATCATGCTGAGTTGTTTCAGAATTTGTTTTGAAATGAGACTCAATGGTAAGATTAACAAAGAAATGTTTTAAAATGTGATAATATTAATTGTTTGATTATACTTTCAGAACTATTGAGAAAGTCAGCAGAACACTGTTTGAAGGACATAGTTCAACTTCTGTTTTTCAGGTTGCCTGAGTTTGCAGATGATCATAGAATGTCTGGAAAGGTACATTAATTTGTTTTCAGATTTCACGTAGATGCAGAAAGAGTAATTGTGATTTTAAACGTGTTAATTATATTTTAGAAGCTAAAAATGCGAGCTGGTAGTATGGACTCATCAGGTCGTAAACAAAAGAAAGCTCGACCTAATTTGAGGGTAAAGACATCTCGACAGAAACAAGATGAAGGCAGTAAGCCTCCGCCAAATATTGAAGAGAAACCTGATGTACCTGAAACTACATCTGATAATGTGGATCCTGCATCCCCACAACCTTCCGAGGATAAAAATGAGCAGGGTATGTACAATATGATGCTCTTTATAATATGTACTTCACTCTTTTGAATTTATTATCAGATTTTAATTCCAGCATTTAAATTTTATACATTGATTGAAATGTACTGATTAATATAATTTATTTTCAGCTGTTGAAAATGTACAACCAGAACAAGTAAAAACTCCAACAGAAAATACATTTCTAAGTGCAGCTTCAACCAAAACTCACTTATCTACTACACCAATGACACCAGCTGGTAATATAGTTGATATGCAAGGTTCCATTCATCAGTCTCCTGTAATCCTTGAAGAAGATCAGCAAGCTGTAGAAACAGAGACTTCAGAAGCTCCACAAAGTCCACAGAGTGAGTCCGAGGCACCAACATTACCTGAAGTAAAACCCAACATAGATTGTGGTCCATGTGTTGTGATTACCATGGAGCCTGATAACTTATCAGATGTTGTCACTGAAGAGGAGGCCCAAAGTTTACTAAGTGTTGAAGAAAAACAAGAAAATGATGAGGCAATTGAAGGAAATTCCCTTGAAAATTGCCAAGAAAAGGTAGAAGTGGAAGAACAAGTAGAAAACACTGATACAACAGTCATTGAATATGTCCCTACTGAAGATAAAAGGACAAATTCTTTAACTCCAAGTGTAGAGAACGAAAATCCACAAAATGAGGATTATATTAATCCTCAAGGAGTAAGATTCATGGCTCAGGATGCAGGACTAGATGGTATGATACAATATACTGTAGTTAAAATTTCAACACTTTACATTTAATATTGTTATGTATTTTCTGTAGCTCCTTTGATACCCTATGGTGTGGCTTGTGTGCGAGAGTTGTTTCGCTTCCTAGTATCATTGTGCAATCCTCATGACAAGCAGAACTCTGAGGTGATGATTCACATTGGACTGACATTACTGACAGTAGCATTGGAAATTGGTGCGGATCACATCAGTCGCTACAACTCTCTGCTTTCTCTTGTTAAAGATGAGCTCTGCAGGAACCTCTTTTCTGTAAGTTTCCTAAATTATAAATTAAGCATTTTTTTTTCAATGTAAATGTCAATCTCAAATAGAATTTCCACCATACATGATCAATTATTATCTTATTTCACTTTTTACAGCTACTTAACTCGGAAAGATTGTCCATCTTTGCTGCAAATCTTCAGGTATCTTTCCTTTTGTTTGAATCTCTTCGTACACACCTGAAGTTCCAGTTAGAATTATATCTGAATCGTCTCATGGATATCATTGTGTCAGATTCACCAAAGACTTTGTATGAACAAAAAGAAATGGCCTTAGGTATGTATACAGTTATCATTAAATGTACTTGGAATAATATCTTAACCTAATTATGTTATGTGCTTATTTACAGACTCTGTGGTACAACTATGGAGAATTCCTGGTTTGGTGACAGAACTTTACCTCAATTATGACTGTGATTTATACTGTCCTAATCTTTTCGAAGATCTTACAAAGTTGCTATCTAAGGTAAATGAAATGTTTAGAATACTGTATGTTACTGTAATATATTTCTGTAAAAAAAAAAAAAAAAAAAAAAAAGAAAAAAAGTGTAACTGCTAGATACGGAAACATTCTTCATTTTTTTGTTTTAGTTTCAATGTCTAATTGTGCCTGCTAATTATGTTTCAGAATGCATTCCCTGTTGCTGGCTTGTACAACACTCACTTGTTGTCACTGGATGCACTGCTGACAATCATTGATTCCATTGAGTGCCATTGCCACAACAGAATCCTAAATGAACGCCAGGTGGACAAAGGTAAAGAAATTATGTCACTTTATAATACAGATCATGCTAACATTATATTTTTTACAGAGAGAAAAACTTCTGTGGGTGAAGGGGAATCAGCCTCTGAGACTGATAATTCTATGTTAGCCCTTGTGGAACAGAGCCCAGCAGTTATTTTCCGTAATGGACGGCAGAAAGTTAGCAAGAACATTCCCAGTCATGAGCAACTTATGGCAATCAAATGCAAGAAGAAGGTAAATTTTATCACAACACAATTGTCTTATTTTAAAACTATGTATCTAATATTGTGAACTTGTAAAATTTTAGCTCTTAGCGACAGGAACTGAACATTTCAATGCTAAAGCTAGCAAAGGAATTCAATTCTTACAAGACAATCACTTACTTTCTACACCATTAGATTATCAAGAAATTGTACATTTCTTGAGGGAAAATCCTAAGTTAGATAAGAAAATGATTGGTGAATATACCAGTAATAGAAAAAACTTGAAAGTTTTGGATGCATTTGTTAAGTAAGTAATGCAGTAATATAATATGTTAAGGAATATATTGACTGTGATAATTAAAAATATTTAATAGAAAAACACATACATAGATTGTAATTTATGTGTTGTTCTATTAAATCTTTTTAGTTATTGAATATTTTTATTTTTTAGTTTTAAAAATTTGATTAAATGTGATAAATTTTAGGTCATTTGACTTCAATGACTTGAGAATTGATGAAGCATTAAGGTTGTACCTTGAGACATTCCGCTTACCAGGAGAAGCACCTCTGATTTCCTTGGTACTGGAGCATTTTGCAGACCACTGGCATGTGAGTATGACATTTTTTGTTTTCAAGTAGAAAATTTTGGTTTTGGGTATGTTTCGTCAAAATTACACTCTATTTTAAGCATGAAATCTATATTATTTTAAAGGGAAAAGTATTTATTTATATTTCTATGTTCTAGGGATTCAATATATTTTTATATTTTGCTTTGCCTAGCATTAAAAAAAAAATGATATAATTACTGTTTAATGTTTACAGTATTATAATAGATCTGTAAAAATTAATGAAAAACAAGTCCAGCTTCTTTAAATAAAGTTATTAAAAATTGACCTTCATAATCAATGTTATAAGTTTTTTGGTTTATCATAGACATTAAAACTAAAACCATATAATCTTTTATTTTTACAGAAATGCAACAATGAGCCCTTTGCTAATGCTGATGCAGCCTTCACTCTGGCATATGCAGTCATCATGCTGAACGTAGATCAACATAATTATAATGTCAAGAGACAGAGTGTTCCAATGACACCAGAAGAATTTAAGAAAAATCTAAAGGGAGTCAATGGACTACAAGATTTTGATGAGGATATGCTGGATGATATTTACGTCTCAATCAAGTATGTACAGTAGTTGACTTTTAAGAGAAAATAATATATTCAAAGACAAGGATTGTATTTTTCCACATTATAGCTGTGTAATAATGGTCCTTTTCAATATCATTTTCTTTGAATTTAGTAACAAAAACTGCATTTTTTTTTTTGTGTGTTATAAATCTAAACAGAGCAATTATTATTTAGAAATGAAGAGATTGTGATGCCAGCAGAACAGACAGGACTTGTGAAAGAAAATTACTTATGGAAAGTCCTACTACGTAGAGGAGCTAGCAAAGATGGAGTTTACATTCATGCTCCAAATGGATTATTTGATCATGATCTTTTCTCTCTGATATGGGGACCTACAGTTGCTGCACTTAGTTTTGTCTTTGATAAAAGTAATGATGCCACAATATATCAAAAGTCTATCTCTGGATTCAGGTATGTACATTAATATTAAGAATATTTTTGTTTTATTTTTCTGAGTGAGTTCTTTATTCAAACTTTTGTATATATTTTGCAGAAAATGTGCAATGATATCAGGACACTATGGAATGAGCAATGACTTTGATAATTTGATGATATCTTTATGCAAATTTACAACATTGCTCAATTCTACTGAGGTAAGTTAATTACTAATTATGATTGGATGTTACAGCACTGTGAATAGATTGCTGTTGAGTGTTGATCTCCAATGTAATTGAGATTGTTAATAGCACCACATATGAACACTCACTTAAAAAACGTGGTTGCAATTTGGTGATCTACATTCATGGCGCTGTAAACCTAGCATAATATAAACACAGAAAATAATATTTTTTACATATTCCAGTCTCCCGAAGCATTGACCATTTCATTTGGTGGCAATCCAAAAGCCCAGCTAGCAGCCAAGACTGTTTTCAACCTTGCACACAGACATGGAGATATCTTGAGAGAGGGTTGGAAAAATGTACTAGATTGTATGTTGCAGCTCTATCGATGCAAACTTCTACCAAAAGCACTTGTTGAGGTTAATGACTGCATTCTATGTTGATCTTATATATGTAATAAATATTAGGGGGGGAAATTGTCTATGCAATAGTTGATAATTATTAAAGATTTCATAGAAAAACACATAAATAGATTAGTAAAAATTGGGGAATGGGAGATAGTATGAGCTTACACTTAAAGGGACACATACTATATACACGTTTTCTATCAGATATTATATGCAACTAATTTTTAAACTTATTTTTACTAGGCTGAAGATTTTATTGATCCTCGTGGCAAAATCCCTCTGATGAGAGAAGAAATTCCACTACAAAAAACTGAAACTGGTCTTCTTAGTTCTCTATATTCCTACATTGCCTTGTCATCAGGTAAATTTAGCTCTCCTTTTGTTATTTTGTCCAGCTATAAATTCAATTTTATAATTCATGTTATGATATTGCAGAGCCAGCTAATCAAAAAGGACCAACTCCCGAGGACCAAGAATTAATCAAACATGCACAGCAATGTGTCCGAGACTGTCATCTTGAACATTTAGTAACAGAATCTAAATTCTTGCGTCTTGATTCACTGCAAGAGATGGTCAAGGTATGTCATAATTTAAGTTATATGTATCAAAAATTACTGTATCTTCTTTTTGTAGGCGTTCATCATTGCATCTCATGGACCTGATGGCCATGATGCATTGGGAAGTGCATTTGATGAAGACGCAGCAGTTTTCTTTTTGGAGTTATTGGTCAAAGTTGTCATCCAAAACAGGTAATATTATAATAATTAAAACATGATACAGTATCTGTAGAATTTGGTACCAAATTCAAACCCTAAATTTTGCCCCTTCAAAAATGTTGTTTTTGAATAAAGACATTTATGTAATGTAATTTATTACATTATTTATGTCCTGTTAGTTTACTCAAAATTGCAAACGTGCACCTGATGCTATTTGAATTTCTTCCCCAAAAATATGTTTTATGCGTACAAAATTTGCTATATTGTGATTGTGCAGTCCAGTATCAGTAAATTGTTATGTTTATTTTGTAGGGATCGTGTTAGTGGAATATGGCCAGGAGTAAGAGATCATATTTATGCTCTCATCATGGGTGCATCTGCATGTGATCACCACTTCCTGATGGAGCGTTCAGTTGTAGGCTTATTAAGACTTGCCATTCGTCTCATGCCGAGAGAAGATATGAGCCCTGTGGTAATGAAACTTTTAAAATCTCATGTAATTTCATACTAATTGCATACGGTATTTTTATTTCAGGTATTACAGTCTTTGAGAATGTTACTACTTCTCAAATCACAGACTTTATTCCGAGTGTCTCGTCAGATCAGTTATGGTTTATATGAGTTACTAAAGACGAGCGCATCTAACATTCACACTGAAACTGATTGGGCCATTATCTTTACATTACTGGAGTGTGTGGGTGCTGGAGGACATCCACCTAAAGCAGTTGGTGATTCAAGTCAACCTTCAAGTGATCAGGGTGAGCTTATAATTACTGCATGGTTAAACATAACAGAATTGTGTGTGTGACGTTTAAGTGTGTCTTTTCTGATTTCAGAAATATGTATTTTAGAGAGTACAGGTTAGTTTCTGATAATTTATTTTCAATATTTATTATCAGAGATATATGAAAAATAATTTAAGAAGAATAGCTGTTTGAAAAAATTCTAAAAATAAAAATTGTTTTTGAAATGAAAAAAGTTTGTAAAAATTAATAGTGAAATAGAAAGTGTAATGATGTAGAATACTTGTTTACATGGTAAAACAATGACATATTGTGAGTTAGGAGTGCAATGTATTGATGCAGGTGGAGCCAAATCTGATGGAGAAGTTGCTGTGGGTGGTGAGGACAGTGGTCTGGGCAATGAACGAGGCTATACTTCAGATTCTGAGCTTATGTATGGTGAAGGCAGGTCACCTCGACATGTACCATCCCGTCCACTCAGTCCTGACACTGCAGCTAGTAGCAGTAGCAGCCCAGGAGGTTGGATTCTGGTATGTAACAAACTAGAGAAATTTCCTGATTATGAATCTAATTTTCATTTTAATCTTATAGGTTGGCAGAGAAGGAGAGATCCAACCCTTACAGATGCGAGGACTACCAGTGAATCAGTTCAGTATTGTACATGATCGTGAACTTCTCGCACATGATTCACACGCACTTGTCAAGTGTGTTGAAAGTTTAGCATTTTTGGTACGAGATGTTGCACATATAACACCATATAATTTTGAGAATTGTGTTCGCTGCATCAGAACTTTTGTAGAAGCCAGTCTAAGCAGCAGTAAGTATATCACATTAATGACTGTAAACTTATATGTTGACAAAATATGCTGTTGGTTTAGATGATAAAAGAGTTGCCAAACGTCCCTCAACTAACAGAGACAACAAAGTACGTAAGAAAACAGTCAGTAGGAAAAAGGATGAGAACACATCCTCTCGCCACAAAAATCAAAATAGAGGTGCCAATCCATATGATGCTGATGAGAGTGATCCTGAAGAAATGCCGAGCAGCTATCATCAAGTGTCAATTCAGGTATTTTTTTTATTATTATTATTATTTTTTTTTTTTGCCATTTGAAGTAAAATATATTTTAAGCATATTTTAAAGAATTGTACAAGAATGCTTCCAAAAACAATTTTTGTGGCTAAAATGTAAATTTTGTATGTACAGTGTAGCCCCCCCCCCCCCCCCCCAGTAATAATGCCTTAGATCAATACCTATATTTTATTTTATTATTTTTATTGCATGATCAGCTAGTTTTATGTAAAGAGAAAATATAATATCAAATATAATTTTTTTATATAGACTGATTTTTTTGTTTGCACGTTGTTGATTAAATATTAATTTGATTTACAGTTATTGGATTTGATGCACACACTTCACACAAGAACTGCCCAGATATACAAGTGGTGGTCTGAAGAGCATGGTGAAATCTCATGCAACTCCTTGTGGGCAAGTGGATGGTGCCCACTATTGCAAGGCATTGCCAGGTTATGCTGTGACAGCAGGCGACAGGTACCTGATTCACATCCGTCACATATACTAAAATTTGAAATTATCAATTTTTTAAAAAATCAGAAGTGTCAGTTTTATTGTAAAAATATCAAATTTAATGTAGACATATGAAAAAAATTGATAAGCTATGTAATTATTTTTAAAATTTAATTTTAAAAATGAGGTAATCAAGTTTGCTAGGCCCACTGCATGGGGAAGCTTATATACAGGAACTTACACATTGTTACAGCGTGTTGTATGAAAGGAGAGACGGTTAGCACTCCCCTAGACAAGGATGGAATATAACACACAATTGGTTAAGGCACCGCTGTACCTTACAGCACTTAACCACATTTTTTTTAAGATATTTTTTTTATATTTTAAAATATATAAATGATAAAATGGAGCTATATTAATAAAAATGATCAATTATAAAATTGTTAAGGTGCTTAGAACATTTTTAATTTATTTGTATTACTTCAACTTCTTCTTTTTTCAATCTTTAACACAAAAATAATGTTTTAATGTAATATTATTATATTACTGTTTATTACTAGGACATGATGTATAAAAAAATGAGAGATTAAGAGAGGTTGAATTTTGAAGATTCTCATTTATATAGTTAATTGGTACTTGGGATCAATTAATGTTCTAGCGTAGATGAGTGCTAGATACTTTTTTATTTAAATAGATGTTCAAAGGATAGTAAATATATTATTACTCCTACTCCTATTGTATTAAAATTAAATGGTCACAAAACAATGAAAAATTACTCAAATGGTCAATAATGTAAAATTTACTAAATTCTGATTTATTGAGTTGAAGAAAAGAAGACACTGGAATTTAAAACAAAAATAAACAAACAAGCAGATAAAAATTTGGAGAGAAAAATATTATATAAAAAGAAGATAATAATAGTTTTTTGATCTTTGCTCAACCATTCCACATTTAAGCAGTTATACCAATGTTTAGTAGGAAAGTTCAATTTCAACATGCTTAGTGTTTGTAATTTGAAGTATGCTATCTATTATTGTCCGATTTAAATTTTAAGTTGTCCTACCCTCAGAATCAATCAAGAGAACTTACTAATGTAACGTATTTGTTTATAGGTTCGGACAAGTGCGATCACATACCTACAGCGAGCTCTGCTAGTACATGATTTGCAAACTTTATCTGCTTCTGAATGGGAGTCTTGCTTCAATAAAGTTCTCTTCCCATTGTTGGCCAAACTTCTTGAACCTCTCAATCCTCAAGATCCCTCTGGACTGGAGGAAACAAGAATGAGAGCTGCCACTGTTCTCTCTAAAGTATGTTATTTAATTGAAGTTTCATGCCGAGGAAAGCTAATAAAAATATTGTTTAACTAATATTTTCATTATTATCATTACTTCTTCTTCTTCTTCTTCTTCTTCTTCTTCTTCTTCTTCTTCTTCTTCTTCTTCTTCTTTTTTTTTTTTTTTTTTTTTTTTCCCTTCTTTTTTTAGGTTTTTCTACATCACTTGACCCCACTGCAATCACTTCCAACCTTCACCGCACTGTGGCTGACAATTTTAGATTTCATGGACAAGTACATGCATGCAGATAAAAGTGACTTGCTCGTAAGTAGTGATAACTGTTAATATTTAAGCAGGCATGTCACAGAGGTTTTGTCATCTTTATTTTGTGTGTTTAGTGTGAAGCTATTCCTGAGTCTTTAAAGAACATGCTACTTGTGATGGATTCTGCTAAAGTATTCAGTTCTGCTGATGGCTACTCACAATTGTGGACAGTGACGTGGGATAGAATTGGTGCCTTCTTACCTACACTAAGAGATGACTTATTCAAGTCCCATCCATCTGTAGAGGAGCATCATCGCCGTCCAGAGTCTTTAGATGCAACTACACCTCCTCTTAGTACTTCTCCACCTCAAGGCAGTCCACCCACACAAGGGTAAGATACATGATTGTATTTATCACAAATAAAAAATAACAGTTTTATAAAACAAAGTGAAAAATCAAAGATTGAAATAAAGAATAGTTTTATATATTGACTGCATCCATTGTGTTTACTTAGGTTTGTACCGAGGCCAGGTGAGGGCACATACAGTCGTACAGGTCCTGGTAGTATAATCTTGCAGCCTCCAGCACCAGCTATGACAGCTCCTTACTTTACATCTGCAGCACAGGTACAGTAAAATCTATCTTCATTTCGCCCAAAAAATGTTAATGTTTTCATCTGTGATGCTGTTTTTCCCATTTTAATTCAATGTCTGCCTCATTTAAGTGACATATATATTGAGACACTACAGACAAAGTAATAGTTTTGTATCATAATGTTTTAGCCTGTGGCATCAACAGCTATAGGCTCTCCTGCTGCTACAGTACAACCTACAGATGGTGTTGACCCTAACTACCCATACCCTGTTTCCCCTCCTAGTTATCCAGTTACCGCCTCCTTATTCATGGCACCTGGGGTGGCATCTGCTAGCAAGTTGTTCACTCAAGACTCTCCTAGTCCTACTCATGTCAGCCAGGCTCACAGATTTTATGATGAACTACACCAGGGCACACCACAGGTATGCTACTTTAAGCAAGATAATATTAATATTATTATTTTAAATAATTTTCTCGGTGTAGTTTGTTCCAGTGTCCATACCAGTCTCATCAACTCCAGTCCAGCCAACTTTAAATGCCCCAAACAATGTTACAGGTATTAACAATTTATACACAATAATGAATTAAAAGTAAATTAAAAACAACTTTGATTTGAATCAAAGCAAAGAATCAGAAAACCAACATGCTCCATACTGTGATGATTTTTGTAGGCAGGCATCAACATTTACATTGATTAAAATGTTGGAATCTTCGTAAATATTTAAATACACTGTGCCATCTACCTATAGTTGTGGACATCTTTGTGTCAAGGCACTTGTTGGTTTTCCTATGCTTCTTGATAATTTAAAAATCATTACAAATTTTTTTATTTTATTGAGGGAATGAATGAAATATCTTCAATCTTAATTTACCATCCTAAGATTACCCCCCCCCCCTCCCCGGCCTTTATTTTCTAAATAATTTTGAGCTAAATATTTTGCACACTGTTATTATTATTAACCACAAGGTTTTGAATATTTTCTTTCACTTGAAAGATATTCCATGTGAGACAAAACTTGCACTTCCTCATTCCCTAACCTCTATCTGTGCTATTTCCTTAAAATATTTTTATCAATAATAATTCAAAAAAAAAAATAAAAATAAAAAAAAATAAAAAAAAAAATAAAAAAAAAAGGTAAAATAAAAATAATGATTTTCTTTTCCAGTGTCCACACCAAGTGTAGGCCTCCTTCTTGATCCCAACTTGATGAAAGGAACCAGCCTACCAGCAATGCCCATTTTATCTCCTCCTGGTGCTAATATACCCAAAGAAAACCAGTGATCTTTTGTCCTTTAACTAATTTAAATATACTTCTTTTTTATGCCCCCTTAATATAAGTAGCTACACCTTCTAAAAAATATATATATTGCAAGGAGTTCTGGTATTATACAAGTTTATATTTTATGTATTCTATTATTTGTTATTACATTTAATTATCTTTCAATGAAACAAAATTATTTGTTTCCAAAAGCTGTGTGTTTATTTATATTTGGTGTATATAGTTTGTTTTTATTGGGTTATTAGGCAAATTTCAATAACATTTTCACCTTTTTTTATTGTAACTATTGTTTGCTAAATTTATAATTACTTTATCCTTGCCAAGAAAAATAGAAGAAAATTCAAAATCTGACATAAGCGGCAGATTACACTATATGATTTTACTATTTAATTTAAATATTTTTAGCCTAAAAGCTCCATGTATAAAAATGTATTTCCTCATTTTTGTTATTATAATTAGTTAAAAATAGTAGTTCTAAAGACAATTTGAAAAGCATGTTTAAAATTTCAAAACTTTACTACTTATGTTATACAAAAAAAAAAAAAAAAAAGTAGATACTTTCAGGGAAAAAAAACAATAATACGCATTTGTCTTTTTTTTTTTTATATGATTTAATGGAAATGGTTCTTTAAAATTCTAGTCTTCATTAATGAAACTTATATAAAAAAGAGTATAATATGGTTATCAATATATTGAATTATTTGTTGTCTGTATAGTTGTAGATATTGTATTAATATTTAATAAAAATAATTATTAAAATAATGACATAAAGAGAGGGTCTTGGATTTATAAATGTAAAACAATACATCTAAATTTAAATAAAATCAAGTTTCAAATGTAAAACATTTTTCATATTGTTATTACCTTATCAAAATTACCCCCCCCCCCCCCCCTTTCAACATTCAATAATTAAAATTATGCTTGCTCTCTGTAATTCATTAAAACAGCATTATATTTTTATGAAAAACTTCTGTACATACCCTACATAAAAAAAAATGAATAGCATGCACAAGTCTATCCAGAAAAAAAAAATAAAAACTATACATACTCATTTTAAATGCTGCTAAATGCGTTCATTTTGTCTGGGTTAAATTATTCTCTCTCTCACAAGTGTTGATGTCATGTATAGCTAATAGCTACACTCCTTTTTTTTTTTTTTTTTTTCCTTCAGACTTTTTTTTAATCTACGTTTCTCCTATCTTAATTTTATCAATCATATCACACAGTTGATAGTTTTCTCTTGATTTAAATATATTTATCCATAGAAATAAAACTGAATTATAATTGATTTCTTGTTTAATTGAGAATGTATGGTCATGTAAAATAAAATTGAAAATAAAAACCAGGTACCTATATTGGGAATATATTTATTTTTAAAAATTATAAATCATTTGCTTGTATTAAAAAGAACAAAAAAAAATAACGCATACAGAGAAAAGATCTTTTACAGTGGCTGCTATGGATAAAAAATAAAAAGAGCCAGAAGTATGAGGCTCCACTCTATGAAGTTGTTGACAAAACAGTAACCATAGCAACGTTATTTTTCAACCTCAAACAAAACATTGTACTGTACGTATTGGGAAGAAATAATCTAGGGATATATAATTTACACATAAAATGTGAGTTTATTTTCATTAAATACGAATTCTTCAAGAATTTTACAAGAAGCAGATTTCAAGGTATGCAATACAAATTTTATTTCTAAGGCACAATTGTTTTATTAAGGCACTTTCAAGTGCAGTCATATTTTATTATTCTCAATCATAAATTGACACAATACTGAAATTTAAATATATTTGTTCATATGCCTTGTGCAAACCCTTTCAAAATTCATACAATTTTAAATTTGAAATATTGAGTACATTTAAAATACTTGAGATAAACATAATAATATAAAATAATAACGTAATTTTGTTTAAATATATATGGATGCAAAAAGTTATAAAATAATTTTTTATGATGAAAATCCACAAACTTTAGTCAACATTGAAAACAAAACATTTACTTAGAGAGACTTTCTAAAAAATATCTTATGTAACAAGCACATTTAACTTTAATTACTATAGTGGGCAAATGGAAAACCCCTATATACTTGTCATGTTATTAATGAAAATATAAGAATAACTCGTAGGACAAAAGTTCATAGATTTTTTTATTTTAAAAAGAAGAGAGAAAAAAAAATAAAAAATAAATAAATAACGTAGTAAATATAGAATTTAAATATGGTTATATATTATATAATAATTAAATATTTAATTAAGAAATATAAAATAAATTAAAGACCAAAAATTATAAATATTATTAAATGTTGAAGGAAAAAACAATAGTCTATAACTTCAGACCAATGAGCAAAGAAGTTAAAACATAAATAGAACGGTAACTTCAAACCACATCAATTTAACAGTTCTACAAACATAATTATAATATGTAATATTTATGGTGTCTCAAAGACATGTAATTTTTTAAATGTTAAAGTATTTATTTTATCTATTAAGCCTAGAACATGCAGGGTCCTTCTTAGTCAGGGTCAGACTGGCACTCAAAGGGCCACGTTCGTGAAAGGGGTGTAAAACCCTCTAGGGGGCTAGAAAAGGGGGTGCAACACCCTGGTTACGCCCCTTTTAGGGCCTTAGGGGCCTCCAAACAAAGGGGGCCACGTCTGCTATCGCGGACTTGCTCTTATGGCCAGTCCGAACCTGTTCTTAGTGCACTCCTTATAGTACGCTGCAATAAAGTTTAGACCATGCTAACTTTATGGACACAATCAAAGGGGCAGAGCCTCAGTGCTATAAGAATTAACCACAGTCCTAGGCTTTATAATCCACCTGACACAACCATTAATTCTCTCAGAGAATATCATGTTTTAATTCTTTTGAACATAATAGATCAGAAATCCACATTTTCTTTTCTATACATCTTGTTTGTTTTTTTACACATAAATATTTATTTAAAATAACTGGACACGTACGGAAAAATTCTGCAATAATTTAAGGATTATAATCCAGGGGGAAAAAAATAGTCATCATGCACACTTCATTTAAATGCAACGAAATTCAAAATAACTCTGTTTAATATACATTATTTTACTCCTGGATTAAAATATTAAATGTGGGAATTAAATCAACAGAAAAGAACACAAATGGAAAAATTAATTACATTTAAGTAAAAAAGTGCCATCAGATTAAAATTTATCTTATATGCAAGACAAATTTTAGTTCCATATTTATACATATCAATATATTCTTTCTTTCTGATATATAATTTGACATATAATTACGTGATATAGCATATAAAAAAAAACTTAATATGTGAATATTTTTTTTATATATATAAACAAAAATCACAAATACTAGCATAATTACCTGCAGGGTACAGTTAATGAATTTGACCTTTGACCTCTATCAGTCACTTTAACCCTGAGATGTCAAAAAGCTCATACATTTGAGCAAAAAAGGTAAAAAGACGACATAGAAAATTATTTACTCAAATTATTAATATTTTTTTTTTACAAAGAAATTATAATGCATGTAGTTTTAGCACCAATAAGTCCATACTTGAAAATATTGAAGGCATCGAGCCTGTCATTTATGCAACACATTTTGATCATTGTAAAAAATATATATACTACATAATATTGATTTTTTTCTATGGGGTCAATTGTATTATTTATTATTATTATTTTTTATATTTTGTCATATGTAAGAAAATAGGACTTGAGATAACTAAAATAAAGAGAGTACACCTTTTTAATACAATATGTACAAAAAATATAATAATTTTTACGCAATGTATTTTAATGTTTGTAATAAAAAGGTGGCTGGCTAGTTGGGCAGAGCCTCTTCACCTATATAAGCTATAGCCTCTGCTGTGGCTTAAAACTGCTGTAGACTATTTATAGTTCTCTCTAATTTTACTTTATCCCATATCCCACTCAGCTGATGTGAACTTACAAGTTATATAGTGTAAAAAATAAACTTGTATACATTTTTTTTATTTATATATATTTTAACATCACTTTAATATTGTGATGTATCTGTACTTATATGATTAAAAAATATGGAATAATAAATTTAACCTACAATATATATTGAGATTAAAAAAAATCATCTTTTCACTTTTTTTAATATATCTATATATAATAATAATTACTATAATATAACAGTAGAAATATAAAATTTGGATAAAAAAAAAGTGATAGCTTCTAAATTGTTAAATTTTTTTGTGTGGTTAAAATCATATAGCCTCTTGGAAAAAAATTAGTTTCGTTGATCGAGGTCGTTTATTCATCTGTAAATAAACATGCAAATAAGATTTTGAATAAAAAAATATGATACAGACATAGATTTAAATAATTGTGAAACGGAAAGCACAAAAGAAAAGCTCGTCATTATTATGCTTTCTGCTTGTCAATCTAGCAGTAATTTTTTTCCCCTTACCTTTTTTTTTTTTTTTTTTTTTTTTTTTTTTTACTATTTAAAACAATAAAATGTATTCGTAGACATACTGCACTGATTTAATTTTACTGGGCAAGGAGCTTTATTTTATGATGATTATATTACACCGTGAAAGAAAAGTTGCATTATATATTTATATAACTGTATTTTTAAAATATCTTGTTGTCCTTTTTGGACGAGTTTGCTTATACAGCCAATAGTAAATCAAGAGTATTATTACAAGAATTAAAAGTACAAAACATATTTATTATTTTTAGATTAGATTAAATTTTACTATTTTCGAAACTCGAAGTGATTTTAATTTTATCGTTTCTCTAAGTTTCGTCGTCGTCGTCCTTTTTATTATTATTATTATTATTATTGATACAGTTAAAACTGAATTAATTAACAAATTATAATATACAGCCATGTCAATGCACCTGTAATATTGGCTGAAATTTTACTCCAATTAAAAGTCTTACCGTGTTCGCGTTTACTGCACGCGGCGACAGTAGTAGCCCAGGGTTTTGCATTTCTCGCACAGGTGTTGAGGGTGAACCTTGGATTGGTCAGACACATCTAGTCCATCAGGTTTCTCCAATGGGCGCTGGAACACAAAATTAACATTGGGATTAATTAAGACTATAATTTTATTAAAACTATAAGAACATTTTTTAAGACCAGTTTTCCAAAAACAGAATCCATAACAGAATTTAATCATATAAATACTTAAATAAGAAAGTATTGCCAAATTGTCTTTTAATTTTTATTATTAATGTTCTGTAGTCAATGTGAACAATACAAAGAAAAAAAAATACCTACAATGAGGAAAACTAATAATAATAGCAGGGTGTAATTTTATTTCATATTCTAAAAGAGGACCTTGTCCTGAATCGATTGATATGCAAATTTTCTAATTTTTGAAATTATTAAGTATTTTTAAATTTTGACAATCGAAAAATTACGTCACAGGTGTCAACTTATGCACGTGGGCATTGGAAAAGTTAACGTCCGTGACGTCATTTCGCAACTTCAAAAAATTAACTAAAAATCAAAAATTACAAATTCGCATATCTATCGATTTAGGAACATTGCCACTTTTAAAATATGCAATAAAATTACCCCTAAATTTGTTTGGTCTTCCACATTGTAGTGTCACAACTTTATTTCATTTTTATTCAAAGTTCTACAAATTGAGGTGATAAAAAATATATGAATTCATTTATTGCTATCATTATTTGAGCCAACTCGTAGTGGCAGAGTGCCAGTTCACGGGGAAGGGGAGACACTTTTATTTGCGTCATCGCGCGTTATTTGTTCGCCTGAGGCTTATGCAAACTGCACTTCAGGCAAGCAAAACAAATTGCCTACCTTCCCCGGCGAAATTTTTTTTTTCCTTCTTTCCATGTATACTCTTCCTTTTGTAGATTAAAAAATATAAAGCGTGATGAACCACATTTAACCCTGACCTTCATACGTTGAAACGGATTTATTTATAAAAACAATAATTCACAATATGAAGTTTAAAACATAATAAAGATCTACACCCCCCCCCCCTCTTTCTTTGCCATTTTGCTTTGCAACAATGTTATTGAATTATGGGGGGGGGGGGGGCAATAGAAATAAAATATTAAAATAATAATAATGCAGAGTAAAATATTTAATTTGTTAATCTATAAATGATTATCTACTTCATTACCGGAATAAGTTACCGTAAATGTATTTTTTGTTGAAAAATAAAAACTACACGCCATATTTAGTACAAATAATTTTATAACATCAAAATAACTAAATGGATATTCGATATAATAATAACACATAATTAAGTGTAAATTAAATTTTGATTTACCTGCTTGTGTGGGAAGACGTTGATACGACATTTGATGCATTCTTGACCCATGTTAGCCCAACTGTTGCCAGACATCCACTTTCGCTTGCACTTAGGACACTTGTACTCTCCAAAGCAACGTTTCTTGCCCTGGTATGGAGTTAGACCTTCTCCCTTTGGTAAAGCCTGGAACATACAGCGAGCCTACAGGCCCATTGCGACCTCAGCATGAGACGGCTGCAACCGGGCGGCCTTTCATCTCATAAACCCAACAATTAAAACATACTTTTCTTACGTAAAAATTAATAGGAGGAAAATTGGGAAAAGGAAGGGTAGATAAAGAAGAAGAGAAAAAAAAAAAAAAAAAAAAAAAAAAAAAAAAAAAGAGTGTAAACCAAAATTAAAACTAATATTTATAGGGGATCTAGTAAAATGTTTTAAATAAAATTATAAAAGCAATAATGAAATTTATAATAAAAAAAGGTTCAATGATCAATTAAGTTATTTATTAATTGTTTGGTAGAAATAGCGTTATGATTTATGATTATAAATTTTTTAAATGACACTTTTTTTTTCTTTTTTTTTTATTTGTTCAACTATATTCATATTTTTGCTATGGGAGGGAGGAAAGGAGGGAGGGAGAAAAAAAGTAGTGTAAACGACATAAAACCAATATTTTAGAGATCGAGTAAAATGTTTTAAATAAAATGATGAGCAATAATACTACAGTATAATTATAATTAAAAAAAAAGAAAAAAAATTAATGATAAATTATAAATATTAATTAAGTTGATATTATTAATTGTTTGGTACAAATATAACGTCTGTTAATTATAAACTCTCTAAAAAACAATGTAATTTTAATAGATCAAGTATCAGGTATATTATAATATCGTTTTCCCGTTGTTACAATTTCGTTAAACTTGATATTTTTGCTGTTGAAAAAATAGTAATAACAGATAACCAAATACCAACACTATTATTATTCTAACAGCGCAAAGAAAATTATTGCCACATTGTCCGGTCCTTATTTATTTTAGAATTCCTCGCTCTAATTTCTAATAGATTGTATTAGCTTATTAAATTTTAGTTTTTCTGAAATCATTATGTATAAAATTTAAGTTACAAATATTATGGCACACGTTTCTATTTCTACGATTTACAATGGAGAAAAAAAAATCTTAAAATTTTCTATTCCCTTAAAACAGCTAAAAGTTTAATTGTCTTGTAGTATCTCTCATTTAAAGATTTCAGTTCTACTTGTGGCAGTTTTCTCACAAATTGCTAAAACGTGGTCCTGCAATACTAAAGAATGGAAATTTAGGAGACCCTGACCTTTAACCGCATACTTCATCGATAACCTCTATTGTGATTAGTCGTCAATAAGTTAAAAAAATATCAACTTTTATATATATGCGGGGGTGGGGGAGAAAAGTTAATAAAAGATGCGATAAATAAATAATTCAGTGATTCCCCTAAATTTGATGGATACAAATTTTTTTTTAATAATAATAATAATTAAAAATCAAGGCAACTATAATTGAGAGAGAGCGGTGCGGCTGCATTATGTTTGTAGTGTACGTAAAAGAAGGACGCGCGACAAACTTGGTGACCCCTCGACATGTTTTGCTGCCATACCAAAATATCCCACACCACCACACACACCACTCTATCGCCAGTGTGATGTGAGCTTGAGCGCGCAATGCTGTGCTGTTATGGCAAACTAACAAACAGCAAACTCGGAGGAGATGAGAATGATATACAATGCATTCGCTACAGCATGTATCAACAACAAACGAATCCAGTCCAATCTCAGGCATGCATATCTTGCATTCCGACAAAAGTGACACACAAGTTGTTGAAATAAAAAAAAAAAAATATCTCTCCAGCTTGCTCTCTCACCCAAGCAACGCAGATTGCAAACTTTAGATTAAAAAGCAAGATTATTTTGATAATTTTATAAAAAAAAAAAAAAAAAAGAGTTTCCTGTTGCATCTTGCCCCGGCCTCCTAATGGGCAATTTTACTTATTATTTATATTTTTCCATTTATGTAGTTTGTTTTAAAAAAATAATAAATTATGTGAGATGACAAAAAAGAACGCTTGATAACACACGGAAAAGGTCAATGAAATAATAAAACAACTATATAGTCTTGCGAAAGGATGAAAGTAAATTGCAATAATCAGCAATAACAATTTTTGAGACGCACAAAAGAACGAAATAAATTACCCTCTTATTTATATGTGTTCGCGCATTATCTTTTTCATGACTATTTTCCTTTATCTTCTAAAACAATTTAGCATGTGATCTGAAAATTTATAATTTCCAATACAATAAAAAAAAAGATAATATGCATAATATGACTTTTCAAAATACTTGACTCGCTATTTAGCCGGGTTCTCGACTATATCAGTATAAGTATAAAAGAGAAAAAATTATTTTTTGGACGTTACGGTTTAGCGCGCGGGGTGCTGCGGGGAAAGCTAAGGGTCCCCTAATTTAACATACGCTTATGGAGAAAAACACGTTTTTTTGCGATTTTTGAGAAAACTACTCCACCGATTTTGGAGAAATTTAAATGAGAAATACTAGACATACTTTTACGTGTTTTAAGCCATAGAAATTTTTTAACAATTTTTTAAACCGATAACCTCCCCGAGGATAGAATGTATGCGCTTCGACGATATTTGATATTCGTATTATTTTTCTCGCGTTCTAAATCTGTTAATTAAAAATGTAATTTTTTGGTGGAGGTTTGTATAATACGGTAGACAAAGCCGTGCATGCACCTTAAATAAAGTTACTCTATTATTATATTACTATTAAACTGCGTCATTTTCCCATACCAGCACATGTTATTTAGTGCTCACATATGGCGTCGATTTTTATATGACTGCATAATTATGCATAAAACCACCCAATAGGCAAACTAGGCAAAAGCATTATACGCACGTGTATCACAATATGCTTAGTAAAACGCCACAATAATTTTACTCCGTGACTTTTTTTGTAGATATAAAAAAATTAAAAAAACAAATAAAACAAAACAGAAGATTTTACCTTTTGAATACAAGTTAGACGTTGCAATTTGAAGACAGTGATAAGTAGTATACGCTTCTGACATTTTAATTCATTTTCCAAACGCTTCAATCGTGAAAATAAACACACAACATCAGGTGGAATGGTTTTCATCAAAAGAGATCTTGTAAGAGGTGAGTAAGTACTCATTTTATCCTTACGATATAATATTTAATAAGAATACTATATCACAGTTTTCACATTAAAAATATCACAAATTGCTCCAATTGACGGTCACATAAATTATTATTTTAAAATTCTATTGCACTAAAATGATGAAGACCATTGCGTGAAACATGCATTTCACAATACATGGGAGCAAATAAGCCAGCCACACGAACGTCTAGACAGCAAAACTGAACTGATGAGACTTGTCAGATTCATCCCACCACTGGACTGCCATACTGTAGAAAAGTTCCCGACATGACGAAAAAGTCGCACCTTATTTAACATATTGCAGTGCAAACGAACGCACGAACGCAGAATTTGTTGACCAAGGACGTGCAAGAGCTGGTCTGACAGTGTGACTGTGAGAGAACAAACGTGATAGAAAGAAGAAGAGAAGAGATCCTTTTCTTTCCTTCTATATGGCCCCGCCCACAACTTGCGTTCTCGTATGTGTCATATTTCTCATTTCCTCGCGCAATCTGTAAGCGTGCATTATAATATAATGCAAAACTAATAACGAAATAAAAATGATTATATTATAAATCATAAAACAATGAATATTATATTTCATCGCGTCAAGGTCTCGTAAACTTTCAAGTGCATAATACTATATAGCCGTCACTAAATGCACTCTGCACTCTTGTCGACAAAATATGATATAATATACGATTACTATTTCACAATGATATATTTATTATGCTTAGATACATATAGCTATTTACTATTATCGTATAGGGAATTTAAAAAGCAGTAGGAGGAGGAAGAAGAATAAGAAAAATTCTTATAATACACAGTTAATTTTAAGAAATGGTCCTACCTGTGGGCAGTCCTTGATGTAGTGGCCCTTTTTAAAGCACAGGTGGCACAAGTAGGTACTCGGAGGAGATCGCTTGCTGGATTTGCGATCTAAACCCAGGCCGAGTTCCGCAAATTGGTCCACGAGCTCTCCTGACAAAATTAAGATATAAGTTTATTTATGTGTTATATATTGGTATTAATTTTGTTTAATCCTTTATTATTATTATTTTATTAAATACAAGTTTTATTTAATTATTTATTTTTATCTGGAAATTTTATTGTTCTTATAATTATAGCAGGCGTATTAACTTACAAAAGCCAATTTCGTAAATTTTATTTTGCATAATCAGTATTATCTATTTGTTTTACTTACCAACGCTCTCAGTGAGTCCATTAGCCGCGAGACCATTGCTGATTGCAGATGCTAGTCCTCCTGGTCCTGTGGAGATCGTATTATATCCTCCACCTCCGTAACCAGCATTGCTATAACCGTAATTAGGGGGTTGCGCAGTCGGAAAAGAACCAAGAAAATGATGGGGCATCAATTTTGACTGAAAAAAAAAAATAATAATAATAATATATATATTATTATATTCCTCTCATAAAATTATTTATTAATTTTAAAGAGTCAGTGGACTTTAAATTTGCTATATACATTTATAAATTATATTATTCTGTACGCAATTTTGTGTTGACGTTGGCAAGTTTTATTATATTAATTGTTATTCTGCATTTTGCACAAAAAGTATAGACCATTATTGTATATAGGCCCACGTTATATGCCCTTAATACAATATAATTATAGGATATATATTGTACATAATTTAATATATAAATATTATATAAATAATATTATATGCACATTTAAACATTTTCTTCTCTGAAAAACTGTGGGGAGACAAGTTTATTTTTATTAAATCTGTTTAAAATGTTTATTGATTTATTGGGTATAGCATTTATTATGCTCTCTTATACCGCACGAGGATTAAAAAAATATTATACAAATAAGATTACCAAAATAAGAAGAGAGGTTGTTACAGCTGGATGCACCCTCTTTTCTCGGATTCTAATCAAGTTATAGAAATAAAATTTAAAGGAATAGAGACCAGAGAAAAACATAAGCATTTAAATCACAAAACACTTAATGAGACTTACATATATAACTTTAGTTTGTCTCAAAACTCAACTGTAGCTCCGTAGCAGTGATTAGAAATTTCGATTTATGCAACCCGCACAACATTTTCATACTAATTTATGCATGTTTCTGACGTCATAAACATGAATAGTCACGGAAATTGCATACTTTACAGTATTTTCACGTTCTCTCGTGGGGCTACATTAACATTCTAGTAAAAGTTGTCAACATTTTTGAAGATCCCATTTCGTGTTTATTTATTAAAAAGCATAATGTTGTTTTATGAGGTGGCTTTAACACGTATTAACTTCAATATTACATTGATCACTAAGTTTTTGGTGTTTATTTGTTGAAAAAGGGGTACATCCGGTTGTAAAAATCTTTGTTCTTATTATGGCCATAAGGTGTATACATATAATGTTTGTGTGTTTGTTTGTTTTGCCAAAAAAAAAAAAATAATAATAATAAAAAAAACATTTAGTCCTATTTTGTTAATATATTATTATTACCTATATTCAAACTGCGCAATGAATAACATTGCTCAGCACAGGACAACCGTGGTTTTTGGGTATTTTCTTTGGAAAATTAATTACTTTTATTTTTTGTCTCGCATACTTGAAAACCTAATTCAACGTGTTAAAAGCATCAATTCTCTCAAAAATATTGCCAAGTATTTTTAAACTGGCAAAACCCATACTATACGGTGCTGTAGCTGTACCCATACTATTTAGTGCTTAGTGCTTACACATGGCAACGACTTTTATATTAATGCAACCACCCTATAAACATTTTGGTGTCACAGTTTTGTAGCGCCTATGATTCAAGGATCACGATTACTTGTCTCCACCGCGGTAACACGCATGAAGCAAAAACATAAAATTACTATATATATTGACTAATAAAGGAACAACTGTTTTGAGGCCGACTATAAGCGATTTTGCTCACATCCGCTTCCGTTTTGACATTCTGCGCATGCGTAATAAGTAGAAACGGAAGCGGATGTGACCGAAATCGCTTATAGTCGGCCTCAAAACAGTTGTTCCTTTATCAGTCAATATATAAAACAAAATAATAATAAAAAAAATTAAAAAAAAAAAAAAAAAAAAAAACGCGATCTGAATATGCATTATATGCATGAAAAAAATATAAATAATTATTAATTACGTATATTATTGTTTTCCCTATGGAAACTAACATTTTACCAGGTACATTCAGCTTTTACTTCATGTTTTTATATTAAACTATGTTTTAATATGAAATCATTGATTTCATCACTAATATAGTATAATATTATATACCTTCCATTGTAATACATCATACATAACTTTGTTGTGTAAATGGGTTCTTATTTAAATATGTTAGTGCCCATATACACAACAACTTATAATATGTGATACATCATACATTGTATATTATAATAACATAATATAACACATTTTTTTAAGAATAAGTCATAAAAAGAAAAAAAAAAAAAAAAACTTATTCAGCCGAACGAACAAACACATAGGATATTAATGTTAATAATTTTTAATAATAAATCATGGTTAAGTATTGTACATAAATAAATTAATGAATAGCCGGAAGATATCATATATATGTATTATATAACATACACACGTATGTATAAAGTTTGTATCATATTTATAAACATACAGTACAGCTCTGGCCAAAAGTTCCGGAACATTTTCCCGGCCGCTACGTTTTCTCATAAAGATAACATTGTTTGGTTGCGGGTTGCGATGCAAATCGTTCGGGAACTTTTGGCCAGAGCTGTTTACACTGGTTTACACACATTACTATGCATGACATATTATGTATAGACCGGTTGCACTCATATTTAAGAGCCGCCATTTTGCTGGTTATGAATACATAGGCCAGCATAGGAAAAACGTCATTTTTATTTTTTTTAATAGCAAAAGAAGCTTCAAACCTCAACCAAAGACTTATTTCTAGCTCCTAATAAGCTCGAAGAACATGAGAAAAATTCGTCCAGTTAAAATAAACTCTTATTAAGTGAAAAATTAGGAGAAATGATGTTTCCTCTATGCTGGACAATACATTAGGCACCACAAACATGGCGGCAAAGCGCAAGGATGTGAAAGGGGTCTATATATGTATATAATGTATGTATTGCATACACCTCAATCAATTTTGAATAATAAAAAAAAAAGGAAAATAAGTACAAACTTCACAAAATAAATAAATAAATAATCTCATTAATCATTACTTATTTTCTTGTTTCTTGGTGTATGAAGGTATGCATTACCTGACTGTCATTCTGTCCCTGTTGTTGTTGCTGCTGCTGCTGCTGTTCTGCCAACGCGAGGAACATCCAACTCTGTAGTTGAGACTGAGGGTACATGGAGGCTGCTGCAGCAGCCGCTGCTTCCATGCCACTCAGAGAACCCATGTTCGGAGGTGGTTGAGAAGTTTGTTGGGCTGGTGGCATTGTAGGGGGTGGTTGCGAGGTGGCTACCCACAAAGGAGGTGGCGGCAAGTGGTGCACAGGAGGTGGATGATGATGATGATGATGAACAGCGTGAGGAAGTTGTGGGCGAAGGGTGGGCAAGGGTCGGGGTGGTGGAAGATTGGAATTATTGGGAGCCTCCAGCTCAAATATGGAATAATTCACAAACAACAAACACTAAGTCATTCATACGCGAGTGTCCGTTTCATTCACCGCTCACTGTCATCACACATTCGCACAGATCAGTGGCTCACGACACACTGAAAGTGCTAAAGAAAGAAAACAGCAGCAAGCGGACCAAGCGGACAGAAAAGATGCTGGCGAACTAGCGGGCTTTTGCTGGTCCTTGTATCTCTCTCTTCTTGCTTGCCGTCCTAGGTATCCATCTCCCTCCCCACCAAACTCTCCCTTCTCTTGGACGGAAATGAACTCACTATTCACTACGTTGGTGTTGGTGGTTGATGCTGGGTTGATGTTCTTGGCACACTTGCAATTTCCCCTCTAACACTTCGTTTCGAATTAAAACTTGTTGCATTTTATCAAAATAAGGAAAAAACGTTCAAAAATAAAATAACAATAGAAAAAGAAAATAATTTCATAACTTGCCGATTATGATCATTCATTAATCATTACACATACATTACATATATCATACATAAAAACTTATTATACATATACGTAAATAATATTTATCACAAAATTGTTATCAAATAATATATAATTTTCATAAGCAAAAGTAACAACGCAATATTAGTATTTTTCTAATAAGTTTTTTTAATTAGAAAAACTAAAATATAGACATATAAGCGTTTTTTTTTTTTTTTTTTTTTTTTGAATATTTGAAAATAAAAATTTACCAATAAGACTAAATTCATCATATCAATTTTGTTACTTTAATTATTATTATTTATTATCTTCATTTTTTTCCCCCAATCAATCATTATTTTGTCTACTTCTAATATGATAGTATTTTGTTGTAGATTTCAAAACGTAAACACACCATGACAGGAAAAGATATAAAGGTGCAAGTTTTATATTATTATTAACAAAAGTAATTGTAATAATTAAGTGAAATAGAGCACTCGTGCAGGGCAAAAACAAAATTTAATAACAAAAAAATAATAAATAATAATTACAAATATATGCCATTTTTTATTATTTGTCAATTTTGCAATATTTGCAAAATAAATTTCTGTTGGGGGAAAAAAAAAAGAAATCAAATGATAATAATAATATTAATAAAATAATATGAAATAAATATGAAGTACTCGTACATTTCATGCATGCATGATGTTATTTAATTTGAGTGTAATACATACTAATATGTAACACGGACACAGTTCACATTCACAAACACACACGCATTTATAATAAGATGGCACAGCACTGGATGAGCTGTGAAGTGGACTATAAATAAATTCATAGTTATGTTATGAAGTATGGACAGATTCAAAGCAGACGTGTACGTGTGTATTCATTCACGCAACTTCAACGCACATAATGTATAGTAATGTTATATTGATAAGATAAACAGAGCACGCATTTAGTCGCTCAAGATGGAATTATTAATATGCATCGCTGACAAACATAATTATTGCTTATTGCATTAAATTAATATTAACTCAAACGCTAGCCTTTTATTATTATTAATGAAACACTTTTTTGTAATAAAACGAAGCTTTCTTGGGGTATACTCTGTAGCTTGATAGGACAATTATTAGTATCAAACCAAACATTAAAAATGAAGATCACCAAATAAAATTTCGTATAACAGTATATAAATTACAGTTTTTTTTTTTTTTTTTTTTTTTTTTTTTACACCTCATAAAAAGAATCTTATATACTACAGAATTGACAATAAAAACAATGAACAATATGATGAACAATCTCAATATTATTGTAAAAAGAAAATTATACTACAAGTATGTAATATGTAATAACAACATAATACAACAGTGGAAATAAAGTATTACTACGAACCATAATAATTGCAAATTTTCTCAAAATTATGACAAACTTTTCCTCTAAGTTTGTAATGTTTAACAGTACAGCGAGTACAGTGAGCAGCTTTACTATACGATTTTATTATTATTATTCTACAAAATGCAAGCCGTTGCTTTTAATCTAAATTTTAAAAATACTGATATTATAAAAATTATATCCCATAGGGTAGAGTGTATGTATGACAAAGCGCGGGAATGCGCTTCGACGCCATACTGGAGCAATAAATAACACTGCGGTTCATTGCAGCATAGGATAAACGTCATTTTTGGCTATTTTCTTTGGGAAATCTGGTAATTTTTTCTATTGTTGTCTTATCATTTTTCTGACATAATTGAAAACCCAATTCAACCTACTATAAAAGCACTCAAACTGGCAAAATGAGTCATTTTCTCATACCGGCTCATAGTGCTCACATGTGGGTGATGTGGGTCTTTAATTAACGGCGCCGCATGAACTTTTAATTATTCAAAAATACCAAGCATCGATTTTTTTATTGCGCGTTACACTGACGCCTGTAATGTATGCAACTCTTTGAGCAGTTCTGTATTGTAAGGTTGCATATATAGTAATACATGCAGGCGCTTTTAAAATTTTATTATAAAATAAATAAAAAAAATATAAACCATTCAATAAATAATTGAATAAACACAATAATTTAACAAGGATTAAAAGTAAAAATTGTTCTTAATTTTTTTTTAAATCAAATATTGACGCGTAAAGGAAACTCTGTATACTTATAGATTTAATAACTAATTCTTACTTCATAAAGATGAACACTATAATAATAATATACATTTATATTTAATGTCAAAATACAAGCGTTGTATTTAAAGTTACATAGCCTATAACAATAATTAGTGCTAATTGCATGTTTTATTATTTATTACACAACCCTATATATATTTTTTTGTATCTCTCCCTTAAAATTTTTTTTCTTCTTTTAAATATATATTAATGTAAAGGTTTGTATTTAGTATTAAACAGGGTGGTGGTGACATAATAGTATAAATATACTATACTCCCACCCCGACAACCATCCCTTGACTAGGTTTGGGTTTTTTGTTGATTGCTATATGGCAATCGCGTGCTTAAAATGTAAAAAAATAATAATAATAAAAGGGGTGGGTGGCTATATTTATATATATACATATGCATGGACAGGTATAAAATATATAAAGAATTGTAGGGGAGTTTTTAATCAATATTATTTACTTCCCCTCTTTACTCGAACTTGCTATCAAGACATAGAGCATGCTGCTAGAAAACACGCAGTTGTTATAGAGACATGGACTCGACAAGCTAGACCCGGCTTTCATCATCATCAATATTGTACCATTTTGCAAATATCAATCTTATTTTTATTTGTGATCATATCATTTGCATTGATGAAGTTTTGAAGCAAGATAGATATACATATAAAAGAAAAGGCAGGAGAGTTATTTTTTAAGGTAAATGTTTTATTGTTTACTATTTTTATATAATTAATATTTATTACTTTTATGAGCATAACATTATTATATAGTTATTATTTTAGCTATCATGCATTCTAAAATATACTTTAACTGCAATTTCTTAATAAAATGACATGCATGTATTATACAAATGAGAAAAATATCAATTTATTTTATAGTAGAATATTCAATATAAAGGAGCGCGTGTTTTGAAAATATCTGAGCAATCATTATTGAGGACCTTACGCAAGACTTGATCCCTTTACGCATTAAATTAGTAATAAAATGATAATAAATAAAAAAAAAAAAAATACAATAACGTAAATAACAATTTTACTTCATATTGCATGACATTTCATTTGTCATTTCCTTATTATTTTATTCACGAAACTTTTATTATATATACAAATATATTATTTTCGCTTAACTCTGAATATATAAAAAAATAAATAAAATGTTTGTTTTTCAGTTATATAACATCTTTTTTTTTTTTTTTTTTTTTTTTTCATTTCATAAAGTTCTAGGTATTTTGCGTGATCTATATTTTACTATACTTCGGAACATGCAAATTGATCTTTTGTATTTATTATTATTGTTTGCAATATAAAACCAATACAATTGAAAATTACAGGAAATTTGGAACTAATTGTTTCTCTCTGGCAATTAAAATTAACTATAAGATATGTAATTGATTTAAATATTTGTGTAGTTTTGAAGTTTTGCACAAATTTGCTGGTATTTGATTCAAACAAAAATTGTCTCAATAAAATGGTTCTAGTAAATCTGATGAATTGCATGGTCTACCACTCTAAAAATATATTTCATTGACAACACGCTCTCATATCATGAATATATATTATTTTTATATCACTTAATTTATTAAATAATTTATCTAAGCTTGTCTCATTAATTTTGTATTTTTTTTTTTAAAAAAAAGGGTGAAAATATATTTATACGATTGATATTTTATGCAAGATTACCGCACGCTAATGCAAAGAAAAGTAAACAACAAAGAATATCCTCGTAATTACACGACATTGTTGCTTAAGACGAGATTATAATTAATGCTTCACCTTCAAAAATTTGTTGGCACGCAAAATAAAGCCTTATAGCTGCACGTGAAGTCATTTATTGTTCGTTAAGGTGTGTACCATGGAGTACCATGACTTAAAGGTACCATGTCGTTTTGTCTTTTTTACTTTTTTCATTTTTATCAGTCCTTGAAATTGCTTTGACACCATACCTTGAAAAAATATTTAATTGATTATTTTTCAAAGATCAATTTAAATTATATTATAGTGAATTAAAGTTTACATATTATAAAATTAAGCACTCTCTTTTTTTGCAAATATATTATGCTTGAAAATAATAATAATGCTGTAATAAAAATAGCTAAAACGTCTCAAAATAATTTTAGTCGCTCTTCCATAAGTCGTCTCTTATTTTAATGTAATTATTTATACATTATTAAGCAATAAGTATTTATATTTAGAATGTAGTAGCGTGCATTACATTTTTTTATGTATGCAGAGACAATATAACTTTTTGCATGTTCTTTAAGTACATGAAAATTGAATTATTTTCTTTTGTACATACAGGGGATATATTCCAAATATATACAGAGAGTGGTGACTTCAAACAACTTAAACTTTGTATAGCTCAATTAAACTTGATGTACTCAACTATTATTATTATTTGTACTTGCAGAGCAGACATATGCATGCAATGTGTATATTATACGTGCGTGTGAATTATATTTACACGTGGTATTGTATAGGTGAAATACACTTTATTTATGCATCACATTGAATAAATATGGAGAAAGTGAATTAATGTTATTACAAAAGTTATATAGTTGTAGTTATAGGAAGTAAAATCACTAAAAATGTTACGTATTACGTCATGCGCGAATTCAAGAGAGGGAAGAGATTTTGGATATGAAGCACCATCCAAAAGTGGTCAAAATTCATTTTACTTTATGGTCATTTTATGTCTCTTATATTTAAAGCCATAGACCACGTAGTATATATATAAACACAAAATGGGATCTCCAAAACTGAAGACAATTTTTACCAAAATGTACAAGAGAGCATGAAAAAACTGTAAAAGTATGCTATTTGAGTGACTATTCATGTTTCATATAAAAAACAGGCAAAAATTAGTATGAAAATGTTGGGTGAGTTGCATAAGTTGACATTTCTGACGACTGCTACGGCACTACAGTTGGGTTTTGAGATAAACTATACTTTTATTTATGCAAGTCTCATCATTAAGTACTGTTTTGTAATATATACATGCTTAGGTTTTCTAATGGTCCATGCCTTTAACATTGTGAGATAAGAAATATACTAATAAATAGTCCTCTCCCAAGAGAGAAAATTTCAAGATAAATATTTTTGTTCTCCAAAAATTGTAGTCAGTATTGTTGCACACATATAACGTTTTAGAAAGGTAACGAATAAGTCAAATAGGCTTCCATCTTGCTTAATATTCTGTATTTTAATTATTTGTTTTGTATTAGTTACTTTACCGCATACATCTAATCTGTTCACTGCAGCATGTTCACTCATAACAACAACACTTATAGATGTAGACGCATGCGGGAAAGGTCCAACAGGCTTTTCGCCCAAATATGCCATAGATCTGACAAATTCCATAACGGACGACAAAATGTTTAGGCTATAGGGAAAAAAGTGGAAAATTAGGATTGGGAGAGGAATTATCAGAGTATCATACTTCAATATTAATCGTTTCGGATATAGATTTTTTTTAATTGAAATTTTATAAAATTTACATACAGTAACTGATAAATGACAAAGATCAATATTGTTCTTAAACTTTACCTTCCCTTCCATGTATATTATATTATCATGATACATATAATTATTTTTATACTTAAATTTGTTAGGACTTTTTGTGACATGTTGCCATAAAGTTTTTTGTTTATTTTTTTGTTATAATATTATATATATCAGATATAATTAGTATTTTATTAAGTTGTTTGTTATTTTACTACTCATGCGCCTAGTATTTCAAATTCTCTGAAAGAGAATTAGGCTACACTATTTTTTATTTAAACACTTTTTCTGTTTGTACATTTTTTTCTTACTCTCATAGTTTATTCACCCGCATAAAATATTTAGCATGCATGAAAATATACGAAATTAGTTTTCTATATAGGTCAAATATTCAATATAAGCATATAAAACATTTAGTTATATTAATAATTCACATTTAAAAAAAAAAGTTACTTTATACTAAAAGTCGATTTTATTTTGGATAGGGGGGAGAATTGCGTTTTAAGGGAAGCTAGTTGATGTGGTTACTCGATTAGACCGCGTCTATTTCCCCCAATGTTTAGTCTAACTAACTCGCCCTCAACTTTTACCTAACATTTTACGTATATTTTTTTTATTTTCTCGGTGACCATACACTATAATAATATAATTTTTTATTGCTTTTTTTGTTTTGTTTTTTAAGTATTAAACATGACAGTGCATAGAAATATATTGATTATAATATTATTATTTTTATCTAATATGTTTTATATCATAAAAATATGATTTACAAATCATCAACCACCCTCTGTGGAGAAATAAAAAATAAAACTATATCTTGATCAAAGTAATATTAAATAGCTTCTTTTAATAATATTATATATAGATTTATATTTTTATTACGAAAGAGATTATGTCTGATATAGTTAAACATCAAGATTTTTTTATTGTAACAATCAAATTAATGTGAAGTCATAATGTTGAAATTTTAAAATAAAAACATAAATTTATTTAAGATAATATTTGAAACAATAATAGTATTTAGATTTTCCACGTGACAAAAGTTAACTTAATTTGTTTGTTTTATTTTATATAGAGGATTAAAATATTGTTATTAAAAAATAGTTATATTTTATACAATATATATTGACATTAGTGAGTTTCATTTTATTCAAAGTTAAAAAGACACATACGACAGACATCATAAGATAGTTACAAATGATGGTAATCAAACAAATTGTTTGAGTTTAAATTAATACATCAATAACTATTTTATTCCTTGTACGATTCGATTTATATAAAGAATAATATATGATGATGGTCCTACTGTGTCCAACATATTGTATAGAGTAATTTAAAATTTTATAATATTTTTAATGAGGAAGACTAAAAAGAAAATTTAGGGGATAATTTTATTTCATATTGTACAAGAGGACATGGTCCTAAATCGATAGATATATGTGAATTTCTAATCTTTGAATTCATTAAGTATTTTTAATTAATTTTTGAAAATCGAAAAATGATGTCACGGGTGGCAACTTATGCATGTGGGCATACGAAAAAGTTGCCCCAAGTGATATCATTTCGCGACTTTCAAAAATTAATTATAATTACTTAATGAACTCAAAAATTATAAATTCACATATCTATTGATTCAAAAAAATGTTCTCATTTAGAATATGCAATAAAATTACCCTTCATAAATTTTTTGTAGTCTTCCTCATTGTAATTCTTATATACAATTATTTTAATATTGAAACTTGAAGACTACGCATGGAAATAAGATTAAGATGAATATTATGACACGTGGTGAAGCATTGTAATTATATTACCATTGTCATGGTTTTTGTCATGACATATAGCGAGTACAATATATTTATATTTTGTACACATCGCTATTTATGTCACAACCGTGACACAGTATTCACCAAATAAACAAGCGGTGATTTATCAATAATTCAATATTATAAAGAAGAAGAAACTAAACTTGTAATATTGAACGATGAGTGTTCTTGGGGGGGGGGGGGGGGGGGAATATTGAAACTTAATATTCCGTTTTGTATTTCTTATAAAGTATTATGTCATTTTGTAGTTTTGTATATACGTTATTTTAACATCAAAATTACTGAAATATTTTGTATTAGTAAATTGTATATATAACCATTTGCAATTGATATAAATAAATCATTATTTTATTGCAATAGAAGACAAGATCTTAAGCGTGAAATATGAATATGAAGCTCCTTTTATACAATAATAATATATTTCTTATTTATTTGTATAATTATATTATTATTTCAATTTATGTTTTTTCCTATACAAATCAATTTCAATTTCCTTTCAAATTAATGTACGGTGAAATATTTCACATAAGCATCAATATTCCTATTTTCTTTTCACAAATCAAACAGATTCTCTCTATATACAGGGTGTTTATTTAAATTTTTACTTTTTCAGAAGGGTTTTTTAATACGAAGTTTATTGACAAATTAGACTTATTATACATCAAATTAAAGCTTAAGTTTTGACATTTTCTTTTCTGTTTTTAAAAATGTGATTAGTCTATTTTTCTTTTGACTAGACGCAAAACAATACAAAGAGTGATTTTTTCGAAAAACAGACGTTAGCAAACAGCGTTTTCTAAAAAAATTGAAAACGTCTTTTTAATTTTTTTTTTCTTAGTTAAAAGTGATGATAAGCAAATGACATTAAGGTTTCTCCATGTGGGAACCATTTGTAGCTCGGCAGTTGTCAAGTCGAAACTGCAGTTCGAGCCACACGCGGTGCTTCATCTTAGCCGTGATGGACTCGATAGCATCAGTAATCCTGATGGCGTCACTTTAACTCTGGGATATCTTGCACTGGAGTCTTAAAAACCTTGTCTTTGACTACCCACAAGAAAAAATCAGGTGGGATGAGGTCTGGTGATCTCGATGCCCAAGCTGTGGGTCCATATCAGCCAATCCAGCCTTTTTTTACATCAAAATCTGACGCAATCGAGAGTTTTTTCCTTCAAAAATGAACTCTTATGCCACTTACTTATTTAAATGAAAACCACTTGACATAACTCTTTTTTGCAAACATTTTTAAAAATGTCAAAACTTGTGCTTTAATTTGGTATATTACAAGTTGCAATTGTAAAAAAATTTCACAGTGAAATCACAGTGAAATTTAAAAAAACACCCAGTATAACGTAGTAAAAAGTAACGTAATACAGTATATCTATACAGACATTTTAAATTGCTTTTATTGTAATATTAACGCGATGCACCCCTAAAATAAATAAGAAACATATCAAAATATAAAATCTATATTGAAAAACCACTATTTCCGGCAGTTTTTTGACGATAAAATAAAAACATTTATTGACATTATTGATCTTGTCATCATAATATTATATTATATACGACTCACAATAAAGAAAAGAAAAAAAATTATAGTGGTGGTGTTATCTATAGATAGTATGGGGTCATTTTAACCTCAAAAGAGGGGTTTGCACTCAAGATCGATGTAGACTGCGGAGTTAGAGTAGCCATTTTTATTCTCATAGTTCGATGACCCTTCCACTCCAGTACGGTATATGGTATATAAAGTAAAGGTGACCAAAAGTCACAGTAGTGACCACAAAGACGTCACGCATGATCGCGTGCTTTATGCTTTACTTTAAGATATAAGCTTCCTTCATTAATTCAGAACTGTAATACTTTTTATTAATGCAGAAGTTTTTTTTCCTTCTACATATAGCTATACATATTTTACAAAAACTTCTTATCAGTTTATAGTTTTGTTCTATTTTTGTATATAGATGATAAATTTTGAATAAACCTGAAATATATGTGAATAAATAATCTTTTAATATTATATATATAAAGTTTTCAATTTTCTGATATTTCAAAATTAATGCGCAATGTACAAAAAATAGAACACCTATATCATGTAATAATTTATATATGTAAGTTCATATCTTTAATTCACAATGGTGGAAATGTAATTTATAAACATTACATTTTAAAAATATTGTCACACTGAAAAATTGAAATAACAAATTTAACAAAATAATAATAATAAAATGTTAAACTACAAAATAAAATTACGTGAAGGGCAAAAATAGAATATGTACCCATGTAAAAATTTCTTATGTATATACTCTGTAAAGAGTATGTAAAGTGCCTGTAAGTGGCCAAATTAGTGTATTTTTGATGTAAAACGTCTGTACCGTTCGGTATGTTTAGCACTTTTTGAATTTTTAAGAAAATTTACAGACGACTCGTGTGTATCATCTCTGTAAATTCAATGTATTTTTTCTGTATCGACAAATAAATGCTGTGTAAATTTTACATACGATACAGAGGAAATACAATCTAATATGAAAACTGTATTCTTGTTGTAAGTCGAATGTATTTTTTGTGTATTTTATGGTCACCTATAAGCGCGTCTGTAAATCGTTTGTATTTGTCATGTATAAAATACATTGGAGGTCACTTTTAACATACAGACAAAATACACCTAAATTACCGACTTTACACTACGACGTCAAATGAGCCATACAGCATACTTACAGACGTAATACATACGTGGTCTGTATCTTCCTTTTTACATTAATTTTACAAAGCATACAGTGTTTTTAACATCAACGCGTTACACCGATTTTACAATAATTTTACATGTATTTTACGCAGCTTTATAATTTTTCCTTGTATTTCAAGCCTATACAATTGCAATACATAAGGCTTACCGATGCTATGTATACTTTTCATTTTAGTTCTGTTTTACATTAGTTTTACAAAGTGTAGTATTTATAACGACATTTACCGTACATCGATTTTACAATCATTTTACATGTGATTTACATCGCTTCACAGTTTTCAGTTGTATAATTAGCCCATACAGCTGAAATACATAAGATTTACCGATGCTATATGTATTTTTTAATTTACCCTGATTTTACATTGCGTACACAGACTTTCAATGTAACTTTACGCATAGCATTCGACTCTTCTTCTATACAGCAGAAATACAAAGCTATACAGACGCTGTTTGTATTTTTCAGTATGGTCTTATAATTTTCTAAGCATAAATAAAATTTCTCTTTAATTAAAAGTTATGGTTCAATATAATATGCCACAAAACTTAATTTAAATAATAAAAACAACGTAAATGTCAGATATGTTAGCAATCAAGCAATAGCATATTCAACAATATTACATAAAGTCTCCAATGCTATATCGGAAATATATATATATATATATATTATATACATACAGTATTATATAATAATAAAAAAATGAAGATTTGCGATCATATTAAACATATTGTACAGTAAAGTGTTTATTTATTTTTCCAATTAATGGCATATGTTGTTTTTTTCATGAGATATTTTAAATATCATTTATATAAAAAAAAAACAATGCAAGTATACTGATATAATATATACAGTGCAAATTATGATACTAAAGTAAATAACTGCGTAACTTTATTTTCGCTTGATTCTGTATCTATGCTGCATCTATATTGCATTTCCCATAATATAGCTCTATTATACGACTTTAAATAACGTAAATATAATTTATTTAATTTTTAAATATATACCCGCGCATATGTATGTTTCCCCACCACTTTCAACAAAAATGTACATACGATACAGAGAAAATACAATCCACTATTTTTGAAGTTTATACAAAGGTTTTACAAGTTTAAGTTATATATCTCGATATGGCCGAACGGTCTAGGGCGGTAGTTTAGGCAGGCTAGGTTAGGTTAGGTAGGTAGGATGTGCGTTCAAATCTCTAATCACACCGTTGTGACGCTAACTCGGCTTGCAATTAATATTTTAAATTTTTACTTCATACCCAACGATTCTTCTCTTCACCCTCTTTAAGAATATCTAAAAATAAACTTGATTAGTATGCTAATTGTTTTGATATAATCAATTTTCTAAAAAAAATCAGCATACATCACATTTACATCACATATACAGAGAGAATACAGACGCTATAATTGCACCCAGATGCCTGTACACAAAGTATACCTGGCATTTACACACGTTTTACACCATAAGCTTACAGACGATACACACGATATACACTGATAATACATGGATACATGCAGGGGTGTAGTCCTAAAAATTAACGAAGTATGGCGGAAGGTTTACCCTTTAGACGGGGGGAGGGGGGTAGCCCGCCGCAGGCGCAAATTTTTTCCGGGACACACCCTTTTTTGGGAAAAACGCAAAATTAGTATACTTGGAAAACTGTTGCTAAAATTATTGGACATTCAATTTTGATACTTTTTTATATAGTTTCTATAAATTTATTCCTAAAGTTTGAACATATATAGTGAATAAAAAATAATTATGATAATAAAAAGTCTTTCTTTCTTTTTTCGTCTCATGAATTTTTGTAGCTAAATTTCAATTTCTACCAAAAATATTGAATATCTGAAAATTAAATAATAATAAAAATACAAAATATTGATATCTTCCTCATTTTCCCTAAGATCCGCCCCTGTGCACATTCACTTACCCCAAAAGTAGCTATTAAGCTCGACCTCGATGCTAGTGGGACTGTCATCTTTCATTGATGCACTTTTTAAAATTAAAATTCACTTGCTACATTCAGTGCTATTAATTACCTGATTCAAGGTCCTTGTACTTAAATTTTTATTAAAAAAAATATTACTATCTATAAATATAGAAATATCATATTTAACTTAATTAATACATTATTATATATATTTTATGAATTTGGCAACAGAAATATAAAATAAAATGGACTTGAATATAAGTATGCTAATGTACATATTATTTTGTAGTATAATGCTGCACTAAAATGTCACTGACTGTTTACTATGGGTCATCCTCCAGCACTAAAAACTGACTATAGTGAATACTGAAGTGGTGCTACTTGCAAAAAAAAAAAAAAAAAAAAAAAAAAAAATGGGAAAAATTAAAATAGCCCCTTCTTTTTCATCCCTTCTTCTTCATATTTAATTTAAATATTAAGGGGAAGAGAGAAAATTCAGGTGCTTCATTTTTTTTTTTTTTTTTTTTTTTTTTGTACTTACAGCTTAAAAAATTCTTTGATTTTTTTTTTTTCTTAGAGGATTTTAAGTCAATTTTTACTAAAGGATTATCAAAATTTTTACGAGAATCATACATTTACTTATTCAGGTAGTGAATTTTTCTGCATTTTTATTGTTTTCAAAGTAACGTATGTCCAAAAGTCACCATCATGTTAGGACATGCTCATCTGAGAGAGAGAGAATGAGTGAGAGAGAGAGAAATACAATGAGAAAGAGTTAGAAAGTATCGGAAAAAAATCTTCAGCTTCCTTTCTTTTCATGATTCACAATAGAATTCAATAATCCTGGCCTCACCAAATTTTATCATAAAAAAATTAAAAAGGTGACTTATTGACAAATACCTGCAAATTTGATGAAAGAAAAAGATAAAGTAAAAGCAAAGAAAAAAAACTTTTTTTTTTTTTTTTACTTTTTTCTCTCTTTTTCAGATTTTTTTAGATTTTATTTTCAATTTTTTCTAATGAACACAAATAAAATCGCACCTTTTCGCCTATTTAAAATTTCACGAGGTATGGCGTTTCAAAAATTCAATTTCACGAAGTATGGCGCCGCCATCCCGCGCCATCCCTCCACTACACCCCTGGATACATGATGACATGGATGACGTCTATGTATTTCGTCTGTAAGTTGTAATTTTTTGCTATGTAAAACCTCTGTATTTTTGTCGTTTTTACCTTACGTATACAGACGCGTTTACATTAAAAATACATTAAAATCATACACTAAATATACAGAGAATTTACATCAATTATTTTTAGTAGGGTATACTTGACTGATAAATGCTCTGAAATATTCAAAACATATGACAGAAAAAACAGGACAGAAGAATTTCAATTTAAATATCTTATTACACAATAAAAATATATTCATAAATATTTGCTAGCATTTATTTGCGTGATCATATATAAAATAGAAAAATGCGAAAAAATTGTTTAACATTATTGCATCGAACCACCCACAAAATTTCTAAAGAAAATTTGTATGCATGAATTAAAATACATAATAAGCAATTGAACAATATGATTTATATGTGATAGTACACGCACACCATTGTTTTTTTTATTCATATCAATTTCTCATTTAAAATTAAGTGAGTTTATATTTTAAAAAGTTTTTTAGTAATAATTTTTAATGTATATTATGTTTGAGTACTTCCTATTATATTAAGTAACATAAATTAGCCTGTTTTTAAAATTAAAATATAATAAAAGTGAAAATTTATTTATTATAGTTTGATTTATGGACAATATAAAAAGTTACCCCTCTCTCTAAAGGATAGTATTGGTCTATTTTAAAAAAGATAGTTATCACTACTTTTTAATATACACGGGAGAAAATATTTATGTTCTTACATGTTGTATAAAACCTATAAGCCTTTTTTTGCTTAAACATTATAGTATATTTATACTCTCCCCCTATATTGTTATTTATAATTTTTAACCCCTACATTTTCTCGTACATTAAATTTGCAGACAAATTAGTCATTCAGAAGCCAACTACTCGAACATTTCATGCACATATTCTGCACTTGAACTGCCTGGTACTATATACACTTTTTTTAATGCAGTTAGAAATTACAATTATATGTATAATAATTATATCCTTTTTACACATTATCACTAATTTTAAATCACACATTAATTTTTATAGGTATTTTTTATAGCCGATAAAATATCACTTAATTTTTATTATTTATTTTTTAATAATACGTTATAAATGTTTTTAATTATTTTATTAAGAAATTTGAGTATCACATTATATTGAAGTTAATTATACTTACAAATTTCTACCTGAAAAATTAATCTAAGGAAATTAGATGCTTAAATAATTTATACTATCATAAAACATGTAAAATAATTAAAATTGTTTCGCAGTTATTATTATTATTTTGTTGATATGATATTATTATTATTTACTTTTTAAAGAAATGTATTGAATTGAAATGCGATTTAGTTTTAAGAGGAACCGTATTTTTAAAACATAAATATTATACCATGAAATTTATTTTGCATTTTTTTTAAATTCAATATAGATATTTAACCGTTTAATACTGAAAATGAGGTAAAGACATCCTTTTATTCCCCGCAGTGATCCTAAAAAGCGAGATCACACATTGAAATGAAACGAGAAAAAATATGGTTTAATTAAAAATATATATTTGCTTCTCTCTCTCTCTCTCTCTCTCTCTCTCTCTCTCTCTCTCTCTCTCTCTCTCTCTCTCTCTCTCTCTCTCTCTCTCTCTCTTCCTTATTTTCCCCGTAACAAAAGTCCTAACATTTTTATCATAAGTGTAGCTAATAAGTGTGTAACTGTTAGTGCTACCATTGACTTTCTAATGACCTTAATAAAGTAGGGGTACAACATTTTTCAAATTTCAGTGATACGAGCCATCTAACTACAAACCTTTTATTTTAATTCTTCTGGCATAGAAAACATGAAACAACACGTTCTTTTTAATCTTTAAACACAAAATGGGATTTACAAAACTGATGACAATTTTTACCAGAATGTAAATATGGCCCGTGAAAAAGAAAAAGAGCGTGAAAAAAATGTAAAGTTTACGCTTTGCGTGAATATTACTGTTTATGACGTCAGAAACAGGCAAAAACTAGGATGAAAATGTTGTGCGGGTTGTGCATAAATCGACATTTTCTGATCACTGCTACGGCGCTACAATTGGGTTTTGATACCAATTAATGCTATTTATGTATTGTAAGTCCCATCAAGTGTTTTGTAATGTAAATGCTTATGTTTGCATGTTGTCTATGCCTTTAATTGCTTTGCTAAGCAGTCAAAAATTTAGTAAATTTATTGTATATAGTATAATTTAAATAATGCTGTATAGAATTTTTATAATTATTATTTATTATCCTATTTTACCTAAAAATAGCAGTTTAATTTTCACTTCACTAATGCCGCATTAATAAATATTCATAAAATAATAACGAGTATAGCTATATCTTAAACTTAAATTCAATTGAAGTTGGAATCGAAATCGAATGACATTTTCGTCATTAATAATTTATATATTTTTAGCAGACTCTCAAATGCTATTTTATTATACGCTGAAATGATATTAGTCTGGCATTTTCTTTAGTATAATAACAAAGAAATTCAAACTTACAGAAACAATCATTTTCTTTTAAATAAAGGTCAAGACATATCACGCTATAATTTCTTTTTGTTATAACTTTTTTTTTACTTTATAATGAACTTGACCGCACCTGACTTTATATATAAGATTTTTATCAATGATTTTTTTTTCTTGAAATGAACTATAATATGTATATTTTTTTTATCCCCCGTTGCAGTATATAATCTTATATACCAATGTCTTTATTGTTATTGTAAAGAAATGTAATTTTGACTAGCTTGCATGACAAGGATTTATTATTTTGATTGTGTATAGCACTGGTTTTATAATGCGTCGTCGCAAGATAAGAGGAAAATATTATTATAAAATCGATTTTTATGTATATACGTTTAGATAACTTTTTATATATATATATATATTTAGAGAAAAAAAAACTTTGATATTATGTTCGTATTTTTTATTTATTTATACAATTGAAGGAAGGGAGAGGAATAAAACATAGAAAAGTACAGAGGTAAAGTAGTGTAATTCTCATTGTTATATTTGCATTTTATACAAAGGTTAAAGTTTAAAAAACATATTATTAAAAAAGAAATAATAAAAATAAAGATATTACTATGCACAGGAAAATTGACTTACAGAAAAATCGATATTTTCTAGCAAATTCAAGGTTACTCTGAAAGTTTGAATGTTTTAGTATCATGATTGTTAAAAAACAAAAGATTTTATAAAAAGAAAGAAGAAGAAAAAAAAAAATGAATAGGAGTTTTTATTTTTATTTGTTTACATATATTTTTGTCATTTGGCCTAAATACGTATTATTTCCGTATATGGGAAGATTAGTATGGATTTCATATATAGCCATTAGGAAATTAGATCAAATGCATTAATGTTATTTATTTTTATACAAATTACATGTTATCAAATCTGTGAGATGTAAATAACTGATTATATTTCTATAATGAACAACAACAACATGATTTTGTAATTATCAAATTATACAGAATACAGGAAAATAAAATCATTTAATCCTAAATCCTATTTTATCGTATTGTATAAAATTATGAGATCTTGGATAAAACTAAAAACGCATTTTTATATTGCTCTTTAAAAAAAAAAAAAGCTTTTATAAAATATCTAATAGTGACAAAGAAGTGCACAATAAAATAAACGTAGCTTTGGAATTAAAAATAATTCTTCATTGTTCACTTTATACGATTAGTAGTATGAATTTAAGCAAGTAATAAAAATATATAAAAAATATATTTCAACGTAAGAGAGAATGATAATTTTAAAAGTAATATTTATTTTAGATATATTTTCTGATAATAACAATAAAAAAAAAAGCTGACAAAGTTTTATTCTCCCCTTTGTAAAGAAAAAAAAATGAAGGTTACATTATTTTTCATGTGCTTAAAGAAACGTGTAGCCCTATATACCATATATATCCACAAAAACATAAAAATTTGTGTTTGTTTGTATAATATTGTTTTGTCATGCAAGATTTTTTATAAGTATTTTTATTGGTGATGTAATGATAAAATGCATTCTGATTAATGAACAATATATCTAAAATATATTTCAAATATCTCAAATATTTGTTTGATTTTTGTATAAGTAAAATTCTAATTCATGCAGAAATGTTGAATAAACAAAATATTTATGCATTTAAATGTGTTTATAACAAGCTATGCAGTTCTTTATTGCTACATAAATTAGAAAACTATCTTATGAATGTTTCATTTCCAGAGAATGGAGGTTGTTCACTTGTTTGAAAATATTTTAAATGCATAAGGGACAGTTTATCATATATATATATAATATGATAAACTGCCCCATTTGAAATATTTTCTGATACTCTGAGATATGAAAGAAAATATGTACGTATTTTTATTGAAGTCTCGACAGCAACTGATAGAAAAAATGTGTAATTTATTAAGCTTTAAAACGAAATACTTCGTAGATTTGACTAAAAAGTTACTTTAAGGCAGAAAAATCTTATACATAAATATATGTTTCAAGAAAGTATAACGTTTTCGCGTATACTGTGTCAAAATGTTATGCTCAAACATTTTTTATTATTCTTCCACTGTTATCCTATTTATTAATTTATTATTTTTTCTTCCTTATCTGATAGTCAAGGGGGGCCTTGATTTTTTGCATCTCTCACCATTGACTTAATCACCATTGACCATAGAAAAGTAGGGATGTTCAAATTTTGAATTACAGGAGAAATAACCTTTGAACTACCGATCAACCCTTCGCAAACAATCTTCTAATAATTACAATAAAAAATAACGATTAAAAAACGTTACTAGTTACTGCATGGACAATTCTTAAACAGAAATATTTATACTATAATGTCTTGAAAGCAGCATAAGTTGTATAATTTATATTATTAGTAGTGGAGCTTTTTTCCATACTTGTTTTAAAAACACAGTAAGCCAGTCTCATTTTTTTTCTTTTATAACTATGACAATACCAACAGATAATTCTTTGTTACTATGAACAGTCTTATGGGTCAATAAAATATATATTATTTCTTGAAACATGGATACACAGTATAAATTACTATTCTCAACATGTCGATTGATGCAAGCATTGATGTCACTCCAAATCCACATACATAGCTGGTCTATTTTGTTTGTTTATTTTATTCTCCCACACTCAATAACCGTAGCAAATACAAAAATATCTCTATTATATTGATTTTACAATATTTCAAGTATTATAGTGCTCATTACTCGTTGCTCTGTACAGTATGTTACATGAAATGTAAACAACCCAAATACTTTATTGCTGTATACATTCATAGCAAATCAAATTTGTACTGCTTTTTTTTTTTTTTTTTTAAATTGACACTAATTGTGTGACAAAATACGTATGATGAAAACGGTATTTTTTATACATTATATATGATATTGCTATGCGTCCTTGAAAGAAAAATTGCTTTAACAAAATTTAAATAATATCATATTGTATGCATGCAATAATCTCGTGTGAATCGAAAAACATGTATTACATGTATATATTCCCATAGTAGTACAGTACTACTATGGGAATATATACATGTAAGTACATTAAAAAGGAACAATTTCAATATAATTTGCTTTCATCGTTTAAAGTATATTATTTATAAGAGAAAGGAAAACTAAGTCAACAAATAAAAGCTGTTGATTTATGCTCTTTATCCTTTTGAAGTAAGAGCTTCAAGATTGTTGAGATTAAAAATCGTCTTTGTTAAAGTTTAGTATATTTAGGACAGTTAATTGTACTCATTAGGTGCATACAGGGTCGGATTGGGTCCTAAGGGACAGTCTGCACCAAAGGTAGAAGAAACCACTCCATCGAGCTGCCCCAAAGGCCCGCCGCAGACATATGAAAACTTGTCAGATCATTTTTATTTTTCAAGGGACCATTTTGTTTCGTGATCGACGGGGGCAAAAGGCAAATGTATATTCCGAGTTATGTGGAACAAGTTTTGGTCTTATTCAAATTTGTCTTATTTAAATATAAAAGCTAATACTGCGACATTTTTTTTAAAATTCGTTTTCATGTCTGGTTGCAATTAAAGATAAAAAATATAAATATAAATGTATCGCGAGTTAACTTTATTTTATCTAAGAATAATATGACGTACTTTGGTTAGATAATCTTTTACGAAATTGTCTTTTCAACTATTTAAAGTTATTTTTGAGTAAGCGATCACGAATTTTTGTGTATGCTACTGACGTAAATCACATTGATTAAATTAATAATAAAAATATTATTACTATTAAATTTCTTTTCCCTATTATGTCTGCTTTACTATCTATTTTTAGCAGCTCATTAAACATTCAATTATTTTACAATATACAGTACTGCTCGTGTTTAATTTGTGTAAAGTTTACTTTTAATAAATTTATTTCTTATAAACTTCAAATTTATTGATTGTATATATCATAAAAAATATATACACATTATAATTTATTATATTAAAAAAAAATGTATAATGTAAATATACTATAGTTAATTGAATTTTAATAATAATGCATATAAAAGTTAATCTCGTAAATTATGTGACTTTTTGGTGACGTGTTGCGTGTTTCTTGTTTTTAAGATGACGTCACATATAAGGGGACGATTCTTGAGCTCACCCTTTCTTCATCAACTCTCACGCTATTATCTTAGCCTCCCCCCACCCTTACCCAGCAAACCCCATCCTCGATATTATTTATTATAAATGCTGATCCAAGTCGATCGTATGTCGAGAACACCTCCCCCATTCTCATCTTCCCTGCCTATTTTTTTTCTGATTATGTAAGACTCTGTGAGACAATTTAGGGGTTGTTTAACTCAACTATATCTTTTTTTAACTGACAATTTTTAAATTTATATTGATATAAAAAATATTTTTTAGACATTATAAAAAACATAATAATATATGAAACTAAATTAAGAGCCCTTTTTTATTACTCAAGTATATTCTATGGAAAAGAAAAAAAAATTATAAGCACTATTAATTTTTACTTTTACTTTAAATTTATTGTTCTTTATCATATTATACTCTTGACATTTTTTATAGTGTTTGAGGATATTTTCATAAATAAGTATCATGAGATTGTTAAAAGAAAACTTCCACATCTAAATTCCATTTTTTTTTTATTATTATTATTTAAATAGCATTTTATGCTGTTTAGAAGTTTTTCGTTTTTATAATTAATTATATACACTCTCTCTTGTAGTAGATTTCAATTCAATCTAATGGTGTATTGATTTTATAATTTTTTATTTACTACAAATTTAGTTTGCGCTAAGTCAAGTATAATTATTGATTTTTATATTTTAACGCATAATAACATCAAAACTTATATTCCCCTTTATGAAAATACAATTTTATAATATAATAAAATAGAAGATTGGAAAAATTATTTCATATTGGTAAGGTTAAGAATTATGTCTAATCATGTCTATCAAAAAAAAAAAAAAAAATAATAATAATAATAAAAAAGTAAACGGTATGTGAAACTTGTTTTTTCTTTCCAGAACTATTGTTTCTTCATCGTTTACATCATCTTTTCTATTTTACTATGAAAAGAAAGGGTTGTATAAGTCCTATACGTGTCTTATAGTATAATATCGATCCCTGTGATAGTGTGTAATATACATAACTGCAACAAACAACACCCGTGAGTCTTCCCACGACAAAATATTACGATTCAACTGGTTCCATCGTCTGTCTAATCACCAACACACGCAATAAAAAAATAATAAAATTTATAAACAAGGAAACACAAAAAATACACACGATGTCGGGAGCTTTTATTGCATTGTTTGATTACTTGAGGGTTACAAAAAAATGAGTTAAAAAATAAAAGGGGGTAATTTGAGATGTTAAATAAACAATTATTTTTATATATATGATGAGTGATGAGATAATAAATGTTTTTTTAAGTAAATTTATATTCTGACATATAAGTAATCAATTTTTGTCACAACTGTAAAAAAAGAAAGAAAAAAAATTGGTATAGGATAATGTTTTTATTAAAATGGAAAACACGCAAAGATTTTAGTTCTATATACTGTAATAACATGAATACTTTGTGTGGATTATGAAAATTATCGATAATTAGATTAAAAGCAATTTTTTCTAAGTTAATGTTCTATACCATATATGTTGACAAGTATAATGATTATGATTAATATTTTTCTGGAAAATGTTGCGTTCGTTAATATCTCCTTATAATGGAGAGCATAATATTTACATTATAAGCTTTCGGTATGAAGTACAGTACTGTACATATACAGTACAATACTATACTGTATCCTGTAATCAAGCGGGACAAACTAAAATATTATCTCTTTTAGTGATGCTAATTTTGAAATTATTCCTTTTGTTTGCAGGGTTGAGTGCCGGGCCATGCGGCTCAGCGCGGCACGGCGGCAGCGGCGGTGCGGCACATGGAGAAGTACGAAACACTGGGCGTCGTGGGCGAAGGATCGTATGGACTCGTCTTAAAATGTAGACATCGCGAGTCCGGCCAATTAGTGGCCATCAAGCGATTCCTAGAGACTGAAGATGACGCCGCAGTCCGTAAGATGGCACTCAGGGAGATCCGCATGCTCAAGGTATATAACTAAATATCACGTTTCTGAAAGAGTTTGCTTTAGTCTGCTATAAATTATAAAAGTTTACAATTTCAGTAGCCAAACATTTTTAGGTTAGCTTTTATTATATCCCATGACTGGTAGATTATGTAATTACAATAATGAAAATCGAATTAACTAATTATCTTCAATTTTAATGATTATAATACACCTAGAACACATAATTGATAGCTACTAAACATGAAAACTATTTCATTATCTGTATAAATTTGTAGAACAATCTTGTTGATATGCAAAGTAGGCAATTTTCATGACCTAAAATATCCTTTTCAAACAGAAACTACGGCATGAAAACTTGGTCAGCATGTTGGAAGTATTTAGAAGAAAAAGAAGATTTTATTTGGTATTCGAGTTCATGGACCATACTTTACTTGAAGAACTTGAAGAAAGAGCTGCTGCGTCAGGTGGAGGTTTAGGGGAGGCTACAGTTCGCAGACATGCCTTCCAAATCATCCGAGGTCTTGACTTTTGTCACGCCAATAATGTAAGTAGGTGACGCAGTGAAAAGTCAATGACTTTGTATGTGTAACTAAAGTGGCAAGTGATTTTCTTATCAGATTTTTAAATATGAACACGCGACTTTGTAATTATTCTCTTTGTTATTGTGTTGAAGCACATTTTTTTAAAGCATTAATCCATTAAAATCTATTGATAAAGGTAATATTTAAATGGGGTGCTTAGATTTTTTTTTTTTCAAATTTAACAATGAAGGAAACATGACATTTAAATGTGATGGTATAAAATGTAGATCAAAATTTACATTTAAAATATACCCTCTCTACTTCACCCTCAGTAATATAAAGTTAAATATTATTAAATTACATTTTGTACTTGTTTTTCATGGTAAAATAAAAATATTTTTTTATTATCTTTTATGTGAAGCGCTTCAAATATATTATTATATTACGTAATATCTTTTTTAGTACAATTTCATAATTAAGAAAACTTTATTACATTATAAATTATGCAAATTAATTAACAAAGGTTGTTGGCTTGTTGCATTGCAAACTTTCATTACTCTAGTTTAAAGAGAGAGAGAGAGAGAGAGAGAGAGAGAGAGAGAGAATATTTTTCTACATTTAATCTAACCTGATCACGAGAGTGAGTAAGTGTTTCGTGTTTTGTTTTTGTGCTGCTTCTTCGTAGAAACAAAAAAGTATTCCGTCAATAAGGACATGAAAACAATCAAGTTGAGAGGAAAGTTAATAAATCTAATGACGTATACATCTTCTTTTTATTTTCTTATTACGAAAATATATTTTAAAACTTTTTACTATAATTTAGTATAGGAGAGTTACATAAAGAACGTAAAGATTATTGTGGCATATCTAAATATAAACTAAGTTCAAGTTGTTTGTCTATATTGTAAAATTTATTAATATCATATTTATATATAAACAAATAAAACGCAATTCTAAGAAATAAAAACAAGAAAATTTTAAGGTTAACCTATATACTGTATTTATTCAGTTTTAAATTTTTTTTTTGTGTCCACATAGGAAAAATAAGCGAAACTTTCAGATGTCTCGTCCTTTTTAAAAGCATAAAATGGAAAAATATATTGATTTCTTTAAATATGAATAAGTTAAAAACAAACTTTAAACGACATAAATGTAATTACAGATAAGGGATTATTGAAAATATAAATTTGCAAACGTCAAGAAGTTGACTTTTTTTCCTAATATTTTTATATATTTTTTCTCAAATTGCTAAAATAATTCTCCTTGTTTGCACAGATTGTTCACCGAGACGTGAAGCCAGAAAACGTGTTAGTATCTCGCCTCGGTGTCATCAAATTATGTGACTTTGGGTTCGCGCGGATCGTTGCGTCTCCCGGTGAGACGTACACTGACTACGTGGCCACGAGATGGTACCGTGCACCCGAGTTACTCGTGGGGGACACGCACTATGGCAGGGAGGTGGACGTGTGGGCCGTGGGCTGTCTTATGGCAGAGATGATGACTGGAAACCCTCTCTTCGCAGGAGATTCAGATATTGATCAACTGTTTCTCATTACCAAAGCCTTAGGTAAGTGTAATAATTGCATTCGGTCCTTAAAAATAATTGAATAAAATTTAATAATAAAACTTAGTAAAAACAAATAACATTAAGCTTTAAAAAAGTTATTTCAGTTTTTAAAAATTTTATTACTTTATTATTATGTAATATATAAAATAGTTTTTTTAGTTAAGATAGAAAAATAATCCACAACCTACGTACTGTATAATTACATCACGTTTACTAGGTTCTCATACAAGTCACATCTCATATAAATATAGCATTATCGATCAACATTTTAATGATTATGTTAATTATTTCAGGCAAGCTATCTCCCCGACACCAGCAGTTGGTAGCACGCAATCCATTGTTCAAAGGAATGCGAGTTAGTTCTGCTGCAGCTGGTGCATCATTGTACGAAGTTTTCCCCACGTGGCCTCGTCTTTCCCTTGATTTCACTGCTTCATGTCTCCGACTTGATCCCACACTTCGACCCACTACCCCTGAACTTCTTCAGCATCTCTACTTTACCACAGATAACTTCCCTGGTGCTTTCCTACCAGAGCTGCGCGCACGCATTCAACAAGAATGTCAGGCAAACCCACTGCTCTCTCGTAGATTCAGCAATACGGCAAATTCTGCTAGAGGAAGAGAAATTGCGCAGCAACAAAATCAGAATGATTACGAAGAAAAATTATCATTACCAGCGACTGTCAATACAAGACATAATGACAATTCAAGAGTTGGGAGTGGACCAAGGTGAGTAAGCAGAGAAATTTAACATTAAGGGGCTGTATATGCAACCCGCTTGATGTATGTATGCAACTGGTTGCCTGTTTTACAGGGGCTATTTCTTATGTAATGTGTTTTTTGCAATTAAGCCTATTTGAATCTGAATTTGAATATAAAAATAATGTAAAATAACTAGTGTAATTATGGAGAAATTGATACATATAATTAAGCTAAAATATACTTTGTTCTATAGGTGGAAGGTTCAGTTGATGGGAACAGACGCCGTACCTGAGCGGCGTGATTTTCTCAAAGCCGGTTCTCGACGTCGTGAGGAATACTCTGAGGACACTGGTACACGTGGAGGAGTGACAAAACTGTCCCCCACTCGAGTGCCATCACGCCTGGCAGGACCTCTCTTCTCCCGCGCCTCTCAGCAGCAGCAGCAACAACAACAACAGCAGCAACAACAGAATATGCAGAGTGAGAATGAGGTACCACCCTCACCTGGGGACACATCACACTCCACTCAACCGGGAGCTCATCTCTATGTTCTTCATCCGGCCATCAACAACCTCAGCTTTTCACAAGCACCCAGCAGGTACATCCCATTACAGATCACAGGGATTCAATGTGATTTCTTTAAATTTTAATCACTTAAAAGGTATATTTCTCGTGGTTTCACTCATTGTAATACAAAATAATTAAAAACAGTACTAATCTATTCATCGCATTGTATAAATTCATGTTGCAATTTTAATATTATAAGAATTTATAATATAACTTTGAGTGTTTGAAAATATATAATTTTAATATATTGTTTTTTGCCATAGACTGGGAGAGCCACTGAAGCGATCTCCGTTAGGCACACAGTCACGTCTGAAAGAGAGAAATGTTGCTCCTCCATTGATGAGCACCTCTCGCGCGCACGCTAGGAGACTGGTAGAACGTGGCGTTGGGTTAGCTGCAGAAAGTGTAGATCGAGGACCCGATTCTCCACCACCTCAGATTTCATGGATACCTGGAGGACGTCGCTTAGCACCCATGAGGCACCGAGGTACCTTGTTACCTGGTGCCGTGCAAGATGACTTCTCTTTACCTAATGTTCCAGGAGGTACGTACGTTGCAGTGAATTCTTTACTCACTTGAAGTAGTTTTATAGAGAAATTTAAATACTCTAATTTAAAGTAACTACATTAATTAAACACGTAATTTAATAATTTTAAAGTATCGTAAGAATAATCAAAAGGTCTTGTAAAAATAATATTACGTTATATTTCTTTACATTAAATTTCATATTCAAATTTATATAATGAAATATTCATACGATTTCTATAATATTGTTATCTTCTATTTCAGCTACTAGCAGTCCGAGTAAAGGATTTAAAAAGAAGGACAAATTAATATCAAATTTAGTAAACATGGATTCCTTTCCATCTCCTGTAAGTATTAAAATTCCTAGATGATAATTTACGTAACTAAAATTTTAAACATATTGATAATTTTGTTTATATTTAGCAGGATAAATCTGGTGGCAATAAGCGCGATACAAGTGCACTGGATCGTGAGCTCAGCTAACTGAAGGTGGCAGGCTTCAGACGATGGTAAAATCAGTGAAAATGTGGTCACAAACTTTTCATTTTTAGCAAACATCACATAGAGAAAAACGAAATTAGACATCAATAAGGCAAGGAAAGTGCTACAATTAAAATGTTGAAAACCAAGAAATCTGGCCTGTTTTTATTTACATTACTCAAGATCTTACTCTGAGAAAAATCGTAAAAACAAAGATAAAATCATAACAATGCTAACAAAACAAAACAAAAAATATACCTTTAGTAAATTAACTACTTCTTGCTAGTAAACGTCCCTTTAACAATCCTCTCTGATGGTATGATGGTAACAAGACACACCAACATGTGTAAATGACCATTTTGTCTGATGGCCTGTCAATAAAAGTGAGTGACCAAATAAACAATATAATATAGACTGCTATGCAATATTTAAAAGTTGTTATAAAATTTTAAAAATAACTCTGTACATATTATGTAATTTGAAATTGAAAATAATTTTAATATAAAATGTGATTTCAACTTCATCAAATTATTAGAGGATTGTAATTATTACGCAATAAAAAAAAAAAACTAAATTTTTCTGCCATTACGTAGATTATAATAGAAAACGATTGATTTTAAATTGGTTTTAAGATTGATTAATGTAAGAATTCTATTATTTTTATCAACATTTTGATATCAATAAATCCTAATTTTAAAGAAAAATAAAATAAAAAGATTTCATTGATCAAACTGGTGATAAAAAAATTTAAAAGTTTGGAACTGAATTGTATAGAAAGTGTGTAGAAAAAATATAATATATATTTTTATTATGTCTCCATATCAGCAAAAGTGAATATACATAAAAAATAATTATGCAATAGAGAAAGATTTTGTACAAATTTGTGACGAAATTAAAGTACCTGTCATAAGACTGCGAAGATTTTTTTTTTTTTTTTTTTTTTTTTTACATTTTTTTTATTTCTTAGATAATAAATTGCATTATTTCCATTCTATTTAATAACAATGTAATTCAAATTCATCGTAAATACTCGTAATAATAAAGAATCAAAAATAGAAAAATAATTATATTTTAGAAGTAAATAATTCACCTTTGCTGGTTTGTGGCATCGTTAAAATAAAAATCTTATAAACGTGAATTTTCATTGCAATTTTATGTCAGTTTTTTGATGTTTTAAATAATGTACGCTTATAAATTTGAAGCAGTTACAAAATAAAAATTTAAAATTTATTTATATGAATTTTATTAACAATTTTTTTTATTCACACATATACTTTATCTTAGACGTTTCTCTCCGTTCCGAATTAATTTATAATCATCAAATCAGTTTCATTTGGAAATTTGCGTGTATTTTTGAGTTTACATAATTTGCTACCAGAGCAAAGCTAAAGTTATGTACTGATCACAGGGAACAATGTTTTATATTGTGCAGTAAATATGATTGCATACAATTGTATTGTTTTTAAATGAGTCTTATCGATGAAGCCCTTGGTGTAAGCCAGTCACTGCATTTGGTAAGGGAAAAGTTTTTTTAAATTCTTTATACATTTAATATTGTCGCAAACCCGGTTAGCAGCGTTTTTAAATTTAAATTTTTATTTATTATTATTATTTTAGAATACGACTTTACTGGGGCCGGAAAAATTTGAATATGACTTTACTGGGGCCGGAAAAAATTGAATGAGGAATACCTATAACGTAAGCTATAGTAAAAAGATATTATGAAAATTTTGTCATCGATAACACCTATTGAGATTTCAAGCATATGCAAATTAATTACAGATTGGCATCAATACCCTGTTAGGACAGAACTTTACTAAAACTTATTTTTTAAAAAATAACAAAATAAACAGATTTTAATATCTACATTTTTTTATTTGCATTATTTTACAAACATTAAAATTTTAATTTAAAAGAATTTAAACTACCAAAATATTTAATGGTTAAATTTTATGCATCAACTTAATATACTACAGACTATATTATATATTATTATATTTTTGCTTAAATTTAATATACTAAAATATTATTTTTTTATGTATAAATTACTATTGGTATTATAAGATTACATTCATTAATATTGCATTTGTATATTATATATTTATGTTTTTATTTTACATAGTGACGGAATCGTAAGAGGGGAAAACTGTTTTCTGTATTATTGAACCATATTGAACAACAATGCTTCTAGTATATTTTTGCTACATAAAATCATAATAAAGTTTTATATGCACGTTTGCTTCAAGTTTGCAATAATTTGCAAATTTGCGGTTGATAGAACGGTTTATGATAATTTTATCGTGTACTTATACTTTTGCCTGTCTAGTTGCAGGTATATAATATTTTAATATTATTAATTTAAAATTCTGATGCATTGCTGTTCTATATTTTACTTGAATTATTGTATGCTAGTTATTTACACCAAAATACTTGACAATTTCTATAATGAAAACAGTTCTGGTGGTAACATATTTTATTATATGAATGAAATATGAACATAGTTAAGAAGTCTTTATTTAGTTATTTAGAGAAGGTTGATCACGTGATAGCTCGAAACACCATAACGAATGATGTGAGAATTAAAACTGAGGCTTGACACAAATTGAAGGAGGCACCATTTTTAGTTGGTGGTGTTGCTTTCACGGTCACGGCTTGTGTTGGCTTCACCGCTTTAATAACTGGTTCCGGACGAAGACCATTGCAGCCGTCCGTGTCACACGCTTCATGACATACAAGAACGCTCTCTCCAGTTTGACTGAAGCTGTCGTGACACTTTGAACCTAGGTCCACTGGACTACATGTCCGAGTTACTGAACTTACAGAACCTGGAAATATGAACAACGCATTAAAACTTTGTACATATTAAGGAGAGAGAATCTTTGATCATATATACACTACTAAAATTGACTTAATGGTTTTGGAAGATAAACAATTTAGTGTATTTTTCAAAACATCAATGATTTTTTTTTTTTTTTTTCAAAATAAATTTCATATTTTATTTTTGAATTTTGTAACAGTTATGAAATCATGATGAAAAAAGTACATTTTCAGCACTAAAAAGGCATGCACAAGAAAAAAAAAAAATAATAATTTGGGATATCATTTGACATAACTTAAAAAGGCCAATAAATTATTTGATTTCTTAAGAAAATAATAATTACATGTACGTATTTAAGGTTACTTTCTTACTATAGTTTCTTAATACTGATAAATGCCACAATATAAATTAAAAATTTGGATTTGAAAACTCCAATCGTATAAGAGAGTATATTATATTATATTATTATGAAATGGTCCGGATCAGAGATTGCCGGAGTTTGAATCGTTATATCGTTTGGAAATGTCTTAATAATAATAAAAAATAATAATAAAATCTAAAAAAAAAATGACATTTTTAATTTTATTTAATCGTTAATATATACTGAACAGTCATTTCATAAATAATTTACAAATAAAAATATCCTGTATATTTTTGTATACATTCTTTAAAAACATGAAAGTAAAGTTGTGTTTTCCATACAACCACTTACGATAAAAACTTCCAAATTTAATCATAAAGTTAGATTACACACGTTACTGATGTAATAATTATTTACCAAAATTGGAGAGAAAAAAAAAAGTGTTATGATATGAAGCAGAGCATTAATTTAGGGGTACAACCGTGTATTATTAATACGATGCTTTATAATAATAGTGCACTGATAGTTATTTTATTTCAACGACGTATTTTTTTCTCTATCCTGCAAAAGGCATCATTTAAGTTTATTGTGAATTATTTACATCTCTTGACTTTAAGATTGAAGTTTGAAATTTTTATCGCTGTGGGGGTTGTTATTAGAAAATATAGTTTCATTTTCGTGTTTTTGAGCAAACTGCAAAAATTAGATTTAATTTATTGTGCAATCATTAACAAATTTAAAAAAACTACACCCGCTGATATTGTCTGATGTATAGTGTACAGAAAGAAAACTTTTATTCATTTATTTATCATATCATTTTTTTTATTTTATATAAAGATTATTCAATTAAGTTCCGATAATTCCGGAAAATCTGATCCAACCCTTTATCCTATACTTTCCTGATTTTTTTACAATGTCAAATCAGAATATTTTTGAAATGTGAATATTTAAAAACTTACCATCTTGAAACGTCTCTCTTACAACGATGCAATATTTTGAGTTTTCATCGCACTTTTTGGGTGCTGGGGGTGAGTCGATGCACGTTCTAGAACTCTCAGATATGCACTGTACGCAGCGAATACCTGAAACCAGATATAACAAAATAATAATAGTTTAAAAATTCAAAAAATAAATAACAACGAAATAATAATAGCAAACAAACTGAAGTTATTATATACGCGATATTTACTTCAATTGTATTATGATTTTTAAAGCATATATCTAAATAGAAATGTAAATTTGATTTGAAAAGAGAGCTATAAGCTATAAGATAGCTTTACCCTATATTTATAAAATTAACTACAAATACTATATTATTACGTCAATTACGAATATTTAAAATTTTATGCCTTTCACACTTAATTTCATTTAATTGTATGTTATGTAATTGGTATTATAAAAAAATTAGCATCATGGAGTTATATATATACATACATAGGAATTGCGGATTAGGAGATCGAGTGATAGCAAAAAAAAAAAAAAAAAAAAAAAAAAAAAAAAAAAAAAAATGTATCATTGAACTATTTATTTTTACGTCATAGTTTGACAAACGTCGCTTCGACTACGTAAATACACACATGCCTGTCGTCAATCGTGTGGGAGGCCAATAAAAAACAAACCGAATGTAGGATGAAACATTTGATGTCACATAAAGTGAATGCAACATTTTTTTTTTTTTTTTTTTTTTTTTGCATACAATCCCTATGTGAGGAGGAGTTTTTTTTTTGTGGGAGCGACTAACAAAATAATTAGCAACCAAATTTCAAGACATAACAGACAGGCTAAAAATACCACACTGGAACATCTCCAGGCAATTCTAGAAAACTACTTGTTTAAAATAATTACTTTAACTTCAAGATTTGTAAAACGTTTCGTCGATATAATAATAGTGGTTGAGTTTATACTTATTACTATTGCAGACAAATCGTTTCTTTTTTTTATTATTATTAAATACATATTTTACTGAAGGGGAAACAAATTTAACTGATAATCCTGTCTATGAAAAAATTAAATCCTGTATCACAGTTGATGTAATTTGCATAAATATTCATGTGTAATATATTTTTGCATGCAGACTAACTTTCTTTTTTTTTTTGCATACATTATAAATAATTAAAATATAATATAAAAGAAATATTAAAGATTAAATTTATATCACTGGCTGGGACGAATTAATGTAAATTAACGAAACATAATCTTTTCTTTGCAGCTGTAAAAACAAATGTCCAGCATATAAAGTGACGTCATATCACTGCTATTTAAGATTAACAAGATTTATATTTTTATCAGGAAACATCAATTCACGAGAAAATTTTTGGTTGCAACTTTAATAATGTTTTGGGATTTAGGAAAAATTACAATATAATATGACTTATGATAGCAAAAAAAATGAATTATTAATGGTCGGCGTTTTATAACTTCTTCTTCTTCTTTTATATTTTTTATTAGATCGGGCCAATTAATTTTTTGTTTAAAAAGAATCCAGATAAAAATGCCTTAATTGTCTAATGCTTGAGGCTATATATATGCTTGATAATAATTTAGCTTTCGCTGTCGATGATTTCTGACTTCTCTATTTATTTATATTATGTATATAAGTTTTTCCAAATAAAAAAAATGTATAAATTGACCATATCAGGTCACTTTTCTTAAGTGTTTGCTTAGATGTAAAATCTTTTATTCTACAACGGAAATTCGAAGTTATATGTTCCGTTGTCGGTGAAAATGAAAAGAGTTGAACAATATTATATTTATATATATACACACTGCAGCCAGTCTCTTCTCTCTTATGTTTCGTCCGCACATTACTCTCAATTTGCATGCTACGATAGTTATGATAGAGAAAGAGAAAAGAGGGTCTCCCCTAGCTGTATAGTCGCAACAGGACATAGCTTAATAGACGGTATATATACTCCCACCCACCCAACTCTCCTGCTTTACTCACTCTCTCTGCTTGCATATATAACGTAATCTCTGCTATTTTTTTTTCTATTTGCGATCTAAATCAAATGCGTTGCAACTGCAATTGCACATCACGCAATATATATTAATATTATACAGTTTACTGTATGGTACGCGCACCCCTCTTATACTTCGAATATTTCGAAATAAAGCATGGAAGATTATGAACGAATGGTTGATTGATCACAATTTTTTTTTTATCATAGAGTTATTCATCCAGTTTGATGCGGGTATTAAAAGGGAACAATATTTATCCTTTTAGTTTCATTTTACTGAAATAGATATATATTATATATATTAACAAGTTATAACTAAGAGCTATAACTCTTAAATTTAATTAAATACGCTATTATAATAATGATAATGCAAAATAGATGACTTTAACGACAATAAACCAAATATAGCTATCGACATTTGAAACATCTTTTAGAGACTGAAATAAAAACATTTTTGAAAGTAAATACCATTGAAATACAACATAATTCTTTTTATCTTCTTTTTCTTTTTAATTTCTTTTTTCTTTGAAATAATTGCGCATGATATTGATATGTAAAATCTAAAAAGGAATGTCGTCTTATTTGACAATTTGATGATTAAATATTTTATGCAGTACATTGCATGCAGACTTAAGTATATGATTAAAAAATATTAATACAATTAAGGAAAAAAATAATTAATTTATTGTATTTCATTTTCAAGAATGTTAAATGAAATGATCACGAGATCACTATTTTACTATTTATAATTAAAACTTTGAAACCACAAACCATCAACTTCCAATCATCTTAAAGATTATAATTATTTTTAAAAAGAAACAAAAATCCTAGTATTCAGATAACGAGAGAGAAAGAGAGAGAGAGAGAGAGAAAGAGAGATGAAAAGCCGTGAATTTAATAGTTCGTGAAATTTAAAAAAAGCGAGAAGCGTTATATTTGTTCTGAATTCTATAATAAGTTATAATTAAATATGGCGTCGATACAAAAGATTTTCATGTGTTTATGTTTCAAATAATTACTTAGATTGTTATGTTACCTGCTACTGGAGCTGCGAGGAGGACTGCTAAGATAGCGCAGAGCACTGCAAAGTTGCGTGTTTGCTCCATGTCACGAGGTGAACTGAAGAACCATGGCACTCGGCACTCCCTGCATTAAAATAAAATATAACAAAAAATAATGTATAAAAAATATATAAAGCTAAATATTTTTATATTAAATAAAATTATTATAGTAATATTGAAGAGAAAAATAAATGTTTTATTTGTTTGTGGGTATCTCTTATCAGGTACAGGCTGTCTGGTTGATGGTTCAAGTCGTAAAGATTATTCTATAGGGTGGATACACTTATTTAAAGTTTGAAACCGTCTTTCACACTGAAAGAATCATAATAATATGTATGTTTAAATTGTTCCTTTTCTCATAAGCCATTGTAAAATATTGTGTTGATAAGGCAATAACGGGGAGAGAAAAAAAGGTAATAAATAAATGCCTATATAAAGACTTTTTAAAAAAACTCTTACCTTACTGAAAAAGAGCTTTTCTGCGAAATTAAATTAATTTGAATTTTTTTAAATAAGTATAAAAGACAGCATTGAAAATCATTTTGGTTTGCGATTTTTTTTTAACAAATTAAAAAAAAAACTTATGTTGAAAATATAAAGATTATATAACAATAATCATTTGATTGGTGAGCACAATAATCAGTAAGCACCAAAGTAATTAAAAAGGAAAGAAGGGAGGGGGGAAGTAAGAGGGGAGATTTTAAAACAAATTATTTACATTATTGGCCTGCTTTAATTTCTTATAATTTCTCTAGAGTAATAAAGTTAAACTTAATTAAATGTATAGTTCTTTGAATTTTTAAACTTTGAAAAGTACGTTGTAAATAAAATAGTGTATGAGGAGAATCATTTCTCAGCTAAATATGTATGTTCTTCAATCTATATTTATATGGCTATAGGCTGCTATAGCACAACAAGACAACTTTTATTGATATGTATATTTTTCTCTCCGTGCAAATTCAACGTAAACATTTTGACGCTAAGCAGGTGCCTTTTAGACGAAACATTTGACTAGCTCTCAACCATCATCGCAGAGAGTCTTGATAACATGCATGATTTAATGTTGGCTAAATTTAAATCTGAGATAGCAATTATCTGCAATATTTTAACAAATTAAAAATATAGGTTTTCATATAATATTGTGAAGCAGACGGACCATATAATATATTAAATGATTTGCATTTTTGGAAATGAAAATACCAATTTCCACATTTCTTTAAAAAAAATTGTATTAAAAAGTTTCAATTTTTTGTTCCAACAAATTATAATAAAAAGTAAAAAAAAAAAAAAAAATAATAATAATAAATAAATAAAAAGACGTTTTGAACCTTTTGAGTTTTTTGAACCATATTATAGTTCACATTCGAGTCCTTATTGCAACTTCATAATTTTTGTGCAGTGTCACATATTTACTACAATGATTTTCAATTTAAATCAGAACAATGCCCATATATTAATTTATTGTTGACATATAAAATTGATAACAATTAAAAATTATTATGATGAATATTGATACTTACGTGTTAATAATAATTTTTGTTAGTTTTATCCACTCTGCAACAATACAACTGCGATGGAACTTGATGTTAGTCCTTTGAGCAACTCACCTAATTTGCCGCTCCAGAGAGAAGCGAATTCAGACTGCGACGATGTTATATGAACAGGAGCACAGCATCACGAGTTGAGCCGAGAGAAGCCGATATTATTAACATAAGTTTATTATCAGCCTCCGGGGTGACAATCAGAATAGAGAGAGACCTTCACACAATTAATTATGCTTCAAATTCCTCCGAGCAATAATAATGGAAATACATTTTTATTGTTTATTGCCATTTTGACTTGGTATTTTTTCGTCATATTGTTATTATGCAAGAAGATTAAAAGGCGAGTCGTGATATAGAATTTTAAAATATTTTAAAAACCATGAAAAATCTTAAATTAAATAAATTAATTACGGACCAAAAATAAAAAAGGAAATTTTAGGCATAATTAAAACCACACCTTTAGAAATAATCTAATTCCCGATTATATAATGTTACTCAAATTTATATGTAATAAAAAAATTCATTGTCATCATATATTTTTGTCCAAACCCAACCCATAAACTCTGACAATAACTGATTGTACACAAAAATAAATTGGGATTGGCTTCATATAGACATTCATACAAACTAAAATTCATGCAAGGAATAAAAATAACATTAATCAATTGTAGCGCACATCACACAAATAATCTATAGCATTAATTCTATCTAGTAAACAAAATTATAAGTTGATTGTTAATGAAATCATCAATTATGAGATGGAATGAAGGCATAAACTTAATTAAAAATTAGTATACAATATACGTATATATATTTTTAATAATGGCTTGTTCAAATGCCTATTTTATTATTAATTTAACCCCGTTAAAAAATCATTTTCTCTCCCCTCCCCCCCCCCCCATACTTATTTACTGTTAAAACTACTCAATACTATATTATATTATATTATATAAGATAATAAAATATTTAAAATAATTAGCGTAGTATGCATCTCTATTAAAATACCATGTTTTAATTTCATGTGTAAAATGTTATTGAAATATACAACCATAAATTATGGAAGCTTCTTTACTGCGATAATTTTTTTTTTTTTTTTTTTTTTTACTAAACTTGCTATTTAGGGGTAGTTTTATAAGCATATCCCCTGTTGCACAGTAACCATCAGATAACCATTACCAAACGTTTCAGAACTGTTAAAAAAGAGTCTCAAATTTGTACTTTAATTGGAACCATGCTAAATTTGTCTGATATGTAATAAGGATCATTTTTATGAATTTTGTTACGGTTGCAAAATGGTTCCGGTCCGGAACCGTTACGAACCATTATGTACACCAAAATGGAACCATTTGTGCAACAGGGGATAGTTTGTCCATTTATATTCTTTTGCTGGGAAATGTTCAACCTTACTACTTGATGTTTTTCTATACTGTATGTACAGTAATGTGACAAATTATTTATAATAACATAAAAATATAAATAGTAAATATAAATAATAAAAAGCATCATAAATATATTTTTACATATACTTCATTGGACGTTTCCAGATTAACGACTAGTACATAGTAAAATAAAATTAATTGCATTGTACACCTGACAATAGAAATATTTTTTTGACCCAGCCGTACTTTTTTTTTTTAATTCAAAACATTTAAACGTTTATTTTCACTTTCTTCATTGCTGTCTTAAACTAAAGTTCTTCTATTTTATAACCTACATTTATATATATATTATATTATATATATATATATATATATATATATATATATATATATATATATATATATATATATATATATATATATATATATATATATAAATAATATATATTTATTTCCACGAAATGCATAAAATAATTTATTTTATAAAAAAAATTTAATATATAATATAATATGTATACATACATAATATTTTTTCAATACATTATTGATATAAATATGTTATGTTTAAAATTTTAGGCAAATTTAACACGTAGAGAGAATTAGGCTATAATTATGAGTATGAGGAATACATATGAAGTTATGTTGACTACTCAGCTCATATATTATAATATAAAAAAGCAAAGAAAATAAAGTACAATGCAAAACACTCTAACACAGATTATAATATAATATGTGTTAATGAATATTTATTTATTATAATATTTATAATTATACAGTATAAACATAACAACTAAAAGACTCATCCAGGCTTCAGGGTTCATAATTTAAACTTATTGTATAATTATTAAAAACATAAAATAAACAACAGGAAAAATAACAATTTATAATTGATGCAATATAAAAAAATTAACTATTTAACCAATAGGCATCCTTGGATGCCTTTGGTACAACAAATAAAAAATAACAATAAAAAAAAATTTGAAAATAAAGGTAAATATATAAATATGATATTATATGATATTATATTATATAAATATATAATATAAATATTATATGTATCATTTTATATATATATATATATGAACAGTTAATAGTCAATGTCAATATTCACAATATTGCCAATATTTATAATAACTATATCATGTTAATATATGTAATACTGTCCTGAAATGCGTACTTTTTGTCAGTATAATGACTTTATTGTATACGTGGTATGTACTGTACTCTGTACACATACATACATTATGAAATGAAAAATACTTTTATGTTCACTCTTCACCAAATTATGATTATAGTTTATGACAATGTATTTTTATTCACGCATAGAAATTACTAGTTCTAATTTATAACTCATAGAAATATAAAAAATTTCAAGTGCGTCTTTTTTATTTTTTTCATCAGAAGATGAAAAATGGCTTTTGAAAATATTGCGCATAAAAGTAAATCTTGCAAATTCGCATGCGCAAAAGAAAAACTCGAATTTTTGATTGGTAATCGTGTCTTCCCAGCAGCCAATAGCAGCATAGAACTCATAGGCGGCTGGAAGTTTATTTTTATCAGCTGATGAATTTTACTGATTTGTGGAATTTTTCATGAACGTGCTTCTTTGATTCACTTTATATTGTACTTCTGTGGTCTTTTATTATCTTCCTTGAATTTAAGTGAATCTGTCAATATGTTTGATATACCTAAGATGAAAATTCTTATCTATACATTGACATTTTTGGGTTACGCATGGAGTGGCTACGGCTCTGGAGTGATAACAAATCTTCGGGATGCTGTGCTCGCTGCTGAAACCGTATTTAAAGACGTTTTGGGCAATGTTGTAACAATTGCAAGAAAATTTAGGGATGTCCATGATGTTTTTGATGCTGCGGTTGAAGAAAATTGTTCGTATAAATGTGCCAATGGTATGTAAATTACTCTTCAATCTGCTGCAAAACAGCCGCTGTGTGTATTGCATGTCTCAATTAATTTTTGCTAATTGTCACTTTGATTTTGGAAATACCCCATCCGGCGATCATCTCATTATTCGGCACCCTTGAATAAGACAGTATAAAACATAAAATTTTACTTGCATTATGTATGTATGTAACTATTTTACATACGTACATATATGCATACATATCATATATGTCATTCATATTCATATGCTATACACACTGCAGATCGGCGGTGCATGCGAGAATATAGCTAAGGTTTGATCCTGAATTTCATGCAGCAGCAAAGACAAAGTATCATTATTATGCATATTTTCAATGCAAAATATATACCCTATACATTATACACAAAAAGACACACTGAAGTGTATCGTACACACGTACCCTGTACATTATTCTGCATGTAACGAATCTCTGCATGCATGATATGCATAATTTTTTATGTTATATTAAATTGAAGATAAAAAACTTATAAATTAATGAATACTTATTATATATGTTATAAAATATATACATAACAATTTAGAAAAATGTACAATTAATATATTCTGCATTTTGTTTCTATTTTAGGAGGCCTAGCAGTGCGGAATAAATTACACAAACCAAGCTCTAATGGCTGCGGATCATTGGGTGTTTCTGTAAGTTTGTTGTGTAAAGATTGCATCATATTATGAAATAGTACATTAAAGTACTTAAAATCATGTTATATGTAATACAGTCCAGGTGTATGCATGCCAATTTTTGAATGAATACGTGTGGTGCCCATTTTTACTTTTAAAAAAATATATATATATTCACAATATATATATATATATATATATATATATATATATATATATATATATATATATATATATATATATATATATATATATATATATATATATATATATATATATATATATATATATATATATATATATATATATATATATATATACATACAGGGGCGTATCCAGGATTTTGCGACGGGAGGGGTCCAGCCTATATTGAGCATAGGAAAAGGGGGGAAACCACCCCCTTTTCCTGTGCTTTTTCAGACCTGACGGGGGGGGGGGGGTCCAGACCCCAAAACACCCCCCCTGGATACGCCCCTGTATATATATATATATATATATCGAGGGTGCTCCGCTATAATGTCCTAAGTCCACTTGACCTTGAAAAATAAAAAATCGTCGGATCAACCCCAAATTTTGGATTTATCCATTTCAGGTCATTTGCAGCAAAAAATATTTTTCAAGGTCAAATGGACTTAGGACATTATAGCGGAGCACCCTCGATATATATATATATATATATATATATATATATATATATATATATATATATATATATATATATATATATATATATATATATATATATATATATATATATATATATATATATATATTTATATATATACTGTAAGTTATATACTGTACCGATTAAAATTAATGTCAAATGTTATGAATTTCCAGATTGACGAAGAGCACCTTCCCGTGGCAGAAATGACGATATGTTGCAATGAACATGATCTTTGTTATGACACGTGTAATAACGACAAAGAAAAATGTGATTTTGATTTCAAAAGATGTCTCTACAAGATATGTGAAGCTAATGAACCTCTTGGTGGTACTGTAGTAAAAAGTAAGCTTTGTTAAAGATATAAGGAGTAAAAAAATATAACATATTTATCATTTGTCTTTAACATTATGTAGGCCTATATAATCAAAATTCTGTATAAGCATATAAACATCACAAACTGGTTTGTCACCCTTTCTTCTATATTCTTATCCCTTCCTTCCCCATTTCTTGTATAGTTTCAAATCATAACCTTAGAAGACTCGCACAGTAGGTTTAGTAAGAAAGGTGGAAAATATAAAAACATCAATACAACAATTCTTAAAAAGTGCTAGCAGACATGTAACTTTGTGTTCCTGTATTTTGATTTAACATAGTTGAATAATAAATACTAGGAAAAAACCATCTATGTGATCGTCTCTGTAAGTGTAAGCTTATACTATCTCCTATTGCTAAATTTTTCCTAATCTATCTATGTGTTTTTGTATAAAATCTTTTAATTATCATCATATAACTTGAGTTGACTTTTTTCTTGATGCCCCCCCCCCCCCCCCCCTCCTTTTTTTACTGTAGCTTACTCTTAGTGGGTAAATGTGGCATTTTCAGAGGCTGTGCACTGAATGCACTTTCCTATTTTCTGAACAGTGATGTCCATACATATGTTAGTGTATAACAGGGCTATTCATATCTATGGCTAGTCATGACAGTGTTGGTGGTGGCCCACACCAAGTCAGAAGTATCTCTGGATGGTTCACCAATCTACCTTACTACCTCGTTTACCAAATAACATCGTTGGGTTTAACCTGTTGTGTGGTGCAGAAATCTCTCTCTCTCTCTCTCTCTCTCTCTCTCTCTCCCTCTCCTTCCCTGTGTTGTTAACATTACAACGGCTCACAATTCTCCTCCTTTCCCTTAAATTCTCAAGCCAAAAGCTACTTCATGTAATATAATTTAAATTTCATTTATAAAATAAAGATATGAAAGTTCAATAGTATATGGAAATCTAAAAATAATTTATTGATAAGAAAATTGTAATGAGAAGGTGAACTGAAGGATGATGACACTGTCTATAATTTTTGCTTACAGCATGTAAAGCAGCAGCAAAGATGTTGTTTACTGGCACCATGACGTTGGGCTGCAAATCTTACATGGACAGCCAAACAGAAGCCTGTTATTGCCTTCCACCCAAGAAAAACCAAAGATATTCTGGAGCATAAGGATACCCTTCCTTTCAATACATAATATTTTTAAATGTGATTAAAATCAGTTAAGACTTAAATTATTTTTTAAGCATTGAAATTAATTTTGAAAATTTCATAAAAAAATTTACATTTTTAAAGTAGTTACCAATAATTATGTAAGTACTTTGTTTTCAATTATGTAACTGCAAAATTAAATACCAAAGCTGCTATTCTATTTTTATTCATATAATATTAACACCATTATTTTGCAATTAAAATATCCTCAAAGGGTAGCTATTTTATGTCCTTCATGTTTTTCAATACATGAATCTGAATTTACTTACAAATAGCACTATAATTTTGAAAACAATCATCAGACCATTATTGTGCCTTTGAAAAATTTAAAATAATAGGCTATTGCTATAGCAGTTAGTTAAATGATAATTTTCTTTGTTCAAAACCTCTGGAAACGCTGGCTATTATTGTTTATTGTAATACATGTGTGTATTAGATGCTGAATTTTTGTTCCTGGAGTTTTTATGTTAACTTATTTATCTTGTGTGTTAACACCTTTACTTTACTTTTTTTTTTTTTTTTCAATTGTAAATATATGGCGTACCTGTAATTAGATGTTTAAGAGAGAATGACATCATATGCATTAAATTCTATACTTACAATGTGTTGTGAAGATAATTTTAAAAGCTATGAAAAGTATTTAATCTGTTTGACCAATATTTAAATTAAAAATATCACAGTATGTGTTATCCACATTTGGGGAGCTAAATTAATGGAGCCTATCAGTTTAAAAAAAATTCTTTAAAAAATTATGTCTCAAAACACGTAATAGTACGTCTGCTATACTATTCCTAATTTAAATATCTCTGAAATTGGTGCAGTAGTTTTTTCAAAAATCACAAAAAAAAAAAAAAAAAAAAAAAAAAACTGTTTCTCACTATACTCGTAATGTTAAATTAGGTGATCCATAGCTTTTCTCACCCGCTTTACCAATAAGCTCCATTGTTTGTTAAATTACAATTTACTACTATTTTTATTTTTCAATGAAAGGTTCCCGTTTTACTTTTTGTGTGCTACTTTTGATGTTGCTAGCTGTAACACTTTTTGTTTGCCACAACTTTACTGATGCAATGAGTTGAGTTAGTGCTAAATTATTTAAATATAATAAACACAATACTAATACTAATACATATTAATTATTGAATGAGTGATAGTGAAAATTGTATGTGCAGTGTGATAATAAACAATGTATATGTTATGAAATAACAATTATTGTTAACCAAACCTAACCTGTACTTGGATTGTTCAAAAATAAAATAACAATTGTTATTAATTTTCATAATATGACTTCTGAATTTTTATTTATCAAGAAATAATCAACAGTATTTTTAGTAAAATATATAAACCATCGTGGTTAGGTACAATAAAATTAAATGAAAAGGATAGATGATACCAGCAAGAGCCTTACCATAGTAATGAGATAGTCTTATAGGCTATAGCTTGGTAAAAACCTTACTAGCATAGAGATACTATAATCATATATATTGGATAGCCTTTGGAACTTAACTTCAAGAGAAATAGAGTAACTTCAATAGTCTGCACAGACTTGGCAGAGAAGTTATGAATTCATTGATAACCAACAAAGGCACGCGAGCACACACACTAAACTATAATTTATTATATCTCTGCTAGCAAAATTTTCACTGAGATATTGGACTCTCTTCACCACGGCAAGGCCCTTGTTGGTTTCCGCTTATCATTTTCTTTTAATCAATATTTTCATTTTGTAATCATTGGATACAATTACAGTATTAGCAAAAATTATTTTTAATTTCAAAAGAATTGAAACACTTTTTATATTATTGCTATATCTAATATGAACCTAAAAAAAAATTTTTTTTTAAAGAAAAATATGGATATTTGTTTTGGGCAAATGATTGAAACACAGAAATTAATTTGCATAAAAATCAGAATTTATTTGAAATAGAGACAGACTAGAATTTAGAACAAAAGGGGTGGGAAAAAATGTCATACATAGTAACGTATTATGGTTCCAAGGAAATAAATTCTAAAACCAAATAAAAAGTAACTGAAACATATTTCTTACAGTAAATCATAAACATAAATGCTGCTTGGCATATACAAAAACAGCAGAAGATGATAGAAAGTCTTCATCTCGAGAAAATAAAATTCATGATATTATAATATAGGATAAAATATAGCAATATAAAAATGATCAATCTAATAAACTAGAGTGAACAACAAATATTTTAATAATATAGACACCTTTACTACAGTAATATAAATCTCACACAACAACAAAAACTTAAATAATATATAAGATACATAAATATCTATATATCAAGACATTAGACAGCTTAAAATTACCATCAACATTTTATTACCAACAAAAATTATGTATGTATTATATATTATATGACCTTGCTTGGTCATGCGTAGTACTGCATGTCGAGTAAAGAAAATGTTTACATGCATATTAAATCTTATCGCTTTCTTTTATTACTTTAATATGCCTTTGACAAATAATCTTTTCATTTATATATATTTTTTTTATTTTGTTAATGCTATACAAGCTAACAATGTTGGCTTAAAAGGTAAAATAAATGTTTTATGCAGTGAGTGTATGGAACAGTTTCAAGTATTTCTAGGCTAAAGTTAAAGGGTAAATACTTTCTAATAATTCATACAAACGATAAAACATCGGTGATTAAATTATTAAACAATTATTGGGGGAGGGGGATATTTGATTACAAAAACAGCAAACTAGAAAAAAAAAGTTCCTTCGACGACATAAAGTTTCTTTTAATGTCTTTTAAACACATACTTTTTAAAATTACATGATATTTTAGAAAATAATTAAGAGAAAAATCAAAAGAAAAAAAATACTGACGAGCGTTTGCTAATAAACTTTTGAAAGCTACTTGAAAGCTAGTTGGTGGCAAGAACAAATTATTAATTCCGATATAATATATTAGGTATATTAAAAAATAATTCTATAAAATTACCTTAAATTTTATAATACATAAAGATTATATAGCTATATATTATGAGAAACAACAGTTATTTGAACTACACATATATGCAAGCTCTAGAAATACTGTACAAATAGTTTATCTATTTTTAAATATTATTTATGATAACCACTGAAATCTTTTTAACAAATAAATATCTTGTTTTGTACACATCTGTGTTATATATAATGAAGTATTCATTAATATTGTATAGGTGCTATATTTCAATCAGTGTTATTATTCCTATATAATACAACTATTAAATTTTATTATTATAAATGTCTATCAATTTAGAGTGTAGTGTATCATACATAAAATAAAGCCCCATTATTAATATTATTTTGTTTTTTTAATATAGTAGTAAAAAATAGATTAATAAAATTATAGTTTTTGATATTCAAGAGAAAAATTACCCTAAAAAAATGTGAAGATCTACTTTTTCTGTATATATCATACAAAAAATTTGCATCAGGTATAAGAAAAACCATGAGTTTCAATGACATAATGTACTGTACGTAGATGAGCCTAAATTTTTCTTTTGGTCCATTATAACATTTTACTGAATCATTTTAATTTAATTTACATATTGATAATTATTTGTTTTTAGTATATTTCAAAAATCTTAAGTCTAAATATTTATTTATATTATTAAAGCTTTAACTACATTATTTATAAGGTTACACCAATCTAATATTAAAAAATATTTTAAAGCATATGGGTTTTATCTATAATTTCTGCTTGCAGAATATCTTCTTTTTAGGGGGGGGGGGGGGATCTATACCACAGAATAAGTTTTTAATTAGTTTAACAATACACATATTGTCTAACAAAATTTTGTTTTAAATTTTTGACTCCTTTTTCATATATCAAGACCGAGGTTAAAATGTGAATGTTATATTATACATAGGTATCGATGCTTTCTTGTCAAAATGCACTATCTGCACTTTTCACCAGTGCTCTTTACTTAGCATTGAAGATGCTCCACTCACTGCGCTGGTGGAAAGTGAAGCAATAATCAATTTTGATGTGGAAACATAAATTTTATACATAATCTGCATTCATTGAATTTTCAATAGGGGGGTATCACTGAATGTTATTAAGTAATCACAAATTTGTTTTTATTTTTGTGTGTAATACTTTAATGTGTAGTCCATATGAAAAGTTCTAGGTGATTTAAATTTTATACCTTGAGCAACACATAGACTATAGCTACGAGACATATCAAATGATTTTATATAGCCTATAATTGGCATCTCTCTCATACAGACAGAATAATTAAATGACAATAATTGCCAAGTAATATACATGTGTAAAACACACAAAATTTTATAAACAAACACTTACAAAATGTGTTTCTTAAATTAGCTATACATAATTAAATATGTTCTACACATAAGGGTTATTTATTATTTTTTAAGACAGTAAAAAAGCACAATAAAACACTATAATACTACAATGAATTAAAACATAAAAAACTACAGTTATATAAAACACAAAGTAATCTAAATATTGTAATGTATATAATTATCAAATTAAAAACAAACTGACACGTCGCAGTCAAATAAAATTTAAATATCTCCTGTCTTAACAAAATACCTATGGAAAAAATGTAAGCTACATTACATTTACTATATTTCTGTTCTCTAGAATATCTTCACCATAATAATTTCGTTTTCCGTACATAAACAAATATAATGTAATTAACAATAAAATATTATATATTATACACAACATAATCATATATAGCTTACCATATTATATGGAGCCTTTCATATATTTTCAGAATTAAAATAAAGATCAGTTTACTAGAAGGGAAGATCATTGGATCACAATAATTGAAATTTGAAATTTACATTGCTGAAATTACTCATTTCAAAATAAAAATATATAGTATATAAACTCTATAAAATGAATTTATAATAAACTGTACATCTTCTTACTATCACAGATAACGTTTTAAATTAGTTCACCTTTGACTTTTGGTTTGGACTTGTGAATATTATCTAAAGCTATTTGATCTTCAACAAGTGATGATGGTTTTTTATTAATTGGCAAGTTTTTCAAGGAACTTTTGCCTCGTTTTTTCTCCCAATCTAAACTCTTTTTCCTCACAATACTACCTTTATGTGTACTCTTAATTGGTGATAGATTTGTAGCTCTTAACTGAGAAGATTTATTTGATTTTACAAGTTTTGATGTTTCCGAGCTACATGCGTTGGAAGGACCTGCAAGACTGGTTTGAGCTGAGAGTTTACGAGGGGCAATTTTTACATTAGGGCGAGACACAGAAGCTTTCCAAGTTGTTTTGGAAGTTTCCTCAATCTGAGACCAAATAAGTTGATCATCACATTTAGTAGCTGAGCTTACTTTCTGTACTTTCTTTTTATTTACAGTTGTAGAGAAGTTTAAGTTAGGTAATTCTTCTCCATTATTGGCAGTTAAATTTGATGAATTATCAGTTTTAATTGAGGATATTTTTAATCTTTTTGGACCCTGTTTTAATATTTGAACACTTTTAGAAGAACATTCTCCTTTTTCTACTGTTAAAGTTTTATTGATTTTTGCTAAACCACCATCTTTAGTAGATATAACACCTGATATAACTTGTTTATTACTAGATAATTTTTCAGTAACTCTTCTAACTTTTGTAACTCTACCATTTGAAGCAACGGTAGACAGAGTAGTTTGTTTTTGTACTGATGATGTTTTACTAGATTGTAGTAGTGATTTAGTAGCCGATTTACTAAATTTAGGTGATGGTAAAGGAGCAAGGTTTTCTCTAGGAGACATTGGACTTTTAATTTTAACAAATGGTTCAAGTGAGAGACTTGATGTAGTGAGGTTTTCTTTTTTCTCTGAGTCCTCTGAGCTTTCTGGTCTGGTTTTGATGAGTGGGGAGAGATGATGTGGCTTACATCGTGACCTCTCTAGAGCAGAGGGCAAGGAGGAAGGTCCAGCACAGGTGCATAATCCTGCACACGTAACCTGGCAACAGCACGCAAAGAGCCAAAATCTCATTCGCTACAATTATAAGATAACTCCTCTCTAAATATACTATGGCTTAAATAGTGCAGGAATCCATTAATTCTAACATATTGTCGTGCATTAATAATAATATATATTGAAGAAGAAAAGTATATACAGTATTATTAACAGTGGAATAATGAATTTTTGAAATCTATAGCCAAAAACTTTATACTTTATAGTTAACCCTAAGGACAAAATTTACAATTATTTAGTTTGCTTACTATGAAGTTGAATAAATGCAACTAGGTGTACTAACACTAACATATATAATTATATTTTTTTAATCTATTGCCTTACAGAATCATCATATCTTTATTTAATATGCAGTTAAATAAAAAAGTGCAAGTTTCAATATAAATATCGATGCCTCCGCGTCAAAAGCGCGCATCTACACTTTCCAGATTTCTGGAAAAACGACTATCTACACTTTCCACTGACGAGCATCTGCAATGTTAAGCTTATGGCCGCCAGCGCTGCTCGGAAAGTGTAGATAGTTGTTTTTTCGAAAACCTGGAAAATGTAGATGCTCGCTTTTGACGCGGAGGCATCGATATAATTATGGTGTTTCCATAAGGCAATAAACACAGATTTTATGATTTAAGTAAGTGATGTAAACAAGTGCTTCAATGCTACAGTTCTGACAACTTGAAGGTACATATGGCATAAAAAAAAAATCTCTATGATGAAAACTATGAACATTGCTAAACACATGCTGTGCACATAATATGTGGCCTAATTTTTGTATAAAAAAACATTAATTCAACAAAAAAAGTTAAAATTTGGGGTAGAAAAATTGCAAAAAACAGACATAAGTGAATTGTTTTTATTCTAACAATAATACATTATGTGCACGAATGCAAAAGTTTTAATACTGCGAGATCACATTTAGATCCAAAGTTAAAATTTTATTAGGAACAAAGCGTAATTATTAGTTTTTTTTAAACTAGGAGGCAGATCACATTATTAAGTACAAGTTTTAAAATAGGCTGCGAGAATAAAAAATACATTATTATATAATGCTGTTAAAAATATATGATTAGGAAAAAAACATTGAGGTTATTGATATACTAAATAAAAAGAAAGGGTAGTAAAAAAGCATATAATTACACAGCTATCCTGTGGAGAAATGCAATTAGCCTTAATGTGCATGCAGGTGATACAATAATGAAAGAATGTGAAACACCGGATTAAAACGGGCCTGTCTGCCGCAACGATTGGTAATTATTATTATGCATTATTATACATTAACATAACAAAAACGTATAATAATAATTTGCAAACATTGTGGCAGATAGGCCTGTTTTAACCCTATGTTTGGCATTATTTTATTATTCTATCGCTTACAATCACATTAATGCTACATGCATTTCTCCGCATTATAGCTGTGTAATGTTTTTTTTTTTTTTGTTTTCCCCTTTTTATTTAGTATACCGTTAAAAAATATTAAGGATTGTTGAAGCTATGGAGACTGGCACTATAACAAGAACAATTTACCATGAAATTGTCAAAATTTTAAATTAGCAGGGTACAATAAAAACATATCTTATTAAATTCACAATGAGATTAACATTTGATATGCTTCATTTGTAATTTTTTTATTCTATATTAAAAATTACCTTTACTGTGAGTCATAACTCATAACTATATCTATAAAATATCAGAATATTTTATTATTATTATTTTTACAATATTTGTATTCATATAAAAGTATTTGAATGTAAATCAGTCTCCTATTAAGAAGTAGATAAAATTGCAATGTAATATTATCACAGGTTAAATATTGCCTCCTAGGTCTACTAGGTATCTCATTCAGGTAACACAACACAAGGTCAGGGTGGGTGCAAGCCTACCTGAACACTTGTACGTCTCTGAACTGTAGGTCGAGGAGCAGCACCCTGTTCAGTCTGAACATAGCGACGTAGCCAGTCTCGTAGACCTGGTAAACCTCTATACTCTGAACTACGAACACGGCTCCAGGGGTTGGAACCTGCCAAGTCTAGAATGGAAACTGCCAGAGCTCGACCAACCTAAAATAAACAAACAAATACATTTTTATTGTCTACTAAACATTATCAAGTAGAGATATAGCTAGAATATATATTTTTTATTTATTATAAATATTTTTTTTTTGACTAAGTGAAATGTGAATTTATTGAATCCTATATTGGCAATTCATTTATCTGATATTACTAACAATGCTAAAAAAAAAAAAGCATTATGAAATATAAGTTTACCTACTTAAAATACAAAAGAAATGTATATATGTTAATACAAAAGCATTGTATGTAACATAATAAAAAAAACTTATATTGGACTTACTTCTTCAAAGATATGAGGAGTGTATTTTGGTGGCACCACTGGATTCACACTTGGTTTTCCATTATCTTTGATGGTAGGTGGTAATGTATTGACCATGCGTCCTGTATTATAATTACACTCCAAAGTGTAACTTCTCACTAAACCTGTCAATTTGAAGACTGATACTCGACCAGATCCTTCTCGGCTCATACCATCACGACGATCCCTAAAAATCACATTATATTATTGCAACCTGAAAAACCTTTTGAATGTACCAGTACTAACCTTAAGTACATGTTTCTCTTGGTAAAATTGCAAGATGTGAAGTGGAAGTTGGCATTGTTAAGAGATACCAACTTAGGTAGCAGCATGCATTCGACACTGTCTTCAAGGTTCTCAAAGTGGTTGCCATACATAAAGACACCTGAAAATAACACACACATGCAATGGTCATTTCAATCAAGTGTGCATACAATTTGTCTATTACTTTAAATACTTGTGCTCTAAAATAAAAGCAAATTAAATACTGTAACAATAGCAGAAGTACAATTTTATGCCTTTGGCAAATAATTTAATTTCCACCATACAATTTTTTTCTTCTTTTTTTTCTGTCACAAGACTAACGTTGTTTTACAACCAACAATTTTTAATGTTCACATTTTCTCCACCTAATTTAATTTACTCAACTCACCTTTCTTTGAAGCATGTCCATGCAAGTCCAAGTACAAGAAAATTCCAGACTCAGGAGGTTCACTGGTAACAGCATCAGGTGTAGCAGGTTTCTCTTCCTCTTCTACCTCTTCTTCATCTCCTTGATCTTGCTCGGAACTTGTTTCCGATTGTTCCTGAGTAGGTGACGGAGGTTTGAGATTCTGTGATCCATCTCCACTGCTACTATCACTATCAGCCAAACTCAAGCCTGATACTTTGCTCTTAATATCTGATACAGGAGCTATCTCAGGACTGGATGATTCTGATGTTGTATACATAGCAGTATCCCATATATTTTCTTCTTCAGGTAACTCACAACCATAGTGATAGTATCTAATCAATGATCTTGCTGCGTAAATTGATGGATGTAATATCAACGATGGATTTAGATATACTCTATTCAGATTCACTCCTCTTGTATCAGTACGATAATGACCTTTTGCTTGTCCATCTGGATTTAAGGTTGGTATAAATTTAAACACAAACATTTTTCTTAATATTTGTGCAACAGGATCATTTGGTTGTAATAAGAAATTTAATATTCCATTGAGAACAAAACTTGATGGAGTTTCACCAGGATGAACTCTAGCACTTATGAATACAACTTTTTTATCAGGGAACGTATGACATCTTTCTACACTTGTATCAGAGAATAGATGTTTTAGTCGAGGTTCTGTCTCATCACTGATTCCATGATAAGAAGATAGAGTAAGGAGATCAACTCTTCGTTGTTCTATTGATTTACAAACACATTCTCTATGATAATAGATTGTGTTTGCATCATTTGTTTCTTCATATTGTTTCTTATATGATTCACATTTTGTATCAATGTGACGTAATGAATTTTGTAGGTCAGTATATGAGTAAGGATACGTGAATGCAAAGTATGTAGTAGCACGTAAGTTCTCTAATGTACGAAATTTAAAGCTGAGTACGAATTTCTTTTGTTCCATCTGAAATTAGTTATATATAAAAATAAAAATTTTTGTAATTTAAATAAAATGTCAATAAATAAATCTATAAAAATAAAGACCTTGAACTTGTAAATACAGTAGTCTGCTAACACAATTAAATAAGGTTACTTTAATATTGACCTACTTACATAACAAAACTTTGCAGTTTGATGTAGGTATAACAATTTAGGCCATTACATTAAGAATGACCTGAATTAATTCACTGCAAATAAATAACTGTATGACTAATAAAATAAAAATTATCTAGATAAAGGAACACAATATCAATAAAAGAAACTATAAATTAATAGATAAATCTAGTAAAAAGTACTAACTAAAAGGGGTGCTCAGTAAATAACAGAATGAGAACTTCATAAACAAAACAGAAAACACTTGATGTTATTTAAGTTTATTTTGTTCATTTTTCAATATTATAAATTATACTTGAGCTAAGCTTGCAATAGCGATGGTATAAATTTGAACATTAAACTTGTCAATTTAGAAAAATGCCCACTATTAAATTTAATGTATGTAAAGAAAAAACCACCACGGTTGATAATAACAAGTTTAAAAAAAAAGAATAATAGAAAATAGTTGGTAGAGATTGAATTGAAAATTAATAAAACGCCGTGTTTTATGAATTTTCAATTCAGTGCTATAATCTTTACCAACTATTTTCTATTTTTTTTTTTTTTTTTTTTTTAAATTATTATTATAAGTACTGTAAATGATATATTTTGTTTTTGTTTTTTACTGCTGTCCAATGTTGGTTCAGTGATAGGGCCTTTGTTTTGCCCTGACTGCACCATTTGCCTATTTTGCAATAAAGATTATATTTATTTATTTAGGCTATTTTATATTTAAATTCATAAAATCAAATGATATTATTGAAATTTTGTTTAAATGGAATACAAAGTGCATTTTAGATTGAGTATGCATAGTACCTAATTCAAAAATAAATACGCACACAATTAAGACAACATATTTTACTTCTAAAAAACTTGCGTCAAATGCTATAATAAATATTAAGGAAAAAAGCAACTATGCGATGAGTACCACAGCATCCCTGTCAGTCTAAGCTCATTGATATCTCTCATTCCCCAGATTTTTCTGTTGTACATATTTGTGTTTTTCTATCAAATTTACAATGTTATTTTACGAGAAAAACATGTGCTGTATTTGAATGGTAAAATATATTATCAATGGTGAGTACACTACATACAGTACTGAAAATAATCACGAAGGGTTACTCACCGAGAAGGTTGGCTTGTCATGAATCCTCTCCCAGTTAGGCCTACCAGGTACAATCCTGCACACTGGACTCATGCCCTCACTGAACAATTTGGCCTGTCTATTCAGGTTGACAATGTTCAATTTGATGAGAGCAAAGGGGGCACCTCCTAATTATATACAAAAATAAATTGTTATAATTTCAGGATTATTTAGTAGAATATGTATAAACGATTTTATTTTACCTCTGATTCCAAAATAGAACCATGTTCTATTTCCATTCTCAAATTCAGTACCAGCGCAGTCCGGTTTTGTCCATAAATTGAATTCATAATCTGGTATATCTGTAGCGGCAGGAGCTCCCTTGCCAGCAGAAACTAACAGGAAAGGATAATGATTCAAATTTAACTCAGTTTATTATGCTTTTGTATTTTATTACATAATATGATATATTTGTGTAATGCATTTTAGTGAATACTAAATTTCATGCACTTTGACTATTGACTACAGTAATAATGACATTTCAGGTCGGACGTGCTAATATTTTTATTTTTTATTTATTTATTTTTTTTTTAATTTTTTTTTTTCATCGTCACTAAAAGGACCGTCTTCAATTACACATGTAAATGTTAGAAATTGGCAAACTATTAAAATAATATATGTATGATAAAAACATTATGAACCAAACTCTCCTTTTTCTCATAATAGACTGTGCCTACTTCAGTGCATATTATAGATTTTTTTTTTTCACGGAAGGTACACTTACCAGCTTTGTTCTTAGGAACATATTCCACTTGTGCTAAGTTGCCAGAGTCAAATTTGGAAGTGAAGGTAAAACCCTCGCACTCTACTTCCATTCCAACCTGCTGTCAGAAACAAGACTGCAGCAATTGTTAAACACCCCAGCAACAGAGAGAGATTTTTAATTCAATGGATGCAGCTTATTGGACCTTCATAATACCATACAGGGCGTGGCCAAATATCTGAAAATATCCAATTTATTTTAAGACCTAAGCTTTAAAATTTGCCCAAAAGCTTGAAAATATTATTTTAATTTTTATTAAATAAATCATTTACTCATTTTGGAGTAAATACGGGTCTTTTATTGAACATATGTTTATTGACCTCCATACAGAGAACAAAAATTACAAACATAATTTCTTACGTTTTCTCTTAAAATACAAAGTGTTAAATCAAAACTTCATGTTAATAAAATAATAAGGAATATTTTAAAACATTTTACATTCATACCTGGAATAAATTATGTTGATAATCAAGGATTTTCTCCAAGATCAAGGACTGGAACCACAACTTCCATTTTGGTTTGATTGATTGTTGTCATAAGAAGTTCTAAAATCTTCCACGGCATAAAAAGCGCCATTACCAAGTGCCCCTCCCACTTTCTGGGGCTTTAAAATTTGAGCGGATAGCGGATAAGTTGATACATAAATATTATTTTATTGTTTTTCTTATCAAATTTGGTCTCAAAATGAAGTCCTTAAATTTAAAACTAAATAAGTCTAGTTCTCATATTGTGATTCGAGTATTATTTTTGTCCATTGTATGTATAAGTTTGGCTGAATGTGGTAACAAATATTCAACTGAAGCAAACAAACCTGCAAAAAAAGTTTCGAAGGAAAAAGTAGACCATTCATATTTTAGAAATCTACAAAAACCATTTCGAATGGCAAAGCTAAATATGTTGTGGGCAAAAGCTCAAGTGGTAAGAATCCAAATTTTATTGGGTTTTAATACTGTTTCTCTATGTTTTAATGTATGTATCATATGTATGTATAGTAGTTTAATTGAGGTTTGAAATATAATATTTTGTATTATATCATGTAAAACATTTTTAATTCTAGCAGCACCTTAGACCTTGATTTGTAAAAAAACAAAAACATATATAATATTAGTTTTATTAAAGTCAATAATCCATTACGCTAAACGTAAACACTAATAATTTTGTTCTATTCGTTGCAGAGTCTAACCGAGCCAAAGTTGAAATCGTTGTTTAGTGAACTAAAAATTCATGACAAAGAGGAGCTAAATTTCAAGAAATTCAAAACAGAAAGTGGTGATAAAGAGGGTCTAAAAGAAGCACAACTAAGGAAAAAATTGATAGGTACAGTAGTACTTAACAAATATCATACATAACAGCTCTCTGGCCAAAAGTTCCCCAATGATTTGAATAGGCAACCCGTAACCACACTGTTTTATCTTTATGAGAAAACGCAGTGGCCGCCGCTGCCCCGTTCAAGAACTTTTGTCCAGAGCTGTACTGAACATAATGAAAGTGTAGGTTTTAGACGGGTTGATCAAATCGCATACAGATCAGTCATTCTTTTATATCATGTAAGATGTAAGTGTGGTTTTTAATGTATCATTTGACTTGCAATACACATTTTTCTTATAGACCAGATCTGTTCTTGGGGAAAAAAAAATCTTTTTAAATTTTATAAATTTAAAGAATTGGCTAGTAGATCGAAGCAACTGTTTTAAAGGCTTTAAGCAATTTCCATCATATCCATTTCAACGTGCTGTGCATGCGTAAAACATTGAAACGGAAGCGGACGTGAGTGAAATTGCTTAACCTCAAAACAATTGCTTTGTTATTAGTCAGTAATGCTGTTCGTAAACCCTGTTCTCTGCTCCTAAAATGACGATCGCCTTTGGTTATTTAAATGGAGTGCGCATTTTTTGGTGCAAGAGAACAGGGTTTACGAACAGCGTTAGTAAGTATGAGAATATAGCCTTTATATATATTTTCGGATATATATTTTTTTTTCTGTACAGGAATTATGAGCACATATGGACTACTTGAACATTTTGAGGATGTTCAGGATCCTAAGAAGCACAAAGAACACAGCTCTTACAATGGAGCTTCAGATGACCACATTAATAAAATGGTATTTCAAGATAAAAAACTTAACAAACTATGGCTTAAAGCTGAACGGTCAGGATTTACAGGTACTGCAAACATTCATATTTTAGGATTGTATTTGCAATAATATTTATTTGATATCTCTGGTTTATTTGCAGCTGCGGAGCTAAAAACTCTTCATGAAGAATTTAAACATCACCAAGACAAAATTGAAGAATATCATAGTATCATTAAAAATGATCAAGCTGCTAGTAAGTGCCCCCTCCCCATTTTAAGGTGCTATTGGTGGTTGCAATGAGAAGACTAACAAATTTTAGAGGGTAATTTTATTTCATATTCTAAAAGTTGACATTAATTGTCTTGAATCGATAGATTTGCGATTTTCTAACTTTTGACTTCATTAAGTATTTTTAATTAATATTTGAAAGTGGCGAAATGATAAATGATGTCAATGGCTGCAACTTTTTCCTATGCCCACATGCATAAGTTGAAGCCTGTGATGTCATTTTGCGACTTTCAAAAATTAACTAAAAATACTTAATGAGCCCAAAAATTAGAAGTTGACATATGTATCGATTATCGATTCAAGACTATTTCCTATTTTAGAATATGGTATAAATTATTTTGTAGTATTCAAAGTTTTTTTTTTTTTTTTTTTTTTTTTTTTACATCGAGCACTATAAGGTTTAATGAATTTAAATAATATTTCCACCCTCATGTTCAAGACTCATTGCTCATCCCCTGGTAGGTCTATCAGCTTCAAATAAGCTTATATGAGCATTTAAGGACGTGCTGACCTTTCACAAAGTGTTGAGCCCACACAATCAGATGGCACGAGTCGAGATACCCACAAACAAAATAATTACCTGCCTGAAAGGATGAGCAAATACTATATCAAAATATCTTACTTTGCAGATTCAGTTGACGAGGATCTTGAGAGTTTCAACGAGTTGGAGGGTCTTGAAGAAAAAGAAAAAAATCTCCATGGCAAAGCCAATAAGTTGCGGTAAATCCTCAACGATTTTAAATCTAGAAGTTTTACTTTCTGATATAATACTAAACTGTATTTATTTGCAGAGAACAACACAAAGAGATCCTTGATGGATATGATCATCTTAATAGACTGGCAGCTCAGGGTCCAGCAAATAAAGAATTTGTTGAGCCAAAAGTACAAGGTCTATGGAGAATCGCCACTAAAGCTAACTTTTCTACCCAAGAACTAGAGTCACTCAGGGTAATAATAATACTTATTATCCTTTTTGTAATTTCTGTCTTATTTTAAAGTTAAATAATATATAGATAATTCTGATGCCATAAAATTTTCAGGTTGAGCTGTTACATTATGAAAATCGTTTACTTAAGTTACGTCATCTTCAAGCTGAAGCTGAGATGGCTAAAGATAAACAAGAGTATAAAAACCAAGGCAAAGCATCAGAAGCTCATTTACTACACATGGATAAAATTAAAAAACAAGTCCGGAAAGCTGAGAAGTTGCATACAGACCTTGAAGCTCGTATTATGCAAAAACATGTTGAACTTTGAGTGAATTTTAAAATAAATTATTCTATTCTTCCCAGAAATTGCATTTCTCTGTTTTATAGTAATACAAATTATAATTTATATTTTTGTGAATTAAAAATAAAATGATTATTCTATAAATTGTAATTGTTTTTTTCGCAGAAATATTCTTCTACCTATTAATAATTAATTTAGAGGAAGTATTATAATGATATTTAAAAAAATAAAAACATAAGTTTAATATAAAATAGGAGAGATTAGAGTATGTTGGATTGAAAATTAACAACTTGCAAAGACTAATTTATAGGGTATAGTAAATTGAGACTTGGGATCAAATGTTCTAGCATAGACAAGTGCTTGATACTCGTCTAATTAAATTAAATAATTAAATTAACAATTTAAATTAGGGAATCTTTGAGTTCTATTAATTTTTAATTCAACTAATCCTCCTACTATTTTCTATTAAATTAAGTTTTTATTGTTAAAAAAAATCATACATATCTACCGCAATGGTTTTTTCCTCATTTTTATATTTAAATTTAGAGAAAGTGGATGTCTATTAAACTGAAATAAAATTTTGACAGTGCATAAAGATATATTCTTAAATTTCTCATGTACAAGCAAATATTACATAGCACTGCAACCCTCCCAATATTATCATTCTATCATGCAGCTATAGAAAAAAAAAGTGATACAATTAACCCTAAAAATTAAAAACACAGCAAGCGGAAGTTATTTCTTCTTATATAATAATATATAACAAAGAGAAATATTTTATTTTAGACTTCCTATTCAAATGCAAAATAAAAAAAGATTGCCATGTAAGGAGAGTTGACAACAAAAATTATTATTATCCAAAGCTGTGCTGAAAAATTTCTTTTAATGTCCTTTAATTAGGGTTAAACTTATTTAAAAAAAAAAAAAAAGTTTAAAAATTATTCAGCACTTATCTAAACTAGAGAAACTATATCAAAAAATTATAATAAAATTGAATATGGGTTCTAATAAAAGCAAGCAGCAATATATAGTAAAAATCATAAAAGGTACAAACTTTTTAGCGGAAAAAAAAATTATAGGTATAGCATAATATATAATATGGAGCAATGGATGGTTAATAATTATGTGTAGTAGTAGTTATTATTATTATTTCTTTTAGGTTGTTTTAAATTTTCATTAAGTGACAGCCAAGTATAATTTGACAATAACTTTTCTTTAATACCCATCCCTTCTACACTTTGCACACTCAAGTGAGACATAATTATAATAATAATTGGTATATCATAATAGTAGGAGTAGTATTTTTTTTTCTTAATAATCATAATATAGAACTGATCCAGTAATCTGGGAGCACTTTACAAAAAAAAAAAAAGAAGATAAAAATTTAAATATAGCCATTCATGAGGGCTTATCATATATAAACACTGGTATTCACAGTGGTAATAAAGAAGAGAAAAAAATACATTATAAGAAGAAACAAAGTTATTTTTCATCAAGATTAACATTATTTAAAGCATTGAATCATGAGCTCTGTATTACCTAAAAAAAAAAGAAAAGAAAGAAAGAAAAAAAAGTAACAAAGCCCATGATGTTTAAATATTTTCTGCAAAATCTCAATAGTACAAGTTATCAACATGTTTTTTTTTTTTTTAACTACATTGTATTTTACTTTTTATTATACAACAATAAAGTTTGTTGCTAATATATTATACTTTTTAGCCAAAAAATACATGATAATATTAAACAAGTACAATTTTTTTTAATGTTTAGAAAGCTAGCAAGAATAGCACAGACATTTGGACCTATATAAACCAAATAATAACAGAAATATTTAAAAACTATGCCCCAGAAAAAATATTAATATTTTTATACTTTTTTTTTTATATATTTTTTATTTAAAGAGGGACTAAGCTGGCTACAAACAACTGGATCCCAGAACTATAAGAGTGGACAAAGCTTTTTTTTTTGTTATAATATAATTTTCCTTTTTTTTTCTTTTTTTTTTTTAGTTTAGACTACAGATGGATTGATAGAATTTATCATGGATTTAAAAAAATTTTGTGGTAGTAATAGCTCATGGCATCACTATATGCATTCTTGGCTAGATTTGATCAATTTATTGGCTCCACTTGCCCCAATTCTGAAACAAAGAACAAGAAGTTAGACACACATAAATAATAAACTATACTTAAAAAAAAAAAAAAAAAGTAAAGAAAAGAAAAGTCAACTTACTTGAGACTTATCTGGTATATCTGCAAGCCCCATTCTGGCTGCAGTTGCATCCCAGCTTGGTGCCTCCATCTTGCTCAGCATATCAGGTCCCACATCAGGACCATAGCCAGTTCCCACAAATGGCATGAAGCCACCATGTTGCATGAGAGACAAGGGCGCAGAGCCTCCATTGTGGAACGTGTGAGAGCTGTCAGCATGACTCTATAAACAAAATACGACACCGTATAAGTATTACTGCTTATGTATTAGTGTTATGCTTTTATGTAAAGTAGCTTCAACAATGGATGTAACATTGTGTGTAAATCAATGTATTGTATAAACATTAAAACTATGTCAATTTACACTGAATTGTAACTTGGTTGGTAAGGGAACTTACATGGTAGGTGTTGTCTAGAACTGGTGTATCTTCTGGTACAAGTCTCATGGATGCTGCTGGGGGCATCCCAACACGATAAGAATGTCTATCAGATGGTCCACCTGGTGCTGCAGCAGCTGATGCCCAATTAGATGGTAAACCACCCATCTTATCTTGACCAAGCCATCCTTCTGAATCATATGCATTATTCATGGAGTTACTCTTCCATGAAGCACGCTCTCCTCCAATTGGCCTTGGAATACGCCTTTGATCATCAAGGTGTTTTCCCATGGCTAGATGAGCTGTCATTTGATCCCCAGGTGCAGTGCCACAAGGAGGGGAATTGTTATTGGCAGAGGATGGTGACATGGCAGTAGGAGAGCCATGGTTATGATTAATCATACCATTCTCGAGACCAAGTATCTCAGGGTTAAACCCTGAGAGGTTGGTACCAGGAGGAAGGAAGTTCATCAGGTCTTGTTGGTGGTTCATTGGATGTGCCATAGGCATGGTCCAACGTGGAGGGGGCACTTGATGGTGATTTGGTGGAGCTGTACGTTGATGGTAAGTATTAGTATTAGGCCCCATATTTGCAGATGGATGATGCATATTCTTGTATTGATTCATCATCATTTGATTTATGCCAGAACTATTATTTGCAGAATTTGGTGGCATATTGAAGAGAGGTGGTACTGGACCAACTTGATGTTGCATTTGTTGTTGTTGAGATTGGGAGGGAGGTCCTGACTGCTGCGAGGAAGAAGAGCCCTGTTGTTGTTTGCTTGACATATTGTGCATTGAGCTGGAGAAGTCAGGGGCACGAGGGTTGAGCCTGAAATCATAACAAAAATAGTGTCACATTTGTATCTTCTATGAATATAATTCTTTTTGTTTGACATTATCTTACCTGGAATGCATGCTGGGAGGTGAGAGAGATGCCGCAGAAGAAGAGTTAGAGCTGCCGATAGGTGTCTGCGAGAAGTGGGAAAGGTTTGCTGAAGCTGGTTGAGGGGGTGGGGGTGGAGCATAAGTTCCCATCATGTTATGATGCTGAGAGTCCTGGTGATGCAAGTTGGAGCTTGGACCACCAGGAGGAGCTACTGCATTATTAGGAGGATGTTGCACCATCTTGAGTAGTGCTGTAGGAGGTTGATGTTCATAGCTTGAACTAGGGGAGGGAGCTAGTGTGTAGTGGTGTTGGGATTGAGAGGGATCCATCATAGTTGCTGCCGAGGAAGCCATCAAGTGATGATGACCAGGAGCAGAGCCAACAGCAGCATTGCTTCTTGGCATGTCTCTCTCAGAGTACATGTTGTGCCTGAAGTTGGTGTTGTCCTGTTGGGATACAGGAGTGATCACATTTTGTTGCTGTTGATTCAAGTGGACCTCTGCAAGACTTGCTGAGCGAGCAATGTTGTGGGACCCAACTGCCTTGCTACTGTTGCTTCCTACAGGGTTTGGCAAGTTAGAGGTTTCTGAGAATGATGGTGCCGAGAACTGAGAACCATTGGGTGCTGCAGATGCAGAAGTTGAGCCTGCTGAAGCCTTGGAGGATACAGGAGAAGACATGGTGTTTCCTCTGTATCCAGGAGCCTTGGCAGCATCTACTTGAGGTGGTACATTCTCAAGGAACTTGGGTGTGATGTTGTTTTGACCCACTGCAGAGTTGCTGCCTGCTGCGGCCACACTCGCAAAGTTCATGCCTTTCTGAGAAGCAACGTCATTTTCACATCCCCACACAGGCTGAAAATTGAAATAATATTAAAATTAAAGGACACGTATTCATAATTTATATTAAATCAACAAAATTTCTTAAAATTGATGGGAAGAAAAAACAATTCAATATGCAAAAACCTTTATATTTTTCTTTTTATTTATTAACTGTAAGTTTCTCATAACTACAAATTTACATTGGGCAGTTGTGCTTACCTTGCTGTCATTGAAGAGAGAGTACTGCTGTAATGGAGTAACAGTCTGAGCTGAAGATCTTGGAGTAGGCTGCACTGGGGCAACACTAACTTGTTCTTGCTGAGGCGTATTACGTCCTTGAGTTTGTTGTTGAGAGTTGTTGTTACTATTGCTACTATTACTAGAGGCATTACTGTTTGCAGTTGTATGCATTGCAGAAGTACCATTCTGATTATTACCATTATTACTACTGATAGGTGAGACATCAGTTAAGAATGGTTTGGTAATAGGAGCAGAATCAATTAGGGATGGAATACCAGCAGTTGAAGACCTACTTGTTGGTGCAGAGGAGTTAGACTGATGGTGGTGGTGGTGATGGGGGTGTTTAGGAGATTGAGGGATAGCTTGTTGTTGTTGTTGTTGATTGGCTGATGCACTATGTCCTCTCGATGTCTTTGCTTGAGACTGAGTGGTCGTCGTGTTTGCACCTTGTGATGACGCAGACGTCTCTGTCAGTTTGGCAGCAAACGTCTGAGTTGTGGTGGTGGTTACAATCTTGGTAGCACGACCTGCAGTCATGATGGCAGTTGTATAAGACATAGTAGTCTTAGTATTAGCTGCTGCTGCTGCCGCTGCTGCAGCCGCTGCTCGTTTCTCAGCTGAAATTAAAATCAAAATTAATTATTTTGAGGGTATAAAACAGGCATCTTTTCTCTTTTCTTTCTAGAACAGGGGAAAGAAACAACAGGTGTACTTTTCACTCCGACCTTTTCTACATGGTACAAGATTTCTGCATTTAAGACTTGAGTGAAGCAAGAAAAGTTTACAAATTGCTGTGTCCTATTACCTGCTGCTGCAAGTCTAGGAGCAGTTCCCCCTCGAGGTGCCACAGTCAGAGAGAAGGGCATGTTGAGCTTGTTAGCAGTGGTGGTTGCCCTTAGAGCATTGACCAAAGCATTACCAAGTGGAGTTGTATTGCTTCCAGTCACTGGTGGGCACAATGCATCACTACCCTCAGGTTTGTTGTTGTTCTCCAAGAACCATGCTGCAATGGTGCCATGGAGGGCAGAGGGTTGAGACTTGCCAATGATGCTACCTGCTTGACTTGTAGCCAAAGCTACAGGTTTGGTGGTGCTCTTTCCTTTGGCAGTAGCAGCCTGCCAACATTACATCACACAAAAGTATTAACATCTAATATGATTGAATAAATTGATAATTAATTACCTTAGCTTCTTGGGTCCAAGCAGCTGCCGCTGCAGCAAGGGAAGTTGCTGTCAATTTGGCAGACTTAGGTAAAATCTGAGTAAGGTCTGCCTCAGGATCTTTCACCAGAGCAGAGATCAGCAAATGAGCTTGCTTTGTAGCATCAGCAGAACCCCTAGGAAAGTACCAATACGTTAATTCAATTCTAACATTTCATAATTTGTGTTGCTTACTTGATGGTAATAGTTCTTTCTCCTTGACCCTTGGTCTGCTTATCCACTTCAATATGAGCTCCAGTTGCGCTGCGAATAGCATTGATGTTGCTACCTCCTCGACCAATCACACGACTGATAGCATTAGCTGGTACCAGGACTTTCTTTGATCTGAATGGAGAGTTTACGTACTTCCTGACAACCTCCTTCCAACCTTCTTCACGTTTTCCTGCTTGCTTAGGGCTTGTTGAATTTTTACCACCAGTGGTTGGTATTTCGGAATCACAAAAATGGCTTCTGCAAAACACACAAAGTGAAAAGTTACTTATTTATTTCCCTACACATAAAGAAAAAAAAAACACTTGAAACTAGCCAAAATTATACTCACATGGCGGTGCTAAGGTACGTGGTTGACTTCTTGCCCTTGGTTGAGGTGTAAGACTCATTTCCAGTGGCTTCAAAGTCATCTCTCTCAGCTGGATGTTGTCTAGGTGTTGCTTCAAAAACAAGATGCATTTTGGTTTTACGAGACTTGTTATGATTTCCTCCAGAGTCAAGGTTGCTGGATTGCTGCTGGTTGCTGTTGTGAACCACAGTAGTGGGAAGAGGCACAGGTCTTTCAGGTAGTGCTACAAAAAGTACAAAGTATTAATATTGAAATGCTGTATGTATTTTTTTTTTATTATTAGATGCATTTTGTTAAAAAAAAACACGAATTAATTTGATTGTGTTTTACTTACATGGGAAAGCATTATGAGAACCATTGACCCTGGAATTCTCCTTGCTTGCACTAGGAGTCTCCAGTACAGGGCCGCTAGGTACTTGTGGCTTTGGCCTGACAACAGTAGACTGTGCTGTGTCCACACTAGAACTGCTGGCTGCAGGACTTGGGGTAGGAGAGTTCTCCTTATCACTCTTGCCCCCAGAGGTTGTGGTTGGAGACTTTTTCTTCTTTTTCTCCTTACGTTTCTCCTTGGACTTGACATCATTGCTGCTGCAACTACCCTGACTGTTGGCGTCAATACCACTATCACCTTCTTCCTTATCCACTGTCTCATTACGTACTGGGGTTTCAGTGGGAGGTTCAGGCTCAGGTTCATCTTGCCTCGCTGTTTCTGTTAAATATTTACATGAGCATTAAACATTCATGGCACCAACACACACCCACAGCTCCTAGCTTAAAAAAAAAAAAAAAAAATCTATACAAGACTGATAACTTACGTCTTTCTTCCTTCTTCTCTAGTTTCTTTTTCTTCTTCCTCTCCCTGCGCCTTGCAGCAGCTGCTCTCTTTGATTCCTCCCTTGTTTTCTCCATGTCCAGTTCCTCCAACAATATGTCTGCATTCATACTGGCTTTGGCTGCCTGCATATCTTTGGCAGCTCTGATTTCCTGGACACACTCTTGACACTTGTCCAGTAGTTCCTGGCAATCACAATCACACTAAATCAATACAGCATGACAGGTCAACCTTATAGCAAAGCCAAACTACAATTTTGAAACATCTACTAGTATCTTATAAATACATACCTTCTCGTTAACGCTAATAGTTGATATGTAGCGCGACATTTCCTGATCACTTGGAAACTGTGTTACATGATTTACCATCCATTTTACTGCTTTCACGTGACCCTTTCTAAATGCAGCCATCAAGCACGACACCTAAGAAAATACAATCCTTGTAAAATTGTTCTTCAAATGCAACAAACAAATCAAACTAAGTTTTCTTTTTATAATTGTTTTAAATTTAAATTGTTGTTAAAACAAGTAACTTCAAAGTCAATTAATATGCTTACACTTTCACAAAAATATAAAATATACAATTAAAAACGGCACCATTATCAATGCATTTATGGGATTTAAGTACCTATATATCATTATTAACTGGCAAACAATTTTACATTGTCACTATTAATCTTGCTCTTTGTTGTATTTGTATGCACAACCATTTCTACATTATCTTATTTTGAGGCAAAAACCTAAACTACAGTACTGTATTTAATTGTATTATGAATGTTGGATGAAAGAAATGAACACAGAAATTTGAATTAAACTCACCTTTCTGTTGTCTTGGGAATCAATATCTGCACCATGGGTGTGCAGCAGTTCAATCACACTGAGATGTCCTCCATTGGCTGCCAGCCAAAGAGGGGAGTTGCCTTTTTTGTTCTTCACCTCGACTTGTGCGCCACGTGATAGAAGCAGTTCCACAAATCTGACGTGACCCTTGTCTGCAGCAATGGTGAGTGCCGTGTCTCGGGATGAAGGAACTGGAGGTGCATTAACATCAGCGCCTTTGTCAAGCAAAACTCGACCAACCTCCACGTAACCTCCACTGGCAGCCTCCATAAGAGGTGTAAGTCCCGTCTGTCAATTAAAACAACAATGTTATAGTACTGCAAGTACTAAAAAAAGTGTACATGACAAAATACAATATAGTTGTAGTAACGTTTAAGCTAATTAAGTACTTGTTAAAGTATTTTATTTCTAAATAAAAAAATGTTTTTGTTTTTTTTCAATATTAAAATAAAAGACAACTACTGACCTTGGCTCGATGTTCAACATTGGCTTTACGATCAAGCAGAAGACTGACCACCTCATGGCGACCTTGGAAACAGGCAAGGGTCAAGGCAGTGTTACGATTTGTTTCTATTTGTGCATTGATGTCACTTCCCATGTCTAACAAGAGCTTCACCGCAGCTAATCATGAACAAAAGAATTTGTTAAGCTACATTCCTAAATTATTTACTGTCTAAATCTTAAGGTTAGCTAACTGACCTGTATGTCCATTCATTGCTGCAAGCATGAGCGGAGATATCCCTAACTTGCTGCCTGTACGAGAGTTGATCTCTGCCCCTGCATTGAGCAGAAGCTTGATGATGTTAACATAACCACCAGAGGCAGCAAGACTGAGGGGGGTGTAGTCCGAAACATTGCGGTGTTCCTTGTTGGCTGATCTGCTTAGCAGTAGGTTCACAACCTGTACAGTGAATTACATTTTAGTTTCTCAAGTTTTAATAATAAAATACAATGCTAACTTACCTCAATCCTCCCTCCTGAGCAGGCAAGGGAAAGTGGTGTGTCCTTGGTACGTTCTGATTGTGCCTCAATGTCTGCACCATGGTTCAACAAGATATCAACTACCTTCTCATGTCCAGCAGTGGCTGCCAGGATGAGTGGGGTGAACCCCTTCTTATCACGATGTTCTGGAAACACCAAGTTATAACATCAATTATATGATTCTTCTTACATGTCTTCCTTATGAATGCCATTTTTTAAACCATAATACATACTACTATAACATCATCATACCTATATCAGCTCCACGAGAGAGCAGCAACTCAACAAGATCTTCATGCCCACCAGCACAGCCGAGGGTGAGAGCCGTGTCATGGTTACTATCTGTCTCCGAGTCCACATCCATCCCAAGGAACTGCTGCTGGCATGGAGGGCAAGCGTATGGAGCCACAGTACCATTGGTGTACATTGGTACCCCTGGAGAACAAAAGAATACATAGCATCAATATATATATTTACTGGCAATACACAATTTTGTATTTCATGCAAGTGTTAGCACTCAAAACAAAAATAACACACTCAAGTTAGAAAGAAATTACAAGGATTTGTCAATTACCTACATCAAATTTGATTTTTTTTTTTCTTTTCTTTTCAACAGGGATTTTGTCACTTGTTTTTTTAAGTGTTTTAAATAGTTATAATTCTAGTATATAGGATTATGGCAAATTTGACGTTGATTTTTATTTTAAACATTATTAAAACATAGTCACAAAAAAAGACATACCTGTATTTGGATCAATATAATTTTGCAGCACATCCTGACTTGAAATTAGAGGTTGAATTTTATCAGTATCAAAAGTTTGTTGTTGTTGGTTTTGAGTTGTTAATTGTTGTGGTGGAGCATGTTGTGTATGCTGATGGTGAGCCACAGTCGAGGTACTAGTAGTATGAGTAGCAACTGGTCTCGTACTTGGTGGCAACCATATGGTCTTCTTACCACTTTTCTTCTTGTTAGGGGTTTGGGTAGCTGCTTGTGTTACTGCAGGGACGTTAGCTGTGGTCAACACAGACTGAGTACTTGCGGATACAGTGCTACTTGAGGATGTAGCTTGATTCAGGTTGTTCAAACCGCTGCTTGTTGAAGAAGAAGATGAACAAGGAACAGGAGAAGAAGGGGTGCTGGTATTTGTTGAAACATTTGAAGTCTCCGGTACCACAGGTGTAGCTATATATCCAGTATGGAAACATTTTTCAGTATTGTTGTTTTCACCAACAACAAAAAACTAACTCTCCTTGTGCGTTATGGTACAGTAAGGAGGGAGTTACAAATAGCATGCAAACTTCTTAGAGAGGTATGTGTACAGGTTTATTGTTAGTTCAAATTTTTAAAGCTCATGCTAAAACATTGAATACTGTACTACAAATTTGTTATTTAGTAACTACGGGAAAAAAAATGTATATTAGATATCACACAAGAACTTAACTTCTATTATATGAAGATAATCTAAATGCCATACACTTCATTACATCACAGGAACAATTTAATGTATGTCACGTAGAGTATCTCTGACATGTGTTCTGGGTACTCACCTATCTGTGGTGGAAGCAATTGCAGTTGCTTTGGCTTGAAACCTGGTACAGAGAGGCTAGCAGAAGCAGCTGCAGTAGCAGCAGCCAGACGATTACTGATTGCCTGCAACTGTGCCTGGGTGGGCTGACATGTTGCTGAGCTGACTGCAGTGAACAAACCAGAGTCTTCTGAGGGCACAGTGGAGGGGACAAAGGCAGAGGTGGGCAAACTCACAGTGGCTGGGACCATGGGAAGTTGGTATGACAAGTGGATACTTGTCCCAGGCTGAAACAATAAGAAATTGGCATGTTGACTCACAAATACTCGTACCTAGTCTCTATTTTATATAAATATTGAGGTATGCAACATTTAAATAATTGAAATAGAAGGGGTGTGATACTTACTGCTAACATCTCAGTGTTTTGCTTGAGTTGCATTTTCACTGGGATGTACTCGAGCCTCTGCAGAGCTGCAGTGTTAGCTGCTGCTGATGACGATGCAGCATTGTCTAGAGGACTGCCACCAGGGAATGGCATGCCAGCTTGTTGTTGCTGACCTCCCACTAGGTTTCCTGAAACACAAATAATTTATTACACACCACCTGCATAATTTATCAGTTACTTATATTACCTAACAATAAAACTGAATTATAATACTTCTCTAACATAAATAATTATATCAAGTCTTCCGCATAGAAATGTCGTTGTAGAGGTTTTTTTGTGATGCGACCTTGAATCTTACCTGTTCTTTTCATAGAGCTCATAGTCGCATGGCAAAAAAACTCTACAACGACATTTCTATCCGGAAGAACTGATATGCACTTACCAGGTAACAGGGACTTAGAAATGGCATCTTCAACTGCTCGCTGATAGTTGATCTGAGTCTCAATTGCTGCCTTATCCTCTACATGCACTTTGAGAGCAGCTAATAAGTCTTCAGTGGTCTCGTAAGTCTCAGGGTATGCCTCCTCATTGGAATGCTTGCCTTCCTCCTTGTCCCCACCTAAATGACTCTCTCCTCCACTGTCCTCCTTAGCAGCTGCATTGGTCTTGTTGTCGTGGATTACTCCTCGGTTAGCAAACTCCACAAGACTTCTTGGCACCTATATAATTAGCAAGTTTAATTATATTGTTTTTATTAATATATCGTATGAATAAAACCCAATTCAATGTACCTTTTCATTTTAGATAGCATTTTGTGCTTTTATTAATATTATCACAACTGCTATTTGATGTTTACCCGTCGAAGTGAATGAACTACACTTTACAAATTCACTCAAAATGAACGATCTGCATTTGACGCTTCTACACGTTTTAATATGAGAACTAGATGGGGGGGAACTTGGAATTTGTTAAGTGTAGAACGGTTGTTTTTCACAAAATTTGTAAAGTGTAGTTCATTCACTTTGACGGATAAGCATTGTATTGTTATATAGGTAAAAATGAGTGTCTTCAAGGCTAGTTCATACTTCAAAATAAAAGCATATCAACATAGATTTATTTCATAGCATAAATTTAGACACAAGAATGTAAGTAAGGTAGCCAGTTAATTACCTGCTGTTGCAAAGCCCTCAGTTGTTTCTGCAACAACTGATGCAGGTGAGTTTGAGGTGTATTGCCAATGCCAGCCTCCTCCAGTTGCTTCAGCTGATTCTGAATGTGATGTAACTGTTGGATGGTATGCTGGGTATGAGCTTGTTGTTGCAATAGAGACTTGGCTTGTGCTGCCTCAGCCCCTGCTTGCTGAAGTAACACTTTGGCTTCAGCAGCAGCATGAGCTACCTCGCCTGAGCTGGTTTGGTGAAGTACATGGGCTTGAAGTTGTTGGTTCAAGTGCTGCAGTTGGTGCAACTGATGTTGTTGTTGAAGTGCTGCCTGGATTTGCTGCTTGCTTAGACGATTCTTAGCTAAAATTAAAATAATATCAATGAATAAATCATTCACAGAAAAAATGGTACCATATAAACACGACAGATTTGTAATAATGCGTAATATAAAAGAACACTTACCATCTTTCTTAGAGATGGGTTTAGCCTTGGGTCGGTCTTGGATTGATGTTGATCCTGAGAAGATGCCAGAGGTAGAGTCAGGTGCACAAGCAGTTTGAAAACTGGTTGGCACATCACCCAGAATTTGTGCTGCTGTGGGTACAGTAGCGTTCTGAATGGAGGGAGTGGTCACAGTGCTAACAGCGGGAGCTTGGAAAGTAAGAGGCATGCTTGCAACAAACCCTGACGAGCTTGTAGCAATACCCTCTACTTGCTGCCCGCAAACAGGCAACTTGCTGGCAGGACTGCCATAGAAACTAGCAGGCAATGTGGCAGTGCTTACAGTAGGGAAGATATTGGAAGGCAAAGCGCTGAATGCCATTTCTGAAACAAGGGGAAAATAGCGTCAATTACAGAAACAATAAACAATCATTTGTAAAATTGTGTAAAAAAAAAAATAATAAAATAATAATAATAATAATAAATAAAAAATTGAAAATCATAATGAAACCACACTAAATCAATCTCTTAAGCTTGCACTTTGTTGTTTTTTTATTCTTTCAAATCTCACAAATTATCAACACAACAAAAGTTTCTTTATCAAAAATCCCTGTTTAAAAAATGATTACTTACCAAGTGAAGGCAGAGACAGGTTGAAGTAGTCCACTTGTGGTAGGTCGAGCACTTTGACCTTGGAAGCTGGAGGGGATGCAGAAGAGGAGGAAGCAGACGAGGAAGGTTGTTCGGCAGGAGGCTCAGGTTGACCCGGAGAAGGTGGAAGGGGTTCTCCAAGTAGCAGGTGAGGGGATGTTACTTGAAGCTCCTCCTCAACTCTCTGCAACTCTTCCAGAATTTGTTTCTGCAAAATTTGTTCCTCTTGTTGCTTTAGCTTCTTCTCCAGGTCTAGCAACTGCACCATGCTCTTTTGTGCCAGCATCTCCGCATCATCATGTGGAGAGATCTCAGTGATACTTTCACAGGCAGGTGCACCATCCCCAGCAAAGTTGGAAGGCCTGAACTTGCGCAGGAGGGACTTTTGAATAGGGATTTTACCCTGTCCGTGAAGTACCAAGCCTGTAAAACCAAATATAATTTAAGTACAGATCTTATAAACAACAATTCAAGTTATTCTATAAATCATTTCTTTACCTGGTTGGGTTGAGGTTTGCTTGGAGGTGGAGGTGGGGGCAGGTGCTATATGGAGGTCATCCTGCGCCCGAGTTGCTTCAGGGACTTGGTGCAAGGCTGGAGGGGCAGGTGACGGGGTGGCAGGGGCTGAGTGGGAGGACTGGGGCTGCTGACTGACAGCTCCAGAGGCTGGAGGGGCTGGGCTAGAGGTGCCTTGCTGCTGCATCATGATATTATGGGGGTAATCCAGCAACAGCTGTACCACGGCAGTGTGACCACCCTTAGCAGCTTCAATAAGCATTGTAGAGTTGTCCTACACAATAAAACAACAGTCAGTAACTTGCATTTATTTATATGTACTAAAGATAATTAAACATACCTTAAGCTTATGAAAGGGATCAGCATGGTGAGCCATAAGGAACTCCACAACTGATAGGTGCCCCCCAGCACATGCCAGAGACAGAGGTGTATGATCGTTGTTTGTTGTCTGCCTCTTGACATCAGCATTCTTAGAGATGAGGAACTGAACAGTACATAAATGCCCTGCACGACACGCTTTCATGAGAGGTGTTCTCCCACCCTCACTCTCATGTTCCAGATCTGCTTTATACTCTAACAGAAGCTCGGCTACGTCAGTATGACCATTCTCACATGCATAGGTAAGTGCAGAGTCCCCAGTTGTTGTGGTGGAGTTTACATCTGCTCCTTGTGTAAGCAAGTACCTAACAAGTTCAAGATGCCCCTCCTGAGAAGCTTCCATGAGAGGAGTTGATGCTCCTGCCTCAATGTCAGCTTCTGCTTTTATTAAGAAGTCTGCTACTTCAAGAAATCCTCCACAACATGCTAATGTCAGGGCAGTTTCCTGGGTCTCTTCAGTCTGAGCGTTAATGTTTGCACCTGAAATATTAAGCAAAACATTAGCTTCCAATTTCTCATGAGTGTGTTCAAAAACAAATTTATACCTTGACTTAACAAGAGTGCTACCATCTCCTCGTGTCCTTCTCGTGCAGCTTCCATTAGTGGGGTGTAACCCTCGTCATTAACCTCCTCAATATTGGCGCCTCGTTCGATCAATAACATGGCTAAGTCAACATGACCACCACATGCTGCCAACGTCAATGGAGACTCAAAGCTGTCAGTAGGCATGTTCACCTGTAAACATAACACAAAATAACATCAGTTAATATTTCAAAGTAAAAAAAAAAAAAAAAAAAAAAAAAAGTTCAAAGTGGCATTGAGTGTTTCATTTAGTTCATGAAATGAATTAAAATTACATTAATGATATGCAATATTATGCATAAAAAAAATCAGCAACAACATATTATTACATTATTTATCTAAACACAGAATGAACATGTGGATTCTAGAAAACACACACAATATACTACATAATTTCTTCAGTAAAAATAAGTTGAAAATTAATTATAATTAATGTATTTTGAGCAAAGGGCGAGGTTAATATACTTGACAAAAGATTGTGCCCACTTACTCTTTCACCCACCTATTATTTACTCAATAATGAGGCTTCATTAAAACATTGCTTGACAGTGATTTACAATAAGATACTAAAACAACTAGACGAGACATTTTATTTCAAAGTTAAAATAAAATTTGTTATTTTGAACGACTTTCTTTTACTGATTATATAAGGAAAATAATAATTTTGTTTTAGAAACTATAACTTTAAATTTGAAAATATAATTATTACAAAAGGTAATACTTTTTCAATAGTAATATACAGCATCGTATTATTGTTAATATTTGCGAAATATTAATTTGAAATGAAAATTCCTTTTGGTTTCTTGTATTTAAGTAAGTAAAAAGGTCTTATTTGGTCGAATATGTCGCGTTGTTAATTGCAGTCATGCACTAATAAAGTAAGTATATGGGTGGCTAGGTAATTAATGATAACAATTATATATGTAAATAGTTATGATAAAAAGGCAAGAGAATATAAAATCGTCTTGTATTACAGACGTTTCTCATCATAAAGTTCTATATTAATCACGTAAATTGATGATGAGATGGCTCAAAAGCATAAAATGCAATTCATCAACAAAGATATTGCTACAAGGTTTATTATTTATTCTATGTGAGCTTATTAGTTAAGTGCTAGTTGAATATTAAGTGCAGCAGTGTGTGTACTTGTGACCTTGGAAATGTAAAACAAACGCATGCATTCACCACCACATTGACAGGATGCAAAAGGTGACACAAGGCTACACATCGTTGTTATCAGTCACTCTGCATTTCAACAACATATTACCAATAATGAGATATTAATGAAGTCGTTTTCACTATTATTATAAAAGTAAAACTTTTTTTTTAATAAAAATACTAATTAATATAACAATACAATAAAGCATATTATAGTAAAAACTATTGTTATTTTAAAGGTGTTTATTCGCAAATTTAGTCACAGCAGGATATTATAATTTCAGTAAAAATTGATTGGAAATTGATAAAAATTTGATTGAGTGATCTAAATGGTTTCAATAGTATACTTGGCTTCCTAAAAAAATGACACGAAATTAACGTATATAATTTTAGTTATATTCTAATGTTTTCGTTCTTCCGTACCGCATGACTTTTCAATTTTATAAACAACAATAAATTAAGGGTCGATCTTATTATTAATATACAATAAAAATTACTGTTTGGTATGTATGATTTATTAATTAATTTTTCTCGAGCAATATTCTCTGGTTGAGCTATGATCCTCGGCTTTGCAGAGAGAAAATATAAGATAAAATTGCAAACACGCGCGGGCGGTGATGCGCAAACTCCCATTCTCGCGGTAACAAATACCGCTATTGTTTTCTAACAGGATTATTTTTCAACAAAAGCTGCCACTACATACTTGTTACAGCAAAACATCAAATTTTGTGTCCTATTATTAATTGTTCGAAAAATATTGGGCGGTGTCAAAAAGTACAGTTAAAATAAAAATAGAAGGAAAAAACAAAAAATCCCAAAAAATTAAGAAATCAAAATAATAATAATAAAAACTATTGAGTTTTTTTAATGATTTCTACAATTTTAATAGAATTAATTTTAAGTTTCAATATATCAATGTGCTACGAATAATAATAAAAACTATGGCGTACAACGTATTGTATTATACGTTTTTTTAATATAACAAACCTTTATTCATTCATAATTATTAAATCAATAATGTAGATTTTTATCTCATAATTTTGTTCAAAATTTCTTATCTACATAACAAACACGATTTTTATACAAAAATTATGGGTGGGGTTTACAAATTTGAAATAGCTTTTAGTAATATTATAAAAGGTTCTCTTTCCCACATTTAATAAATATAAATGTGAAAAAAATTACACTCATTAATAACGTTGATTTTTTTTTCAAATTTTTATAAATGTCTATTATCTTTATGTAAAGATTTTTAAAAACATGTTATTCGTATAAAAATAAAAGCAAAGTTAAGGTCAATTTATAAAATTTATGCACGATTGAGCAGTTTTGACCCTTTTTAAACTATTTATTCAGATTAAACCCAAACATGCAAAAAAAAAAAAAAAATTTTTTTTTGTTACGTAATATTTTAAGGATTGTGATTTTAAACTTGAACAAGGTTGCATAAATAAATAATTGATTGACAAGGGGTTGTTAGGTAGTACGCACCACCTGACGGTGTGATATCAAATTATGTGCGAGTGATGAAAGTACGTAAGTATGCCTGCCTCTATCTCTCTTTCTCTCTCTCTTGCTATGGTCTCAAGGTCATTCAGCGTCTACTACGATAGTCGTTATATGCGCCGCGGTGTATGTGAGCGAGAGAATACCACAGCCCTCAAAACTTTATATTATTAGGGGGAAGAGATCCACATTTTATTATATTCGTTATTTAATGACGCATTAAAAAACAACATAATACCAATTGAATAACAGAATTTTTTTTTTAAACAAATATTAATTCTAGCATGAAAATATTAATTAATAAATGAGATGTAAATATTTAATTAAGTTAAACAAATTTAAAATGAATAATTGTGCAATTAAAATTCTTTATTTAAAAGTTAATTGAGCGTGAAGGTAATTCTTTATTTTTTTTTATTATTTTTTTTTTTGTTAGTTAAAACTTTTACTAGAAATGGTGCATTATCGGGCGTGGTATAAGATATTGCAGCATGACCTCGACTATAAAGTCTAGTATGCACTTTAGAGGTCAATAACCCTATCTATGGAGAACATAGAGAAGTATAGTAGTGTGGTGAGCATATTATACTGCAGTTGGATATATGTTTGCTGGGCTCACTCCGCTATGCCTTGCTTGCTTGCCTGCTATAGTTCGCTCTTATATTCTACACCGGCTTCGGCGATCAATAGACACAAGCGGAAAACTACTACGCGTATGTTTCATCGAAAAACATTACTCCGGTCATTTTTTTTTTTTCTTCCTGTTCTTTTTTTATTATTGGCCGATCGATTTTAGTATTAAAAAAAATATCATTACTTTCTACTATAAACAATATAATGTGAATGCTAAAAAAAATAAAGAAAAAAAAAAAAAATAATAATAAATCATTACGAAATACAGGATGCAATTTAAAATTTGACGTCCCTCTTTGTTTTTGTTTTACGTTTTATTTTTATACGCATAACGTAAGAGTTATATTATTAAAATATTACATAATATCTAATAATAGAATCATAAAAAGCAGGGACAAAATATTAAAAGGACTAATTTGACACGTCTATGTAATATTAATATTTTTAAAATATAAACTATGACATTCAAAATTTTATTTCGTTTAAAACTGGTCCTTAAAGTTTTTATTCTTAAAAGGGTCCTCAATATTCTGCAGACGGAGAGAGAAAAAAAAAATGCTAGAAGTTTTGGTCTATATCTAGAGTAAGATTATTATCTTTTGCTATTTTATAATCTATTTAAAAAAATATGTGACCGCAATATAAAAGCAGTCTTTTACTTCACGTGTTCTCCAAGTTATGAAAAGTGATGTAGATTAGGGAGGGAGCGAACATGTGACTAATCTGACTTCCACCAGATCATAAGCAAAAGCTACTACATAAATAACAACCAAGAAGATTCTGACTAATATTATATGCCACTAAAGCTAAACACTCAAGTGTTAAAAAAAATATATTATGTATAATATTATCAAGGCTATAATTCGAGATATTGCGCAATTGATGAATGCCTTGTAGAATTTTTTTTTCTTTTCTTTGTAGGAAAGTTCTGTGTAGACTTTATTCAGTAGAATTTAAACAGGAAAAAATATATTGACGGAAAATAAAAAATCACGCTCTGTTCGGCTTTCAAGAAAGGTACCGTCATTGATTAGTTATAAGAATGAATGAAATATGGTAGAAGCAAGGCATGCTAATATATAAAAATTATGTCCTCAGAAACATAATATCGGGAAAGAACAACATAATTATGCAGTTATGATACGAAAAACAAGCAGATATAAAAAATAACAATGTAAAAAGTTCAACGAGAAAAGAAACGTGCTAACTTTGCTTTCTCCATCAAGGGACACTAGCACAAACTTAGTTTTCTATATAACTTTATACAAGACTCAAAATCATTCAGTTTAATAAATTATATTTCTTATAATAATTCCAGATCAACCCTATTTCATTTTAATTTTACCAGGCTCAACTACTTTCTACGAGACGTACGTAGAATAATAAAAAAAAAAAAAAAAATTAAAAAAAAAAAAAACGTGTCTAATTTTTATTCTCCTCTGTAATTATATTTATTAAACCCGACCACAAGAAAGTTAACAACAACAATGACGTACAGTGCCTAAGGGAGTCAGTACATTACATACTTAATGTACTAACAAGTAATTATTACAAGTTAAATCATCATGTCAAGGGCAATTTATATTGCATTCTACGACCTTCAATACTTTTTTTTTTCCCATAAATAAAATTGTATTATTTTATTGAAAATCAACTATTTTATACAAGCAATTCAGTACAAAAAATCAATATTTTGATTTAAAAGCACTGTCAAATTATATATTGATTTATTTGTGAAGGAGATAAACAAATATAAAAGAATTGCTACTACTTTTAACCTACACACAGAGAATGTTGTCCTTGAATTGGTATAAAATATAAAAACAGGTTTGATTATTATAATATAATGTTACCTAGGGCACCAACTACAACGAGCGAAATAATTTATCAAAAATACATTTGCAGTGTATGCACAAACACATCCAGTGTACTAAGATTAGAAATTCTCATGTATGTCATAGTGTTTGTTTTTTTGTTGTTGTTTTACATTCCTTTACTCTGACCAGTAGAAACCAAGTTAAGAAGTAAAATAACTGGATTAACACCTCAGCAAAAATAAACTACTTTTTAATTAATATTATTTATATGCACTACTACTGCTAATTAAGTTTAAAATACTTAAGTAGCATACTTACTTTCAAACAAATATTTTCTCTATATGTTAAAATAATAATAATAAAATAAAAAAGTGAACTTGAATACCTAATTTATTCAGTATTTTCATGTTTACCATTCATGATAAAAAATTAATGATAAATTTATCAACATTTTATTATAATAATATATTGTATACTGCTATAGCATGCCAATATATAGGCCTATATTTTTATATTCAGAAAGAAAATACTAATATTCTTAAACAAATTTCCAGTTATATTTTATGCAGAATTTTAAAATTAATGCCATCACAATTCAACTTAGATTTATTTTTACACTGCTCTTGAACTCAATGCACATTATTATGAAACCAAAAAACTCAAATAATATTTCAAATTGATTGTAGCCACATGGGCTTGATACAGTTCCACAACCAAACTTACAGACTAATGATATAGCCTAGTAAACCTGCACTCAATGCATTTGAATATTAAATAATAAAAATAAATCAGTTTTCTTACCTGAGCACCCGAGTCAAGAAGCAGTCTTGCCACTTCAACGTGTCCGTCCATTGAAGCCTCCATCAGCGCTGTATGCATTTCATCTGTCTTATGTTCCTGTACAAACATACACCAATATGTATTAGTAACAAGTTATTTTGGACGTAATTTAGAGAGATATTGGCTTACCTGGTCAGCACCTGCCTCTAAGAGAAATCGGACCATCTCAAGATGTCCTTTGTAGCATGCCAAAGTGAGGGCGGACTCTTTAAACTCATTGGAGTGAGTGTTGATGCCTGCTCCATTATCCAACAAGATCTGTATATCAAGAATCAAAGATTTGTTATGTTAGTTGTGATTTCGTTACTTTTAATTTCAAATTTAATAACATTTTATTTGCAACTTCAGCAATTGATTTATTTTATTTTGTTTTTTTATTTATGATAACAATTAACTTCAAGTACATATATTTTTTTAAAATTAACATGTCAAAAATGCTTTATAGATAATTTTTTGTTAAAGCTGATAAATAACTGTTAAAAAATAACATAGAAAATAACAATTAAAGGTTAATTAGTAATAAATACTCATAAGGTTAGTATTTAAAAACAGGCAGTTAGTTTAAGCAAATACATGCACAATTACAAAAAAGGTAAACAAACTAATCGGTAATCGGGCATTGAAGGGGTTGACTTGTTTTTTAAACTATAAACATTACTACACAAAAAAAATATCTATACTAAAGATAAATTCCCTGGATACAACCTACCTTTAAAAAAATATTTACAAAAAATACATCTCACAAAATTTTAGTTTTAGTATAAAAATAAAATAGTATAGTAACGTTTATAGCACACATATATAAGGTTAAAAATTAAATGGTTAGTGTTTTTTATGATTTTTTTAAAGTTACATCTCTAAGCTTACAAAAACGTTGGATAAAATTGGAGCAGGTGTTCTCAAAGTGAAATAATTGACCTCTTCAACTGTATAGTAGATAAGCTTCATGTCTTTAAGTGTGACAAGCGATATTGGTAATGATTTACAAGCACACCACATTATCGTAGACCAGGTAGTTTTCACCTTGGGGAAGTTACGGAAGGCTATGTCCACAGAGTGGAGCACACCATATAAAGTTACTATGTTCTGTAATCATTTTACAACTAATGCTTAGCAAGCAGCAATGCACAAAAATGATAATCAATTACAATAATTATCAAACACTTTACAGCAACAATTAATCACAACACCAAACTGACATTAAACCTCACTATAATAAATATTTTATATTGGCTTTCATTTGAAGCCGTGTGGTACAAAATCACAATACCAACTTTGTCCAAAAAAGTTTTTATTTGTTATTACTATTATTTTAATGTTATACACATAAAAACCTTAGTTTGAGTTTAGTCCTTTGGTTTATACTTTCATGCAAAAGTTGATATTATGGTTTTATGCTGCACACATTACATTTACGAAAACATAGCTGTACAATATTATAAATATCAAACACCTTGTACCAAACTACATGTTAAGTTTATAATATCCAAATAACCTCTTTAGAACACACTTATAATAACACCATCACAACATAGCAAGTAATTTTAACAATGCACAGCAAAATACAATAACCGTAGGGATAGAAAAAAATATACAGATTTAGTAAAGGGGTTTAAATTTTTAAATGCATATGTGTAAATAATTTAAAGATCAACATATTATTCATATTAATGAGATTGTTTGTTTGTTTGAACCAAATTTTACTGCCAATCACACAAGCAAGATGGCCATGACTGGTGGATATGATTGGATGTAGTTCTCCACAAGGTCTTTGTAAACAAATTACAGTATTTAAAATTTTAATAAGTTTGCTAAAAGCACTGCTAGTGCATGGTAGCAAATATGCAATTAAGATGCAAAAGTCATGCGCATCAATACATTAATGTGGTAAAGCAAGGCAAATGTGTTTCTGACCATGTAAGATACTTAAATTTTTATCTCTTTTCCTTACACAAAAATAATAGATAATACCAATTCTGAATAACTAAAATTAGGATATTAAATAATAATAATAATAACTGTAAATAGATGAAATCTTATTTGCATAGTTTACACTTGGGTCAATCTTCTAACATTTGTGATTCTTACTTTGTAAACAAAAGTTTTTTACTCTTAGAAATGGTACAATAAAAATGAATTATTGGCTGCCATTTTAGTCAATACCAAATTTTGAGTCATCCTTTCATACTTAATAGATTTAACAAAATGACCAATTGGCGATTTTTTTATAAGTATTCAAAAGAAACTAATGCAAACAACTAAGTTGTTTTTGGGGAAAAAAAAATTAATAATTCAAGGCCTGCATCCCAAAGGCTCCCTTTCTCCCTACTAAATATGGCTGATGTAGGATGCATCTGAAGCACATTACTTGACCTAGGGACAACAAGCATGCCTCTAGCAGCAGTATGGTTTTAGGGAATATTTTTACCCTACTATAGGGAGTAGGGTGAATTTGGGACACAGCCAAGAACAAGGCTAAAATTTCCATCCTTCACAACCACAATCCATTACCATGCAACAAAATTTAAAAACCATTGAACACTACAAAAATATATATAGTTACAAAAACCACTTAACACACCAAAGGTTGAGGTACAGTAAATTAACTTTATTTTTACAGACAAGTGCATGTAACATCAATATTGCTAGTACAATGAATCAATAGATAAGGATAAGTTTTACCTTAGCTACATTGACATAGCCTGCACTGGCAGCCTCCATCAATGGGGTGTGTCCGTTTTCATTGTGGTCCTCGACGTTGGCTCCAGCCTCCAAGAGGACCTTCACCACTTCTTCGTGACCACCCGCGCATGCATACATCAGAGGGGTGTTACCTGATTGCAAAGATAATAACCTTTAATTATACACATAACTTACCAAGATGTAAATAAGAGTTTAAAAAACAGAGGGTAAACTTATGTATTTTAAAGTGTTTAAAATAGTGTTTCAAGGAGCTTTGGTATCATTTGATACTAAGTTTGATTACGTTTCAATTTCCAAAACTTGGATTCAATTGATGTTAATGTAAGTAATATAAATAAAAACTTGCCTGTAGATGACTGTGCATTGACATCTGCATCGTGTGTGATGAGAAGTCGTACAATGTCAACATGGCCCGCAGAAGCTGCCTCCATGAGAGGTGTACAATCTCCTTTGATACCTCTATCTTCCACATTAGCGTGCATGGCTAGTAGAACCTGCAGCACAATAATACACACACTTCAACATAACATACAAAATATTACTGATATATATGTGTAAACAACCATTGCAGTGATTTTTACATTGATATTGTCATCATTTAAACAATTATAATGTACGTAATTACTTATCATTATTGGTTATCAATATTATAAGATAAGAGTTAAGAAATTCATTAATAAAGCTTACTATATTAAAAATACTGTCTTCTCAGTTTGTCACATGAGAATAAGAAGTTATGAACATTTTCACAGTTTGGAGAAAGTAAAATGTACAAAAACATAATCAGAGGTCACAAAACTGTTATAGTTAATCTATATTATCAATTAAGATAGGTTAGGGTAACCTTCACTTTAATAAAAATAATAAGAATGTCAAATCACCTACTTGCTTCATTTAAATTACTTCAAAATGTTTGGCTGAGATTCTATAACTACCAGTCTTTACAAACTATATGTGGGTGAATGAACTTTAACCTTTATACCTCCTACTCTTCATGTTTGTTTCTAAATCTTACAACATAGCAACTGAATTTAATTTATAGGATATTTCAGTTTGGTTGAATTTAAAGTGCCAATTTAAAAATCAACTTGAACATAGAATTATGTTATTAAGTTTTTTATTTATATTTTGCAGTTAAATAAATATGAAAGGAAATGTGTCAATTTCTGTAAATGGTGACTTGCAGGAAGAGGTAATGGGAGATTTTGATGAATCCTGATAATGAAGTCAAAAGGATTTTATGATTTCCTGCCAAAGTAATTTCCTTGAATAATTAATGAGATAAATAGATTAAAATAATAATAATAATAATATAATAAAAAAAATCTGGAAAATCTATTTTATTATTTTATGTAATGTTATTGCATTTTTAATTATAACCAGCAAAAATGTATTCTCTACTTTCCACGACTTATTTCATTTTCAATAACATTTAAGTGTTATGTAATCACAATAACAGGCTTAAGAAGTACCTGTATGTTATTTATGATTAAGAGATTACCCACAATTTAGTTTCCTTAAGTGGTAACTGTATTTGTTTAAATATAACTAAGATACAGTATACATTCCATACTCAAAGCACAGCAAATGCTAAAAATAAAAGATATGTTGTTATAACATACCTGTGCTAGTTCGTAATAGCCTGCAGAGCACGCTAGTGAAAGAAGACTCTCTCCGTCCTCCGTTGTTTCGTGGACGCTACGCCCCTCGCCTAACAGCTTTCTTACTGTCCCAACGTCTCCGTCAGAACACGCTTCAACCAGCGACCTGCTACATAACAAGCAAAATATTTAGAACAAACAAACAAACACGTATTTTTACTAAAGGTGTACACAATATCATACCTTGTCTCTGGTTGTTGGGTTCTAGGGTTATCACTTCTCATGCGAGTTAGAGCTGCAGCAGCTTCATCTAGGGCACAGGAAACACTGGATGTTAGCCTTCTTAACACCTCAGGGTCTGCTAGGTGCTTGCCATCACCTGCCGATAATTTGCCGATGCCTGGGAACAATAACAAAAAAAATATATAAAACTTAATATAATAAGATTCATTTTTTGAAATATAAATAAAGTTTTAGTTAAGAATGCCTTTAGACTATTAACTAAAATATCTAAAGACTTATTATGGTTTTCTTTATGAAAATTTTATTTTATTCTCAAAGGTGACATGCATTTGAAGCAACCATACAAAAATACTTCAATTGTATGGAAATATACACTAATAAATAATCCTACGTTGACATCTAAACAGTGTTACACAACTAAACTGACGCAAATATTGCCTAACTTTAAGAACATTCTAGGCTGTTATTAATAGTAAAAAATTAAAAAGCAGGTGTGAAACATGGGGTATTGTTATCATACCAATACTAAGGAAGATTCTAGCACTTTATGTGCAGATAAAATTGAGAGAAATAATTTACCTGCAGCCTCAAGTAAGGCCTCCAGTCTGGCTTGGGTTTCAGGGTCAACAGGGTGTTCTGGGTCTTCAGAGAGCAGGAACTTAGCTGCAATCCGTGAGTCCTCATCCAACTCAGAGTTGTCTATCACAAAGGACTCCACCTAAAAACACAAACAAAATAAGTGAGCAAAATTTCTTACTCCATAGTAGCATCAATAAATCAAAACATAATATCTAAAATTAAATTTAGATGATAATACAGGTATATAAAAATTCAAATTCTAGCCTGAAAAGAGAGGGGGGAAAAAGTTTTCAAGAAATACATAACGATTTTAAAATAATTAATTAATTTCCTCAATATCTGATAATACTCTCTGATAATACTCTTTAATAATAATTACAGTACATATATCTAAAATTCTCATTCAGTTTTACACTTTAAACAAAATAACTAACTTTTTACATCCACACACATTGCATATTATGATATTATGTAAATAAAAAAACACCGTCAATGAAGTGTATGCCAATAATTAAGCTATTGTTATAAACATGTCACTACCTGCCTATTGTTGTCATGGTAAAATCCATACTTCCATACAATAATTTCTAATAATCAATAGTGAAAGCAATCATTGTGTGTCTAGCAATGTTATAAACACGTATAATATATATATTTTTAAATGTATCTATTTAATTTGAATTTTTTTTAAAAAAATGCAGGTACCTGCATTTTAGTAGGTGGAATAAATATAAGGACAAGAAAAAAAAATCTGTGTGTATGCAATAACAAACGACCTAGTTTTATTTTATTATTTATTTATCTAGGTTCATTCAAAAAACTACAAAGACGCAGTATATTATAATATTATTTTTATTTTGGCGACTCTTTTTCATTACGATTATCTTTTATTTTAATCTTAGACGTTATAGTATCAGCAAAGCTCTCTTTATTATACTTGGAGTTCATCCAAAACTTTATACCTGTTGTAGAACTTGTGTGTACTCAAAAACTTTTTTCTATACCCAATTTTTTTTTTCTTTCTCTCGCTTTTTATTCCATTTTATATTTTATATAAATAATTCATTACAATTACACATAATAAATACTATTTACTTTAGAATAACCAATAAATATCTTGTTATATTATTACAAAATATATAATATGTAATTAAAAGACTATAATTAATTACAAATAACGTAATCAATTATTAATATTAAAATAATACGATGAAGATAATACATGAATGACAAATTAAAATTAAATTAATACTTCTTTTTTTTTATATGCAATTAGCATGAATATTACAACATAGTAACATCATAATATAACCTAATTCTCATGATTATAGCATGTTTAAAATTACGAACATTCACTGAGAATTAAAAAAAAAAAAAAAAAAAAAGGCAATAAACTATACTTTTTTTTCTCCCCTTTTGAGTCTCATGAAAAGCCGCGATTGATGTTATTATTATGATCAAGTTAACAATGAGTTATTTGATTTTTACTTTGGCTACTTTAATTTGTGTAATAATATTAAAGCCAGACTATATGTTACTGATAATAAAATTTTGTAAATCTTTCCCCTTCCTATACACATAAAAAAAATATAATAATATGTTCATGACTTCATGTTCATACACCCTATTGTTAAAAGCGGCTCTCATGGAGCTGAAACTTTAATTAATGAATATCAGCTGTTTGATATATTAAAAGATATATTTATAAAATAATAATAATATTACATAACAGTGAATAAAATTTTAATTTAATTGGAATAGAAATAATAATCAACTGATACTAAAAAAAATATATACACACATAAAATATGTAGGTAATATTTTCTCCAGTGCTATACATACCGGTACATACGTACCGGCAGTTTCTGATGAATACAATATGTATATTGCACACTAATTATTATTATTTAATTATAGTGGTATGTAGTTTTCTACAGTAAGATAATTAAATTTAAAATAAAACCCACTGACCTAATGTTTTTTTTTTTTGTGTGTGTGTGTGTGATCCCAGCTGACAAATTTACGATTGTTTGCTTTCAAATGAAAAAAAGAAAAGAAAAAAAAACTTTTATTTTTGTACCGAGAAAAAATATATACATGCATACCTTTGGTTATCAAGGAAAAACGTACGTAACTTTAAAACAGTTACTTTTTAATTACATATCATATGCAAAAATGATTCGTTTGAATTTTTTGCATTAATTTCTGAGCTAAATTTTTTTAAGCATGACATTTGTTTCAAATAGCGTGGTAAAATAAATTATTATGTAAATTAGTTGATTAATAACATAAAATAAAATTTATATAATAATTTTTATCATTAATATAATTAATTTTGCAAAATTTCTAATATTTATACAAAATATTTATAAACTTCTGAAAATAATGAGCAGCCATTATTTTGATGCGTATTTGCTCAGTAGCGACACAATATCATACTAAAATTTGCTTACTGTTTATAAGAATTAATACAATTAAATAATAATTTTGATGTAGAAAAGAAAATAATTGTAAACGTCGAGTGAATCAGGATGCACTTTAGTGATTACAGCCACACTTCCTGCATTTTATCCTCCCTACTACCACGTCCCCGCACTCGCCCGATTACGATACGCCGTATGTATGTCCCTCTATGCCTGAACACGCAACCGCGATTCACAATATTTTTATAAAACATCCAAGCCTTTAAATTAGCAAATATTCAAATAATACTAGCTTTGCCGTAAAATAAATAATTTATATGCAGTGAAAATAAATTTATTATTAATATTCTAGATGTAGACTGCATTTATTCTTGTAAGAATTCTGCCACAAGATGTCTCTCTGCGAAGTTCATTGAAACTTGGGTAACCTCGAGGCCAATATTTCTTATTTTAAGTAATAATAAAATGCATAACATTTCTCACCTCAGAAACGTCGTCTTCCTCACTTTCTGAAGAATCAGTCATAAATCTAGGGTGTAACGTATACGTCTCGTCGGACTTAGTAGGGCTCGAGTTGGAGGATTGGGGAGTTGACGATGATTTTCCGTGGTCGTGTTCTACACCGACTTTCTCAAGTTTTTGGCCGTCCGACGAGGAGCCTTGTGCTACATTCTGCATTTTAACACTCTTCATAGGTTAAACCACATTTATAGATGTTCAAAAAGACACTTAAATCACTTTCAACACAATTTTCTTGGGTTAAAATTGCTAACAAATACCGTCACTCTCCCAGGTTGAGACCCGCCATGTCTAATATGGTGTAAAGGTTCCCGGATGCCAAAATGAGAGAATTTTCTTGGAAAGTGCTGCTATCTATTGAGCACAAACTTGACTAACTTAAATAATTTCTAAGTTAGTGCTGCCACCTATTATCAAATATCTTACGATTCGTATCCAATTTGATCCAGAATGATCCCGATGTACCGTAAACCGTAATGCAAAAAAATATATATATAATAATAAATAATTATGTGCTTATTATAAAAGATCTCTCTAAAATATTCTCATTTTTATTAAGCTTACTATAAATGTATACTATATCCACATAACCCCAGCTTCAAGTTTTAACTTCTGTATTTTCTTGGAAATTTTGCGCGCATGAATTTCTCTGATATATGAAACTGCATTATTCGTATAAAAATATATTTTATTATATTTCCTTGCACACCTTTACCTGGCAGGGCAGGTGTTGTTGCGGTCTAATCCAAACGTGTCAGGCTTATATTATTTGAACAATTATATCACAAACTAACATTTTTATATAAGTTAAAATTTCTGAATTGCTAAAAAGAATAGAAAAATTATACAATGAAGAAATAATTTATTTATTAAATATAGAGAAAATAAAAATAAAATAATTTTTACAACTCAATTACTATAATTACAAGAAGCAATTCACTTTATAAAGATAAAAATGATAAAAAATTAATTACAAAATTTTTGCAAATTAATTTTAAATTTTAATCAATTTACTGACATTAATTAAGATGTGCGAAAAATAATTAATATTTTCCGCTAAATATAAGTAACTGCGATTGAGCATTTTTACTCCTCCCTTGCAGAAATTTAATCCTTATCTCAGATGACCATTATATGATGATCACATAGCAGAGCAGCACATATGCGAGCCATTCAATCTAAACAAGTGCGCGCCGCTTGGAGATCAAGTTGAGCTGATGCTGCACTTCTCATCTGCTTCTCGCGTTCTTCTTCATGACCGAGTGTTGATGACGTCATCAAGTCTGTGCACTTGAGGTCAACACGTGATGTCACTCGTCGTCTGCCAATTTTTAAATACATTCTCGACAATATATATAAACTAATTAAAAATAAAAAAAAGTAAATATAAACTTACAAAGTATTTTTAATTTACAGCGACATTTTTTTTTTTTTTTTTTTTTTAATTCACGTATGAAGTCTAAATAAATATTAAATTATAGCAGATAAAATAATTCAACTCCCCCGATTGAAGAGACCAATTAAATAAAGGGCGTAATAAAATCCTACCTTTTTTTAAAAGCTATAGTTTTTTTTTTATTTCTCCTTTTTTCTTTGTTTATATAATCAAAAAATGTGCGAATTCTAGCTACTTCGCAAATAAAATGATGCCTTTTTTTGTTTGATTTATTATTGTTACCTAATTTAACTAACAATTTAATAATAAATAATATTATATTTGTTATGCCCGCCAAAAGAGAGGATGCGAAGCAGCAAAAGAATTGCATTTTAAAGAAAATGCACTAGCACTGCAGTTTTGCATACGCTAAAATGTAAATCACGCAGCTATGAATAAAACATAAAATATGACACCTGCGCTTTGTTTAACTTTTATCGACAAAGCTGTAAAAATATAATCCTTTATGGTAGCGTCTGTATTTTAAAGGTCAAAGGTGCTTACAAAAAGACTAGCTGACTTAGTTTTCAACTTTTTATGCAGATCGAACGAAGAGCGTCAAAAAATTTAAATTGCATCAAAACAAATTCGTAGAAAACACTGACAAACATTTTGATAACAAATAATTTACGAAAAAATAATGAAAATATATTACGAAAGGACAATAAAGATTTACGTAAATATTAATAGTCTATACTTCAAAAGAGAATTTACTTTATTTCTAATTTTGCTAAAAGTAACTAATAAACTAAATTGCCAAGTATAAAATGTCAATAAATTTTTTAAATCATAAAAATAATAGCAATTTTTTTTTTATACTCTCTCTATCTTAAGTTTTTTTTTTATTAGCTTCAAAATTATTGCATTGATAAGTAGTAATTTTTAGTCCATTATTAATATGCAAATTAATTACATGCATATATACTGTATAGATAATATACGAGAGCGGAGCTAAGAAAATGATTATATACGACGAAATTGTAATGTTTTTGCTGCAGTGATATCAAGTAAAAGAAACATCGATTACGACTGAGGCGCCGGCGCAAACTAAATAACGACTTTGGTGCCTTTTTTTTTTTTTTTTATTACTTTTGCATGGAATATATAGGGAGTTTTTGAGTTACTATACTTTTGAGTGTGTGGTCCACACCCTCTTTGGTTTTGTTCTTTCTATTTCTCAATAAAATAGTAACCTTTGCGAGCCTCTCTGAGAACTATACAAAAAAAAAGTAGTTTCAGTAACACGTTACGTTTCATGACCTGGTCAAGCGAGGCGCCATCCTCTCCTCAGTTTTCAAACTACTGAAATCATATATCATTATATCAAACGGAAAAAAAACTAGAAGTTGAAAAACTTTAGAGGGGGTTGAGGAGGTTATCACAGTCACTAAAACTGCGTATCTTGACGATAATCATAATAAATAAACACAAATAAAAAAATAATTATAAATAAATGTATTGATGTGATATAACATTCAAAGAGTGTAATTTTTAGAACTTCAATTATTTTTTAAAATTAAATTTCAATAAACGATCAAAGTTAAGTAACCCTCTCAGTCTTTATATAATACGCCAATCATAAAGTCGTAATTTTTGACAGTTTCACTTGTCTGAATTATATGTAAGAGAAAGAGAGTGAGAAAGTAATGAATGTTATACAGTAATAAAAATGACAAACGGGTAGTTTATTTTATACATTTTGTGACCATATAAATTTAGAGCAAATTTTTTTTTTTCATACATATATATTTTTATTAATTCATATCATATTATAAAACCGTGCGCACCAGACACGCTTTAATCAATTTAATGCCAAAAGCAAACTATTTAAATTGACGAACGATGTAGCTTTAAGCTATAATAATTAAAATCGTTAACATGCTATAAAATGTTCACCAAGCACAGCAATTATAGATTTACGTTCGTAAAACTGCTTTTTTTCCCCAATTAATATTTCCCATTTCTTTACCAATACATAATACTATGCCTATAAGCTATAAAATAAATATACAAATTATTTGATAGGTCAACAATCGTAAGAGTGCATCATTGTAAATCATAACAGTATATATATCATTTTGTTGCCGATATAAATTAAACTCGAAAAATTCTGTACGAAAATAAATTTGCCTTAAAATTATTTCCTTTTACGTGCTATATAGTTTATAATAAAAAAAAAAAATTGTTATCACTTGAAATTTGTTTTTGTTTTGTTTTGTTGCAAGAAGTGCTTTTTTTTTTCTTAAAGGCATAGAAAACATGAAACAATATGTTCTTTAACACAAAATGGGATCTACATACAAACTGATGATATTTTTTACCAGAATGTAAATGTGGCCCCACAAAAGTGCGTAAAAAAACTGTAAAGTATGCAATTTGCGTGAATATTTCTGTTTATGACGTCAGAAACAGGCAGAAACTAGTATAAAAATGTTGTGCAGGTTGCATAAATCAACATTTTCTGATCACTGCTACGGCGCTACAGTTGAGTTTGAGATCAATTAATGTTATTTATGTAAGTCCCATCAAATACTTTGTAATATAAATGCTAATGTTTTCATTACTTTAAAGCAAATAGATTTTTTGATCACTAAATAAGTTTGCAACTATGGCAAATTTACTAAAATAGACAACTCATCAAAATGTACTTTGTTGAAAATTTAATTATTACCAGCGCAAAAAAAGTAAGTTAATTTTAAGTCTTATTTTGTGATGTATATTTTGCGAGCACACATCATGCAAATTAATGGCGTTGCATGGTTCATGAAATGAAAAGAACTTTAGACTAGACTCGATAATATTGACACGTCTCTGACCTTGCAAGAAGTTGTGCTGTAACTACTGCTTCAAAGAAAAGACAAAATTAGACCTCTAGTTTATTTTGTCTGACTATTTTACGTCTCTTATCGCAAACTTTTAGCCATCATGTTGGAGAGGAAAATTATTTTTGCACATTTTACTTATAATTTTTTTTTAAGTTTTATAAAAACACACGCAAATTCATTCGGTATAACTTTTAAAGAGGTCATTGCTTTATTAAAATAATAATAAAATCAGAACGGTGGTGTGTGTTTAAGTATAATACTTATTGCTATGAAGTTTGATTTGACCAACAGAAATTATATTTAAGGCAAATGATTATTATTTTAAATTACGCTTAAACGACAAAAATGTAAATTAGAAAATAATTAAGTTTACATTGACGTTCACTCGGTTCACTATATGAATATCGTACTTTGTTATTAATTTAAAATACCAATAACTATAAAAATTAATAATACAAATTAATAATGAAAATAGCTCGTCAAAAGTGTTTGCAAAATGTATGGTGCTATAAATGAGTTGGTTAAATTTTAACGTTTAACATTATGCAGAAAGTGTCACACTTGTCATATAAGTATAAAATGTATATATGTATAAGGTTATCATATCAGTTATGAGGGCAGTTGTGATTACATTTGTTACAATAAACAGAAATACACAACAGGTATCACTGCCCACGTCACGTCGGTGTCGGTACTGTGCCAATTATATTGACGTGGTATAATATAATAATGCATGCAAATAATAACGCATAATATGACTTTATATTTTTGACTCTATAGATTTTCAACGATTTTATAAGTCTCAATGCTTACATTTTTTTTTAAATAAAATATTCACATTGGTATATAGTTACAAAAGATATGCAAAATGCTTCTTATCAGCGGAAGAAATATTATTATTATTATTAATTAGCTAAAAAAATTGTAAAATTGTGACTATAGTATGCGTCATAAAAAAATTCTCCGTTCTTTACTGCAGCAGTTTCCTCAAAAATAGCTTATTTATAAATAATATGTAAGAGAATGGTCCCGCATTGCTAAAGGATATGAAATTAAAGGTCTCCAACTGTTTTCCCGTACACATCTGATTGATGACACATCACCAGTGGTAACAAGTATTAATTACGACAAGAAAGAAATGATAGAGGATATATAATAGAATAGGATCTTCTTTACTAAAAACTTTAACATAATAAAAATGACCAATCCCAAAAATTAATAATAAAAAGGGAGTGTTTCGTATAAAGGTCCAAGGGAAGAAGAAATTGCGTAATTTATGCTGCATTTATGTCGCGCGCCATAGCATAATTGTAAATAAATTGGAACAGTATAAATAATTATGCTATAAGATATTTATTATGCAGTATATAGCATAAATTATAGTGTAATGAACAAATGTTACTGAAAAATGGGCTAGCATAATTAATATACGTATTTATTTTGTCCGTGTTCTGCAAATTTTTGCAAAATAACGAAAGAGTGAAATTAGATTTTGAAACACAAAAGAAAAAATTGAATTGCCTATATTTGATATTATGAAAATAATAAGTTATTATTCTCGTGTGTTTCAATAATACGTATATTTTGAACATCTACGTCTAGACTGTAACAATGGTCATGACTATATACACACAAGTTACTTTGGCCAAGAGCTGCAGACAGGCATGCGAAGACGAGGAAAGGTCATGATCAGTGAGAGCAACATTTATCACCACGAGAATAACATCAAAATTCGCCCACGCAAGAGCAAAATTGAAGTTTTACAATGCGCGGTGAGAATATACATTTACAAATTAAGCCTAACCCACACAACATAGTAATAAAAATCAGCTTAAATCTAATTTGCATGTAAACGTGACGACACTGATATATTTTAATCTTATAATACTGTATAAGATAGTTGACAAATTGAATTCCTAATAAAATTGCTTTACTATACTTATTATTATTTAAAATCAGTTAGTTGGTTTTTAAATGAAATCTGAAAGTTAAAATGAATGATATAGAATTGTAACACCACTGCTAACAACTAAATAACAAAATTTATTAAATGAATTAAAATGAGAGTTTCATTACCGTATAGACTTTCCCTCTCCCCGCCCCCACTTCCTTTTGCAAAACACTTTTTTTATTATTGTAATGGAAAATCGTTAAAATTGGAATTTCGAAATACAGATCGCATCTCATATTATTAGTCTTTTCAACTTTTTTTTTCTTTTTTTTTTTTTGTACTGTACTAATATATTCCTTATGTGTTCCAGATGGCAACCTAAAGAACATAACAATTAAATTTATATTTTCTTTCTCTCTTAATAAAATATAAGGCACTCTTGTATGTTGTAAGCAATTACTTTTGCAGAAGATTACAAAACAACACAACTTCATACAAAATTCTCTGGTATACTTCGCCTCTTTTTTTTTTTTTTTTTTTTTTCCTTGACGTTAATTACTTATGATTTTTCTGATGGTAAAAGTTCTACTTTTTATTTTAGTTGCTCAATATTACTTCTCCAACCTCTACTTAAATTCACTTGATTTTTCGCACGACAAAAAAAAAAAAAAAAAAAAAAAAAAAAAAACTCGTGCTGGTACAAAATAAATAATAATAAAAAAAAGTACATGGCGTGCCATCACACTTTTCAAATCAAATTTAATGACAGAGATCGATTTATCAACATTGCGACATTTTGTATCGACTAAAATTTAGATTTGTTTTCGGTTTGCTGAATTTTTGCATGCTTGAATGAACATTATAATGACAAGATTAATGACATTGCTTTAATTCCTGCTTCATAAAAAATTATACAGAATAAGTGATACATAATTTCGTCGGTTCCGTAAATTAATGACTTATATATAATTTAATAAAAATGCATAAGTCTATTTTAGACTGCATAGAATTTAAAAATTGTTTTTTTCATTTCAATTAAATTATTTATACTGCAACGAAAGAAAAAAATATATATCAGTGCGATTTTTGTGACGTCAAATTACCGATTTAAAAATGACATAATTAATATAGTGCAAAATTTATTTAAAAAGGAAAAGGACAAAAAACAACGTCAATATATGATTTTTAAGCACGTATATGCAGAAAAAAAAAGTGAGTGGTTATGTGCCTTAGTACTACATATTTTTGTCGAATATTTCATTCTGCCTCCGCGCTTTTTATTATTATAATTTTTATATACGCATATGGCGTGTATGCAATATAAATGCTGCATATTATTTGACGTCGGCTACTTGAGCAAGCATAAAAAGAGTAAAAATGTTTGTGCCGAGTGACATCACTAATCCTCCAGACTTGATTTAGTTTATCAACTTAAAGTTCGAGAGAACGTGGTTTGAATTTGTAATTTCCTATGTACTCACGGTAATTGGGGCAAAAGAAAATTTAATTTTATATTTCTCACGAATTACGGCTAATAAAATTAAAAGTTACAATAAAAATTAAGAATTCTTAATTTTTATGAGAGTTAAGAAGTTAAGAATTTATTTCATATTTAAATAGAAGTTATCAGCGTGGTGGATAATAGCCAATCACAGGCGGCGCCGAGAAAAAGCAACATCGCAATACACCTCTAATTTCCTATCTTTTAGCACTGTGGGACTATTTTTTAACGCCCCCCCCCCCCCAATTTAAATGCAAAAAATTAATGCACCAAAAACAGAAAAATTTAAATAAGGGTATGTACTACTAGGAACCTACACTTGAACGTTTTGTCGTCTAGAATTTTTCATTGCCGTGATAAAAAAGCAAAGGTACTGTAACAAAATGTACAGTAGAAAGAAAAAAAAAAATCAAGAGAATGACATCTGAGAATTAAATTACTAATGAATATTGCAAACTCATTTTCTGTTGAAAGGAAAAAACGACGGTCTTGCAATTATCTTTTAACCTAAATATGTTTGAACAAATTTATTAAATAATATACTACAACAGCTATTATTAAACCATTAACTGAAGCGAAATCAACAGCTTATTTCAAATCAGAAATATTTGCACAGAACTGTAACTAAAAAATAAATAATGAAAACGTTAAGAGTGACCAAGCAAACATTAAACTAAAAGGTGACGACTTAGCAATAATAAGTTTTCTCGTTGACTTAGTAAACGGGCTAGTGACCTCTGATTTTTTTTTAATGCATTAGCCTTGGCTGTCTCCCACGCTTTATTAATATAAAATAAGGTGGGAGAGGCCCATAGGTAAAGTGTATAAGAAAGAAAGACTACCGAGTTAAAGTCTCCTCTATATAATACCTATTACATTAAAACATTTAAAGTTGAGAAAACTAGGAAAGTCAATTTCACAGTCACGTTCGTATTGTCAGCTTGGTGCCTGTCTTTATTGCATATTGACACGATATATGTTGTGCGGTTCTTCATTATACTGAACAATTATTAGATAAAAGTGTGGAGAACATTTAAAAAAAAAAAACAGTGTTAAAAAAATCGGCAGAATATGAGAACTTGGTGAATCATTATTTTTTCCGAACACGATATAATAAATTTTTTATTAGAAATTAAATTGCAAAAATTGTCAATTATTTAACGCAAATAATTTTTTAAATCATATAAAAACAACTATACGTATAAGATGAGGTAACCTCAAATGTTATTATATTAAAGGTTTTTGGAACAGTTTTATTTTATCCTCTTTAAAATATAGAAATAATTTATTATTTCTTACATGATATTATTACCACTCTCTCCGCATCAAGATGACGAGATTCGTTCACAGAGCGAGAAAAGATCAAGAGTTTTACTGCTTGGGCAATGACTACTATACTACTTTTTTTTTTTTTTTTTTTTTTTTAAACAATATAAAGTATAGGAGGCCGTTGCACTGAGAGCTGCTGGTTCGCGGGTCGCACAACCTAGCTCGTTCACTTTTGCTCCTCAATTGCAATTCACTATAGCATGCCAAACCACTGATTCGGAAATAACAAACAAGTGCAACAATTGCAGCCGCAACAGTCACACGCTCTCCTGCATTCACCGCAATTAATAAAAATGCCTTCTTTAGAAAATATACTAATTAGAATTTGTAGAATTAGTTCTGTAGGAGAACGTTTTCCGCAAAAGAACAAAAAAAAAAAATCTATATTTGGTACCGACTTTACAAAAAAAAAAGAAAAAAAGAAAAAGAATATAGTGTACTAAAAATAGACTTCAAAATGAATATTTACATGAAATATAAATACAATCTGAAGTTCAAAAAATAAATATCCTAACCTCGGTAATTAGTAATTAAGTATTCTAATTTGTAAATAAAGAATATTATTTAATATCGCAAAGATATAATTAAAAAGATGAAAGTTTATTTTTGGTAGACGCGAGGACCCCAAAATAGAATTGTTATTCTTAAAGTTTGTGCGTTGTGGACACATAAAATAAGAGCGGTAATTTATTTCTAGCCGATGAGAGGGTCGAAACAGATAGGGGTGCTAGGTGGATGGTGACCACACAACGAATAAGAGATACACCTCAAGGTCACGTACACGCTCCGCTGTGTGCCACAAACCAGAGAGATACGAAAGAAATAAAACGACGCGGCAGGTGACGCACCGCTCAAAGACGTAAGGCACAATGGAATGCCATGATCGGCGCTCAGAAAGGGAGAGTCGTCGTCTTACCAAGTTTTTATCTATTGACGTGGCTCATTACAATTATAACGACCGCATTGTATTGCTATTTTTTTAAGTTCTGTTTTTAGTTGAAATTAAATTTAATTATGCAAGAAATATTTGCAAATCTGGCTTATTTGTAATTGCAGTTCTACCAAGTTTAAATGTCAATGATTCCAGCGAGCGTTAATTACATCATGTATAAAGCAACCCTAGATATAAATAGCATTTTTTTTATTTAAAGCAAATAAGCATAACACAATATAATATGCACGACTTGACTTTTTTTTTATTTTTTTTTTTAACTTATACACACTTGTCATTGCAAGGTTATTAATGTTATTATTATTTTGAATTTTATCACAGAAACCAAATTTTATGACGATTTTGTTTCTATATGGACTATTATGGACAAACACAAATAATAATAATAAATCAATAATTAGCAGAAAAATGTAAAAAAAAAAAAAAAAAAAAAAAAGGAAGAAAGAAAGAAAGAAAAGTATAACAAACTTTGACCTGTAATTAAATTAAAATTTTTAGAGCAAGATTTAAACAATCGTGTTTAATAATAATAAAATTATTAGGGCAGAGAGCAGGATTGAATTAGCTCTTTATAGATATGTATAATGTACAGTTTGATCGAAGTTAAGTTATCAGGACTTTTTACCATTTCTAAAATACGCAGGTAAACAAACTGATTCAAACTGTCTACCAGGCTTTAATTTTATAAAAACAAATATAGAAATTTAGCAATTGGCTTTTTTATCATGTTGCAAAGTATGTTTTAAGCCTATAAAAATAAAATTGTCACATATCATTATACTAACATGAAATAGTAGGCATACAGTGTCAACATGATGTTTATGTTATTATGTTAAAATAAATAAACAAAATACAAAACAAACAAATAGTTATTTACAAGTAATGCAAAAAGTATGGAGTTTTTAAATTCTTCTGACTATAAGAAATTTTGTGTTGATTTTTTATACTTCTGTGTAAAATTTAATTAATGCCATGTAGAATTATAAACTTATAGCAGCTGCATGTCAGCATGCAAATGCATTTCTTTTATTTCCCCTTCCTTTCTTTGTCAATGTTTGCAATAAAAATCATCATTACATATTGCAATGGAACAATTAAAGTGTTTTCATGTAGCATATTATATTATTATTATAGTACAAAAGCTGAAAAAGAAAATAAATATTTTCTGTTGCTATAAAAAATATATAACTCAGTATAAAAGTATTCACTTTCAATGTATATTTTAGAATGTAAAAACTTTCAAAAAAGAAAAGAATGAAAAATAAATATATCAAGTTTAAGTACTGTAATGGAGTGATACTACTATGAAAGTTTTGATTTTTTAATAGTAAAATTTTAAAAAGTCTCCCACATATAACCAAAAGCTATTTTTGTTTGTTTTTGCATCAATACACAATAAGAGGTTTACCCCCGTAAGTTGTAACTAACGATAGTTAAATATATATTTTTTTTATTGATGCAAAAATTAAAAAAAAAAAAAAAAAGATAACTAAGGTTTAACTACAGGTTGCAGCTTAAGGCCCTATTAAAATAAGGTTTAATTCTAATGAATACATTATTTGGGTGACATAATATACTACTTTTTAATTAGTTTGTTTATAGGGAAAAAAAAATAATTACTTCACATGTAAAAAAAACTGACACTACAAGACAAATATTTCTGGGAGAATAAAACTTTTAAATTTACTTCCCTTCATTTAATTCAATGACAACATAATACTGTAAAAATAGTTGCAAATAAAAAGAATCACTATTGTTTTGTAATATTGGTGGGTGGTTTTATTTCAGAGAATTGTGACAGCTAGAATGTTAAAAAATTGCACCTGTGTCTGCAGTAAGAGGAGAAAGAGGGTGTGATCACAAGAAGGGCTCAATGTTGAGCTCAAGACTGGAGCAAGGCATGGTAAGCTCAAACTTGGTAACTACATCAGGGTGAATTACACCTAGCTTACCAATCTTCTTACCATTCCACATCACAATAGCACATCGCTTCGGGAAGAAAGTCGCATCTAAAAAAATACAACCACATGGGGGTATACTATATAAAATGAAAGAGGGGGGTTATTTATTTAGTTATCATTATTTTTCTTTAATGGGGAACACTATCTAAAGTCAATATTAGTTACCTACATATACGTATTTTATCATAATAATAATAATAATAATAAAAGTTAAAAGAACCTAGCAAGGGTCTTACCATAGTGAAGCGTTGTCCTATATCTCAGTGGAAAGTATTACCAGCTCAGATATAATAAAAATCATATTTTGATAGTTGTCGTCAAGACCTCTCTCTCCTTCCTTGGAGTCTTGTGCCGAAAGCTATCCAGTGTGATTTCTATTATTATATCTGTGCTGGTAATGCTTTTTACTGAGCTATAGGAAAATGCTTCACTATAATAAGACCCTTGCTAGTTTTTTCTATCATTTCTTTTTAAATTATCATACCTAACTGCAATGGTTCATATTTTCCCAAATTAATATTAAATATAATCACATCTACTGTACTGAAACTATCACCCTTATTTAATGTTTACTTTCATTTATCTTGCCTTTTTTTTTTTTTTTTTTTTTTTAAGTAAATTAACCTAGCAGCTAGGACAAAACTTGCCAAAGATGGGAGATAGCTAACTGAGTTAACAAAGATAAATACTTAAGAGTAAGCTGTACCTTGGTCTGGTACGAGGTAGTAGCCAGGTGCGGAGTGGTCTTGACTGAAAGGCACTGACAGCAGTTGCATCATTCTGTCAAGTAGGCCATGAACTACCTCAAACCCAGAGTTCTTGTTGTAGTAAACAGCACAAAGATGTCT